>CM064482.1:16075608-16532748 GCA_032716605.1 Paralithodes platypus
ACCCGCAACCCAACCGACAAAATCAAACGTACTGCCAACACCACTATCACCGCCATCAACGCCAAACCAGGAGGGGTCCACCTTAAAAAACTCGTCGGAGAATACACCCCTGGTTATGCGTACGGAACCATCAAAACACACAAACCTGGGAACCCCCTCCGCCCCATCATCTCCCAGATCCCCACTGCCACCTACCAGATCGACAAGGCCCTGAACAACCTCCTCACCCCCTACGTGCCCAGCCAATACAACCTTAACTCAGCCCACGATTTCTTGGAAATTTTACGAGACGCCCCCCGGAACAACAACCACACAATCGCCTCTCTCGACGTAGAAAGCCTGTTCACCAACATGCCAGTGGATAGGACCATTGACATGATTCTACGTCGAATTTACCATTGCCCTGATACACCAACACTGGGCATCCCGGAGAAGGCCCTGAAAACACTACTGGAGCTATGTACCAAGGAGGCCCCCTTCCTTTGCCCCCGGGGCAACATGTACAAGCAGATAGATGGTGTGGCGATGGGCAGCCCCCTAGGAGTTCTTTTGCGAACTTTTTTATGAGTACCATCGTGGAAGAGCTCCTAGCTGCCCAACGACCCGCCGTCTACTGTAGATACGTGGATGACATCTTCGTGCAAATCAAGGACCTCCAAGAACTACAGGAACTCCAGCGTCGCTTCATGACCTCCTCCGGACTTAACTTCACCTTTGAAAAATAAAACAATGGACAACTCCCCTTCCTCGACATCCTCGTAGCTCTGAACGACCATGGGTTCAAAACCACCGTCTACATTAAACCAACTAACACAGGACAATGCCTCAACGGCGATAGTGAATGCCCCCGCCGTTATCTTCTATCCTCCATCTCTGCCTATGTTAGGAGAGCCCTCACGCACTGCTCTACCTGGGCCGACACCCACCAGGAACTAGAAAGACTATCCCAAGTTTTAGTAAATAACGGATACTCCAACTCCGACATCTCCAGCCCCATCAACCACCATCTTGAAAAATGGTGCACCCAAAGCCCTCCCAACATTGACCTCCACAATGAAATAAAGATCTTCTACCGCAATTTTATGTCCTCTGAACACAAACATGACGAGGCTGTCTTAAAAGAAATAATCTCCAAGCATGTCCACCCAACCAACCCGGAAAACAAAATCAAATTAATAATTTATTACAAATCCCCCATGACCTCGTTCTCCGCAACAAACCAGCTTCCACCAAGATAAAGAGCCCGATGACCGACGATCACGTCATTTACCAACATACCTGTCATTTTGAGGGCTGTGGACCTCATTCCTATATTGGTATGACGCAGACTCGTCTTTCTCGTCGGTTAACTCTTCACCTTCAGGCTGGAGCCATCAAAGACCACTATCTCACCCCTAACCACCCCCACCTCACACGCAACGAGTTAGAGAAACACACCACCATACTCGATAAAGAAAGTGACCCAAGGAGATTACCTATACTCGAAGCATTATATATCCAAGCCTTACATCCCAACATCAACAACCAAACTCTGGACCTTCAGATCCTTCCTTCTGCCAAAAGGCACTTTCCAACAGGACCTAACGCCCCCCCTCGCCCCCCGGTGCCCTTGACGCAGCCCCCCGCGCTACCTCCTTCAGCTTCGTCTTCTGCAGGCGCCACACGTACTACGCAACTTAGGCCACGCCCCTCGACACGCAGCCAATCAGCTTCGACCCCGCCAACCGACCACCATCCTGCATCCAGTGCGCATGCGTGAAGCGGTTCTATCGTTCTCTCTCCTAGAATACCCCTCCACCAATAGCAGACTTTGCCCCCTGATTTTCGCCTCCTCTGATCCTCCACCCTCTATATATACCCTATCTGTTTACCTTTTACATCATTCTATCCTTACTTGATAATGCTGGTTGTCCAGTGAAACGTGTCGTATATCCTGTATCATCATGTACAAAGGAGTACAAAGGAGTACAAAGGAAATCAAGCAACAACATATCTAGTGACCCTTCTAGGCTGCTTGTCCTCCAAAACACTGAAGATCAAGTGTCCAAACAGTGGTTTAGAGTGGGTAAGGGAACATTGGAAAGGGAACTACTGCCCTGCCACTAACGTGGCAGGACTAGGAAGTTAGTAGGGGACATATGGGTTAGTAACTGAGGGGAGGATAAAATAAAGTTATTCATTTACAAACGCAGTCAGTCGCGGATTTGATGCGAGATATTTGTCTAAAAGGAATTTAAATGAATCAACGGTGCTGCAGTCTATAACGTCTCGGGGAAGCCCATTCCACAAGTTGACAACTCGATTGAAGAAGAAATTCTTAGATTCGTGTGAGTTAAAAGATTTACCAATAATTTTGCAACCGTTTCCCCGCGTGTAATTAGATTGGTCGATAGTGAAGTACTTACTACAGTTCATATTGTCGATGCCTTTGATGATTTTGAACACTTGAATTAAGTCACCTCTTAATCTGCGCTGGGTTAAAGGAAATAGATTTAATTCTCTAAGATGCTCTTCGCATGGTTTGTTCTTTAGGCTAGGTATCATTTTGGTAACTCTACGTTGAACTCGTTCTAGCTTGTTTATGTCTTTTTGGTAATAAGGGCACCAGCATTGAACGCAGTATTCCAGAAGAGGGCGGACTAAGGAATTGTAAAGGGTTAGGATAACGTCTTTGGATTTATGCTCAAATGATCTGCCAATAAAGCCAATTATTTTGTTTGCCTTCTTAACAACTTCTGAACATTGTTGACTCGGTTTTAGGTTACTCGATATTGTTACTCCCAGATCGGTTTCTCTGTTTACATTCTTAAGCTGAGTGCCATTCATCGAATAGTTTGCTTTCTCATTTAGGTATCCGATATGTAGTACTTTACATTTATCCGCATTGAAACTTATTTGCCAAATTTGGGCCCAATGTGACAATTTATCTAGATTGTGTTGCATATCGTCAACTTGATCTTTTGAGAGTACGCTATTTGCAATTTTTGTATCGTCAGCAAATTTGGAGATTGTACAGGTGAGACCCTCATCTATGTCGTTGATGTAAATTAGAAAGAGAATTGGTCCTAGTACCGATCCCTGGGGTACCCCGCTACTTACATTGGTCCATTTAGATGCCTTACCGTTTATGACTAATCTTTGCTTTCTGTCGCTGAGCCAATTTTCTATCCATTTCAACACACCGTCTTGTATTCCATGCGCTTTTAGTTTTAGCAGTAAACGTTTGTGGGGAACTTTGTCAAAGGCCTTTTGAAAAGCAAGGTATATAATATCTACAGCTTTACTCTCATTGTAGAGGTTGAGGATATCGTGGAAGAAGCCTAAGAGGTTTGTTAAACAGGAACGTTTTTTACGAAAGCCGTGTTGAGTATCTTTAAGTATGTTATTTTCCTCCAAGTGATTTAAGAGTCTGTCTCTTATGACCGTTTCTAGCATTTTACATACAACTGAGGTTAAGCTAATTGGACGATAGTTACTGGGTAGGGATTTGCTGCCTTTTTTGAATATCGGTGTTACGTGGGCTATCTTCCACTGATCAGGCATAGTTCCAGACTGCAAGGATTTATTGAATAGTAATGTCAGTGGTTTGGAGAGCTCATCCTTAGCTTCCTTTAGAACTCTAGGCGAGATTGTATCAGGTCCAGGCGTTTTATTTACCTTGAGTTTATCTAAACAATTCAATACTTCTCTCTCTGTAACGGTGATATTGCTTAGAACATCTGAATTATCAATCTGAATCGGCGATGGTGTAGGGATATCACTGAGGTCTTCTGTTGTAAAAACTGATGCAAAGAAGGTATTGAGGGCATTACTCATTTGTACTTCGTCTTTGGTGTATTCTCCATTTTCATCGACTAACGGTCCAACAGTTGAAGTAACTACTTTTTTCTTTCTGATATAACTATAGAATTCTTTCGGGTTTGTTTTACTTTGATTCGCAATATGTAACTCTAGGGTCTTTTTACTTTGCTTAATTAACTCTTTGGCTTTGCGTCGTAGCTCTACAGATTTCACCCGTTCTTCGTCATTTTGTGAGGATTTTAATCTATCATTAGCCAATTTTTTAGCAAGCAGGCAGTTTGAAATATCTTTATTCCACCATTTGGGCTTATTATTATGGCCTGGACGCCGTATTTTCGATGGTATGCAGTCTTGCACTGCTTTTAGGTAAGTGGTTTCGAATAACTTCCAAGATGTATTTATGTCGTTATTGTTAATTAAAAAGCTCCAGTCAGTTTCTTTAAACATAGCTCTAAGTTTATGAAAGTTTGCTTTCTTGAAATTAGGGACTTTTTCGATGCTACTATTTGGTTCGTTACTAGTAAAGTTTAAAGTGAAAGTTATCATACGATGGTCGCTGTTACTGAATTCATCACCAACATTCAAATTCTCTTTTAATTCTTCTTTTGTTGCAAGTACAATGTCAAGAACGTTATTACCACGGGTCGGTGTTCGAACAAATTGATAAAGCGAACTCTCTTGCAAGTTCGTATACAAGTCATGTCCGGAGTGTGAAGTAAGAGTATCGCCCCACTTGGTCACAGGTAAATTAAAGTCGCCAAAAAATACGGTATCTTGTGAGTTACTTACATCTGCAATTTGTTCATAAATTTCTCGGTCAGTTTACACTGATTGAGCTGGAGGTCTGTATATTAATGCAAGTATTATTTTTGTACCTTTATTATTCTTTATTAGCACAAAAGATGTGTCGACGTTCACAATTTGAGGTTTTGACAAGAGGGTCGGGTTAAGACTTTCTTTGATATAAAATAAAACGCCACCTCCATTTTTATTTATTCGGCTTTTCTCAAACATTACATAACCGGGAAGTGAATACTCTGCTAAAAAGTCTCTATCTACAGTATTGAGCCAAGATTCTGTTATACCAATCACATCATAATTTTCAGTAAACACTAGTTCCTCTAAATCTGAAAATTTATTGCGTATGCTACGAGCGTTTGCATAGAAAACCTTTAAAGTTGCGGTTTTAGAACTCACAGAACGTTCTTTAATCAAATTTTTGGTTCTGATCGGATCTACATTTACATTCGTGGCTGACATCGGTCCTCGGTCGTTATCCCTGGTGGTTTTGAATTTGGGTCGTGTTGGTGGAGCTTTATCCAAATTCGAGTCGATTTCTTCTCCGAAAATCCTTCACCGCATCGTTGAGAAGACGCCCAAAACGTGCTGTACCCACCTGGTTCAGATGAACTCCATCATCCGAAAACAAATAGTCATCGTAGTAGAAATTGTCCCAGGTGTCGACGAATCCCACGTTTTCCTTCCTGCAGAGGTTTGCTAGACAACGATTTGTGCTGGTGGCTATGTTGTAAAATCGGCTCTCTACACCATGCCGGGGGACGATTCCTGAGACGATGATCCTTGATGACTTCTCCTTAAACGACTTGATCAGCTACTGGTACTTTAAAAGCAAATCTTCCGACCGGGTTCGCTGTACATCGTTGGATCCAACGTGGATGACGTACATTATATTAGCAGGGGCCAGCTTAGATACTTCGTCAACTGCAGCAACTACGTCGTCCACACCACCACCAGGGATACAAAAACGCTTCCTGGTCTTAGGTGCTCTGGCGCAAAACTCTGTGAGCTGACCACGTATCATCGAGTCTCCCACGAGCCGGACTTCTTCTATTTCCGCTTCGTCCTCTGAGTCTGCGAGAATCTGGAAGCGGTTTTGACACTCGGTAATCGGTATGGGTTTCCTGGTCTTGGGGCAAACGTTGTTCCTCACAACACGGAAGGTGTCTTGAGGGGGAAGAGAGTTACTATTTGTTTCTTGAGTATCGGAACCATCAGATGAAATGGCTACTGCAGGCGTTGAATTGTTGGCAGTTGACGTTGGGGCGTTGGTGGCTGCTGGAGTTGCGGTGACAATTGAAGTTTGTGGTACTCCAACGTTGAGTGTTACAAACTCTTGGAGTGATTCCAGCTTCATGGTGAGGACGTTGATCTTGTTGTAGGCTTCATCTAATTTCACTGCCAAATTCTCTTGTTGCTGGCAGAGACGGCAGACTTGAAGATCGACAGTAACAAACATGGACTCACCAAACCTACTGGCGCAGTTCGTACAAGTGCGAGGCATGGTAACAGTCAGTTTCTTCAGATCACTTCACTCACTTTAAAACACTTAACTCACTTTAAAACACTTCACTCACTTTAGAAACACTTCAATCACTTCAACCGAAAACAATTTTGAAATACAAAACAATAGGTTATCAGGGGTGATAGTCTAACCGAAAACAAAAACATTGAGATACGCAGAATTAGGCTTCCAGGGGCGATAGCCTAACCAAAAGTTTTTAAATAATTTAAATACGCACCAATAGGCTACCAGCGTTGAATAGCCTAACCAAAAATAATAAAATTGAATTACGCAGAAATAGGCTACCAGGTGTGATAACCTAACCTTAAACAAATATATATATATAACAGAATATGTAACTAAATATACAATTCACCAAATAGAGATTATATAAAAATAAAGTGTGACCGCACACAAAGGGTTAATATACTGTATCAACAGATGGCCCTGGTGTCACTGTAGCCTAGTAAAGCAGTAGCCTACTCTTTTTAGATAAAACAAAACAAAATGTATCAGTCAAAGGTTACTACAAGATCGTGCAAGCAACAACTAAAATTTCAGATATATATAGCTACAGTAGGATACTAAATACAATATCTACTAGAGTTAATAAGAACAACAGATTGGCTGGCTATAGGTTAGGCTAGGTTTGGATTAGGTTAAAAGCTTGGCAGGTTGGGTTAGGCTAGGTTAGTTTGTACAACTACCACCCTTAGCTTAAAGTAAAATCACTCTGAGGAGAAAAAGTCAAGAATATATCTAGGGGGAAAAGATAAATGAATGCACTTAAATTTACTACAAAATTGGTTGGAATTTAATATGTATAATCCCAAAAAAAGTTTGTTTACAAAATGGCGTCGGCGTTCGTTCCTGTAGGCAGGTTAGTTAGTACACAATATTGTTTATTAGCAAATTAATATGCAAAGCTTTACTTTCATACAAGGCAGTTAAATTGATACTTACTACAGTAGGTAATGGGTAAAATTAGGGGCTACGATTTTATATCAACTAAGAAGAGAGCGTTTGTTTACAAACAAAACAAAACAACAGATGGCGCTAGTGGCGCCCTGTCCGAGCAGGAGTCTTGTAATAAACACAAAGTTTATCAGTCAATACACAGCGAAATATCGTGCAGTGTTACTTACTAAACTACAGGATGGTTAAACGTGCTCTTAACCACCTTTCATGCACAAGAATGAAGAGGATGAGTAGTTAATACTCAAATTATGATCGATATCGTGAGAGCGTTGACAGAGCGTCTGCAGCGTCTAGCGGTAGCGAGATGTACATTAATGTAACCCTGTACCACCATGAATTTTGCTCATCTCCTTCATCTACTTCCTGCCACCCAGCGAAAACTCATCAGAGACCTGGAAACTTTGAATAATAAAATTTCCAATGCAGAAATTGCCATTTCTTTCAACCTCGTATGTATTAAAGAAAACAAATGTATATATATATATATATACCGTATATATATTATATTATATATATATTTATATATATTAATCATACATTGGTATACTGTATATATGTTCATCAGATCCCCAACCTGCTTTTAATCATTCACTTTGCAATCTGTTCAGTATTTGGGAATGCATTGTGTACTTTAATCTGCCTACCATTGGACAATTGTAATCGGTGTAGGAAGGACCTATAGCAATTAAAGGGGTATAATCTACAAGAATAAAACTAGTTTTACTTTCTTGTCCCGGGATTTGTTCAGGGTTCTTAAAATAGTTTAAGTAATGCCAGGGCTATTGTGAACACCTTGTTGTTCTTGGGGAATATCCATGGCAGTTCTTGGCTGGCACATTATGCACAATAAAGGCGTCCATCCCAGATCTCTTTCAAGCTAAATATGTAGAATTTTCGATATACAAATGTCCCGGTTGAAGGCCGATTTTATATGATACAGGCTATTACAGATAGGAAATTGACACGTGAATAGGGTGAAGCGTCTTACTATCACAAAAGTAATGGGCTAAAACGTTTTAAAGAGGACAGTTCCTGAAAGGTCCACCTTGGAACAAATAGGTTTGGGAACTAATTTACGAATTGGTATTGCGCTATTGGTTGAGATTACGATTTGACTTTTGCATGAAGCTTATTGTTTGTTTACTGTACATAGTGTTTGAACTTGGCTGAACAATCATGGGTTGATTTCTGGGGTAGCGTATGTTCCCAATTTGGTGGGTGTAAATGGGGTGGCACACGATCGTAATTTCCGGCACATTTTTGATGAGTAAGATTTTACGTAATATTTGGAGGCTTTTTCGCATTGGGATAGGAAACTAGATCGATGATAGATTATGTTAGTAGTTTATTTTGTATTATATTTAACTTTGAAGCTACCAGACTACAGTGCAATTACCTATAACAATTGATGGCAAAAGAGCTCGTGTGACACCGGCTTAAGTGTGTAGAATTGACCACTTGCAATTTTCGGACTATAAGGCAATTGGGACCGTAAACATCGACATTTAGTAGAAATGCAATAATAATGTAAGTTTCTGATGGATAGAATGTATAATTAATTTCCTTTTTGTATTTGTAAATATACTGTGACCATCTTTAATAGGACATTTTTCTAAATATTGATACCCATAGGTCCATCTTCCTTATAACCTGAAACTCACAAGTGGTTAATTGTGGTCCGCTGCTTAACTTTGATTGTGGGATGAAGACCATTACATTTTATATGTACAATGAACACCTACACTCAGTGTATCTAGCTGATAGATAAGTAAAGTATGTTCAAGGTAACCTGGCAGAAATTGGTAACGCTGCCTTTCTATATATTTGTATAACCAATAGTAAATAAAGGCGGCATCACACGAGCAGTTTAGAAAAGCAGTATAGGACATATAGAAAGACAGCGTTACCAATGTCTGCCAGGTTAACTTGAATACACTTTAATACTATTTATGTTGTGTTAGAAGTATGCATGAGAGCAATGATAACTTAGACAAATATAATTACACTAATCTTTGAATAAGTAGCCTGTTTGTGTGTTTACCATTAATTATTATTATTCAAATTTGGCATATTCGTATATGTTCAAAATTCCTTGATTATATATAGCTCTGAAATAGCTGGACTTAATGGTTGTGGTTCTAATGCTAGAAATAATATATGCTTATTGAAATTTAGAAATGTCTGTGATAGAATATGTTGATATTTTACCTTAACTGTGATATATTACTGGTGTTCTTGCTGTGCGCATATGCAATCGTGAATATTTCCTAGACTGGAACATTGTGTGTGCTCGTGTGTGTGTGTGTGTGTGTAAGACAGCATATATATCCATGTACCCAATTTATCGGATCGGAAATTGCGTAAATATTCAACCAAATTATCATCCTAATTTAGGCTACCCGCTACGTTACGAATCAGCAAACACATGATCGAGTTACCCAATTAACTAGTTTCCTAATTAACAGTAAACTCGCTTTCCTGGACCCGAGTTTACCTATGTTAATACCGACGTTACCATTATATTATAGGAAAGGTAATATTTTACTGTAAAGATGTGTGTGTGCGTTAATGTTCTTTTGATAGAAAGTATTCTCTTGTTACTTTGTCAATTTGAGTTGGTAAATAATAATTGTTATTTTAAAATGATGTTTTGGTGTATTCAAAAGCTATCTAGCACCAACAAAACAAAAAATCATGTTTGTTCAATTCCTTATCACTTCAACTTCAATACCATTCATAGTTCCTTTCCCTTTATACCACCTTTCCTTCCCATTCCAAATCCTGCTCGTCAAGCTTCCCATCATCTCCTACTTCCCTCTCTCTCTCAACTTCAACATTGCCCCCCAAGTCATGATCACTTCCAAATTGTCCTTCCTTCCGGATTGTCCTGTTTCCTCAAGTTTCCCGGTGTTTCATGCAAAACTATCAGGCAGAGGGAATTGTGCACTGTAATAATCAAGAGTGTAAACAAGTATGAAATGGTTTATACATATTCGGGTATATTGATAGTGATTTACCTGTTTATCCTTGTATTAGAGAGGTTCATTATCATTATTATGCTTTTAAATGGGAAGATTGATACATACACTTTCATTAGCCATTTCATATAACCATTAATATATAACTTTTATTTCTCATAATCCACCAAGCATATTCTACTTTCAGTGTATTTCCCGATACCTTTGTAAATACACAGAGGGAAGTATAATTGCCCACTTGCTAGTTTCAGGCTATACAAAAGTTGAAGCCATAAACAAGGATTTGTAGCAGGAATACACAACAAATATATATGATTGTGCGATGAATAGAACGTTTGCGATGAATAGAACGTTTGCGATGAATAGAACGTTTGCGATGAATAGAACGTTTGCGATGAATAGAACGTTTGCGATGAATAGAACGTTTGCGATGAATAGAACGTTTGCGATGAATAGAACGTTTGCGATGAATAGAACGTTTGCTGTTTATGATTTTATGTTTTTTATATATGCACCATCCGAATTTTAGCTACTAATTCTGCTGAATATGGATGGCTGTAACTCAAACTTCTTTATAGCCTGAAACTAGTAAGGGGTCAATTGAGTGGATGAATATTATACAAATAATGATAATGAAAAACATATGTGGGATTGAAGATGGACAATACATAGTCGTAGAATATTATATAACAAGGTATCATAGTCATGCTATGAATTATTATTATTATTATTAGTATTATTATATGAGATGCCGAAGTCTCTAACCAGAGTGCAGAAACACCAGCAAGATGAATCCACACAAAACACCCGGAGGCACTGGAGAGAGACTACGGCAACTTAGGAAAAAAAAAAAACATATACTGTATACTGTATTGTACATATACACATATTAAACACAGATAACATATTATGCAGTGGAGGATATCAAGCATAAATATAATACAATAAAATAGAAAAAATAAGTTTAAAAATTAGAATTAATGCTGCAAAAAAGCATTAACTCTAGACTTAAAAATGGAGATATGAGCTGAATTGACTAGCTCATTTGGCAACTTATTCCACAAGTCAACCATGGCCGGCACAAAACACCATGAAAACTGTGTAGTAGAAAAATTAACACGGCTCATGGCAAGATCATTAAGATTGCTTGTTGTTGTTGTTGTTGTTGTTGTTCCCCAAGCTGCCTGGCCGAACAGCCCCAAGGCCCCGAGCAAGGCCAAGGCCATAACCGAGCGCCCCCACAGAACCCTACCTGAAGACCACAATAAAGCCTGGGTGACCGAAGCCACTCCATGGCGGGGAGCTGAGAAGGGTGAGGAAACGCCCGGGAAACCAAAGCCCCACCCAGGGCCCTGTGCCCCTCAGCAATTATGAAGAGAAAGTTGATGGGCAAAGGAAAAATGTGACGCTTTGGCTTCCAATCTTGGTAGATTGGGAGGTCAATCCACGGAAGAGACGCCGTCACTTGAGATCTAGAAAATATATAAGTAAAAGGAACAGTCAGAGTAAGCTATGGGTATGGCAGAGATCGCTCAGTTCTCACTCTGATAGACCAGCCCATCACCACTTGCTTGTGAATCTAGTTGCACGAGCCCGGACATAGGGCCCAGACAGAACCCCATGTAAGGGATGCTGAGGGTTGTTAAATCTTTAAATAAAAGACTAAGGGCACCAACTTTACGTCGATGACACAGATCAAGAGACAAATGAGTTAGAATAAAACTGATAGAATTTAGTGACCTGTCAAGCAACTTGAGATGGCAGTCAGCTGCTGACAACCAGAAAGGTGAGCAACACTCGAATTGTGGCAAAATAAAAGCATAAATAGACTTGATAACTGTGGCGTCACAAGCAAATGTTTTATAAACCTTGCGAAGCAGACCAATTTTGGGGGAAATGGAAGAGGAGAAAGAACGAATATGCTTTTCAAAAGTAAGTTTGAGATCCAGAGTAACTCCTAACAAACGCAGAGTATCCACATTCTCAATTTGCTCGCCAGAAACTTGTAGATAAGGATGGGGGAGGATCGAAGGTACGAGAACCCGCTGATGATAATGGAGTGTGTTTTACTAGCATTAAGTTTCATACCCCAAAGTTCACACCATGATGTAATTTTGGCTAAATCCCTATTCAGAGCAGTAGCAATTACGTGTCGATCTATTGGTGATGAAATTGACGCATATAAAGTTGTATCATCGGCATAGGAGATTAATTTATTTTCAAGCTTGGAACACAGGTCAACAATAAAAATAATAAAAAGCAAAGGCCCAAGGACACTGCCTTGTGGAACGCCAGAAACAACAGGAACAGAAGGGGAATGACACCCATCAATGACCACAGACTGAGATCTTTTCGTCAAAAAATCTTCAAAGATCCTTAAAAAATTGCCACCAATACCGATGAGCTGTAACTTATACAGAAGTGCTTTATGGTTGACTAAATCAAAAGCAGAACTAAAGTCAATAGCCACGACACGAGACTCATGTCCCTGGTCCAATGAAGATTGCAAGTCATGGGTGAGTGTCAGAAGCGCATCACATGTACCCAGTCTTTTACGAAAACAAAACTGTGAGTTTGGTATCAAATTATGACTATTATAATAAGAGGAAAGGCGTCTGGACAAAAGCCTCTCATAGAGCTTTTATAGGATAGGCGTAATGGAGATAGGGCGATAGCCATTAGGAGATGATGAAGCAGTATTTCCCTTTGGAATAGGAGTGATACTAGCCTTACGCCAGCAAAGAGGAAAACTACCTGATTTCAAAAGCAACCTAAAGACCACGGCCAATTTAGCTGCCAAGACCACTGCAACCTTTTTAAAAAAGAGAGGGAAAAACCCATCCGGGTCTGTGCCACCATAGGTATCAAAATCCAGCAAGTACCTTTTCAGTTCAGCTGATTTGAATGCCATTGAATTGAGGTTGGGTCAAGGGAAACATGTCAATGGCAAAGACAATTCCTGATAACTCTGCTTATTAATAAAAATATTAGATAGAATATTGGCCTTCGACAATGGATCAAAAGAGATGGAGCCATCAGAATCACAAAGAGGAGGCATGGAGGAATCTATTCCAAATAAAGAGGATTTCAAAGCGGACCACCATTTATGAGGCTGTGTAGCTCCTGCCAGAACATCCTGAAGATGGGAGTTATAATCCCTCTCAGCACCATCATAAACTCTCTGCGCAGCTGCCCTTTCAAAAACATAATTTTCCCAATGCAAGGGGGTTTGATTACGCCTCCATAGACGATATGCAGCCTGTTTGTCATCAAATGCACGTTTGTGACAGTTGTGTAGTGAATTAGAGTGTGTTAACTCTATTTGGCCCGAGGAAGTATTTTTTTGGATCTCCCGTTTCGCTCCATTAGTTTGGAGATTTTAAGTGGTCTCGCCCCATTAGTTTGGCAATAATAAGACGCGTCCCCTCATTCAGATGTCATTTTTTTCTGGGCGAGCGATAGCAAGCCTGTAAGTTAAGAAATCGACCTAAACCGGGACCTTTTCTGTTGAAAAATGAAAACAAAAATAGCTTGAGGGAGGTCTGGGTGGGCATTTGTTAGTTTAAAGGAAGTCTGGGAAGGCATTTTTTTTTTTTTTTTTTTTAGCCTAGAGGACAAACTAAACTACATTTATCGAAAAAATCTTGACATCTAACAAATTAAGTGAAAAGGGGCGAATTCAGAGATACCTCCCACGGATCAAATAGTGTTAGCCGGCTGTACACACGGGCTCTTTATCGGCAATAATTACACATTTCTGGCAATATTTGTAGACTATGTTGTACTAGTATCGGTAACTAGGCTCAGGGTAGGTCACTATACATGACAATTATCAGCTACTTATTGTTAAAGGGAAGTATTTGTTATGTTTCTGGACCCCCTTCTCCCTCAAGTTTAGCCCTATTAGTTTTATTACTTGAAGATATTCGACCCATTTGTTTGGCTATCTTAAGACCTTTCGCCCCATTTATTTGTCAATTTTAACACCTTTCATGCCATATAGGTATTGATTTTATCTTGGCGAACGATAACGAGCCTGTAATTTAGGAGGAGCTGGCCTTCGGCCTGGACATTTTTAGGCTGATTAATGTACAAACTTATCTAGAGAAAGGATCTTATGGATTTTTGTTTAAGCTTGATGGAGGTCTAGGGAGAAATTAAAAATATAATAATAAATAAATAAACAAATCAATTAACACTTCCCCCTTTAAAAACCGTATATGTAAGCATATGTTTATTGTGTATTTAAAAAGTGTTAAGATATAAATGCAGATAGATAATGCAAGAAATAATGTTTGTGTAAATCTGCTTTGACTCCCGCAGGTAAAGTCATGAGCCATGGTACCAGCACACCCATTGGAATATGTATCGAACCCAAACGAGACAATCCAATGGTCTACTATATCCCCAAAACTTCACAAGTTGGCTTTAAAGATTCAAAGATTCAGATGGGTGTGCGGGTACTATTGCTCATGACTGTACCGTATATATTTAATGTTAGCCATAATGATAGGAATAGAAAAATCAATCTATCTAATGCCAGATGCCTCAATTCCCGAGGGGGTGGCCACGAATGAACCGTCTCCATGTTAATATGTAATGAGTCAGCCGGCACTCCATCCTCCCTGCCCACACCACTTGCATTCATATTCCTCTCAACTCCATCCTTAGATCTCATTCTCGGTATACCTCTGCCTCTCTGCTCCTCTACCTCATGCTCGTACAATCATTAAATACTTCTCTCACTCTCCATATGACCGAACCACCTCAAGGTGTTGCTCTTCACGCTCTCTAGCACATCTACACCAATCCGTACTTCCTTGTTAATGTGTCTGTCTCTCCATGTGACCCCACAGTCATGCACTTCACACGTTTCTCGACCCATTTCACTCTTGATTTATGCCTCCCGAACAACGTCCACGTTTCAATCCTGTACGTCAATGTCGGAATCACCACACTATCAAGCAGTGATTGTTTGTACTTTCATGCTCACCTCCTTACTCAAAGCCACTGCTTTCAACGTGCCTACAACCAACCTCATCTGTTGTCCCCTCTCTTGCACTCCAAACTTCTATCTCTACTATTATCTAAGGTAAATGTTTTCAATTCACCTTTCATTGTCTGTAATTTAGAATATTTGCCTGTTTTTACTTTTCACTAGACCAATTTCCTCATCTATCTATCTATCTATTGCCTGATGCCGTGATCCCCGAAGGGGTGGCCACGAACGAACCGCCCCCATGCACCTCTGTCCCCAGTCAGTTGACGCCCCTCCCCTCAACCAGCACCGCCTTCGTTCATGTAGTTCCTCACTCCATCCTTCCACCTCATATTCGGTCTACCTCTCCCCCTCTGTCCCTCCACCTCGCTCTCGTACACCCTCTTAGTCATTCTCTCGCTTTCCATACGTTCCATATGGCCGAACCATCTCAAGTTGTTCCTTTTCACACTTTCCAGCACATCTACCTCCACACCACACCTCCTTCTTACTTCCTCATTAGTCTGTCTATCCCTCCATGTAACTCCGCATGCACTCCTTAAGTAATTCATTTCCACTGCTCTCACTCTTGGTCTGAGTCTCTCAACCAACGTCCATGCTTCGCTTCTGTAAGTCAGTGTCGGGATTACCACACTGTCATGCAAAGACATCTTCACTTCCATACTGACCACCCTATTTCTTGTTACTGCTTTTAGCATTCCTACAACCCTCTTCCCCTGTTGTACCCTCTCCCGCACCTCTTCATTCATAGTCCCATCTTTACTCAACACACTGCCCAGATACTTAAAAGAGTTGACGATCTCCATAGCCTGACCGTTCAGCTTCACCTCATACTCTGTGACTTCACCCCTTTCGAAGACCATAACCTTGCTCTTCCCCGTATTTACCTTCAAATTCCGTTTTTCGCACACTGTTCCAAACTCATTTACCAGACCCTGCAACTCCCATTCATTATCACTCATCAGAACTGTATCATCCGCAAACAGCAGTATAGGTAGCTTCCACTCAATTCCCTCCCTTTTCAGCGATACAAACATCCACTGCTCTTGATAGTATTTCTTTCATGACTCCATCCATATATACAGTAAACAACCACGGGGACATCACACACCCATGTTTCAAACCAACATTCAGGTCAAAGAACTCGCTCTGCTCACTCTCCACACGTACTGCCGCCTTTGCACCCTCATACATGCTCTTCACTGCTTTCAGCAACTTGCCCTCTACTCCGTATATTCTAAGTACTTTCCACAATCCTTCTCTATCCACTCTGTCATAGGCCTTCTCCAAGTCCATAAAGGCAACATACACCTTTTGTTTCTTCTCCACAACACAATTCAGGGTAAAAATCTGATCTACACATCCTCTTCCCTTCCTAAAACCTCCCTGCTCGTCGCCTATCCATTTCTCCGTTCTCACTCTCACTCTCTCAATCACTACCCTACTGTATACCTTCCCTACTACGCTTAGAAGACATATTCCTCAGTGGTTACCACACACTCCTCTTTCCCCTTTGCCCTTATATAGGGGGACTATTATGCCAGTCTTCCAGTCATCGGGTGCACTCCCCTTCTCCCATGCTAGTTTGCACATTTTCCATACCCATTCTATCACTATCTCACCACCATACCTCAACATTTCCCCACACACTCCATCTGTTCCTGGTGCTTTCCCCAACTTCACTCTTTTCATGGCTTCCCACACATCTGACCTCCTGATCCCCACCTCCTCCTCCACTACTTCTCTTCTTCTCCCTCCCATACCATATCCAGCTATGTTTGCTGGCTCTTCATTCCTTACATTTAGCAACTCACTGAAGTACTCCCTCCATCTTTCGACTCTCTCTTGCTTCTCGGCTAACATTCTCCCATTCTTATCTTTCACACCCTTACTGTTTCCCTTGCTACCTTCCCTAACTTTCTTGACTTCTTTCCAGGACAGTTTCTTACTCTCCCTCCATTTTACACTCAGATTCCTTCCAAATTCCTCATCTACTCTTCTCTTACTTTCCTTCACTACTCTCTTCACCACCCTCTTACTCTCCACGTACCTCGCTCGTTTCTGTCTCTCGGAATCTTCATTCCCTCTACTACCCAACCACTCTCTATATGCTTTCTTCTTTTCTTCCACAGCTATTCTTACCTCTTCTGTCCACCATGCTGTACCTTTCACTCCCCTCCCTCTTCTCCTCACTCCACACACCTCCTCACATGCTGCACAGATCTCATCCATAAACACCTTGCTCATCTCCTCCACTTCCTCCATAACTTCCAGGTCGAACCCACCTAGTCGTCTTTCCACTGCTCTCCTGTACTCCTCCCTGACTTCCTCCTCCTGCAACCTCTCCACCCTCCTCACCATTCCACCCTCCTCTCGCCTCCCTCCCGCTCTCCTCACCCACTTCTTTTGTATCCTAACCTTAGGTACCTCTACATAATGATCAGACAGACCCCCTCCAATACCCCTATACACCCTAGCATCCATCACAGATTTCTTCATTCGTTCATCCACACATACATAATCAATCAATGACTTTCGTTCCACCACTGTCTTATCCTTCATCGTCAACATCCGTTTCCACGTGTACCTGTGGATCATTCTGTGTCTGAAGAAGGTGTTGGCTATCCACAGCCTCCTCCCCACACATACGTCCACAAGTGCACTACCATTCCCATTCACCTCTGATGGTACCCCCCACCCTCCCACCACTCCCTCAACTTTCCTATCACCCACCTTACCATTCATATCCCCAATCAGAAATATTCTTTCGTTCTTGTCAAACTTCTCCAGGCACGCCTTCACATTCATCCAGAACTCCTCTTTCTTTCTTTCAAAGTATATCCTCTGTCGGGGCATACACGCATACAATCACCCACGTTTGTATTCCTACTTTCATTCTCAGCCACACAATCCTTGAACCCACAGACCCATACTCTCTTACACATTCCTTCCATTTGCTACTTACAAACAAACATGCACCTTCTCTCGCTGTTCCTTCACTCACTCCAGCACACACACCCATTCCACACTCCCACTCTCTCACATCTGAACCTTTCCATTTGGTCTCTGTCATTCCACATACATCCAGCCTGGCATTCACTAACACTTCCAGAACCTCTCTCTCTTTTGTGCCATCATTCATGCCACTAACATTCCACGTAGCCATTCTCAGAATGTCCGAAGGCATGTCCTTAGTCAGTCGTGGTTCGTCAACGTTGGTTCCGTCCGCATCCGAGGCTGTTCGTTCGTTTTTCTTTGCTTAGATATTTTTTCCGGGTGGGGGTCGCAAGCCCACCAACCCAACCTCTTTAGTCGCCTCTTACGACACGCAGAAGGCACGTGGGGCATATTCTATTCCCTAACCCCCAGGGGGGGTCAAACCCATATATAATATTGTTATTAAAAGTGTTTTTGTTTTCTTATTCATCAGTTTTATCTTCTTAAATTCATGTTAAAATATGTTGTCTGATCTTTCTAAATTACCCCCTAATCAAGATATGTCAAGTATTGCTAGCGAATATAAGACCAGATGTAATAGTTTACATACAATGTTAATATGTCTTCATATTCTTCCCCTTCATTACCTTTTACGTTCCTACATTATGCATCTCTCTTTCTATCTGCTCCAATATTCTAATTTGTCCGTCTTCCCTCCCCCTCTCCTCCATTACCAACTGTAGCCTATCACAGTCCCTCTCTACCTCAATCACAACAAATTGCTTTGTACATTGATATTACTGATTCCTACATGTAGATGGTTCGATTTTCTCTCTCTCTCTCTCTCTCTCTCTCTCTCTCTCTCTCTCTATCGCTATCTACGTCTCTCTCTCTCTCTCTTGATATATATATATATACATTAAAAGATCTAATTCACCTAAATGGTTTGACCATAATAATTGTGCTAGAGTAACTGAACAAAAAGCAATAGCCTACAATGCATACACAAGATCAAAAACACATGAAGCCTTTAATTACTTTAGAAACATCAGAAATCATGCCAAAACTGTATTAAACCTAACTAAATCAAACTTTCTCCACAAGCAGGCAAATAAACTTCTAAATAATCCAAATGATAACAAAATATTTTGGTCTACTCTTAACTCATTAAAATCCAACTTCACTACTGCTTCATCCATTCCACCATTAAAATCTCCGACTGGCAATCTTGTAAGTGACCCACGAGGTAAAGCTAACCTTCTTGCGGATATTTTCTCCACCAACTCAACCTTAGATGAAATAAATCAAGATGTCCCTGTACTTAATTTTAATTCGCCTGAAATTCCCTCACTTAAGATCCACACCAGACATGTCAAAACTATTTTGCAGAATCTCTCAGTAGATAAGGCTCCTGGTCCAGATGAAATTCCTCCAATAGTACTTAAGAATTGCTCCTTGGTGCTCGCTCCTGTATTGGCAAATTTTTTCCGTCTGTGTACTCATACCTCATGCTTCCCAGTAGCCTGGAAAGAAGCAAACATCCATCCAGTTCCTAAAAAAGGTGCCTCTTCAGATCCATCAAACTACAGACCAATAGCTATAACTTCCACTCTTGGTAAAGTCTTTGAAATTATATTAAATAATCACATAATTAAGCATCTTGAGAATAATAAATTAATCAGTGATAGGCAATATGGTTTTAGACGATGTCGATCAACTGCAGACATCTTTGCCTTCTTACGCATCAAATCAACCAAGCTACAGACCAACATGGTGAAACACATACAATAGCACTGGATATATCAAAGGCATTTGATAGAGTCTGGCATCAATCCTTATTGTCGAAGATGTCACACTACGGCCTTGCATCATTAGTTCCACTAATTTCTTCTTATCTTTATAACAGAAAAATATGTGTAATGGTAGATGGCCTTTATTCTCAATTTCACTCAATAAATGCTGGTGTTCCCCAGGGATCAGTTTTGGCCCCAACTCTGTTCCTCATTCATATCAATGATCTCATATCTACCACTCATAATCCAATACATTCCTACGCAGATGACTCAACACTCCACAGTTCCTTCACATTTACCAATTCTTTCACCCAACCCGATCTTATAAATTCAAAAATAAACACTGCAATTTCTCTGAACCAGGACCTTTCTAGAATTAATGAATGGGGACACATTTTTTTAGTTTCCTTTAACCCTTAACTAGCGGCCCACAACATAAGTCGAGTATAATAAATTTGGACTATCTGGCGGCGCGCGACATAGGTCGTGTGGCAATTTCAGCACGTAATGTTGCTGAGAGAGAGAGACAAGTGGTGGCAGGAGAGTAGCGAGCGTATGACTGCTCCAGACCACCGCGGCGAACCTACTGACACGAATCCCACCTCCTCCCTCCCTCTCTCACTCGCTACATACTGAATTGTATGGGGAAAGTACCGAATTACATGCTTTTTGCACTCGTGTTGCGCGGTTGTTGCAAGAAAACTAGCGGTCATAAAAGGATCGTTGTGGTGTCATTGGAAAGCTCTGTTTATGCCCTTTCAGGGATGGATACTTGTTTTACGTTCTGGGTCTTATTTAGGCATGAAAATGATCACGTAAACAGCCCTATTTTGGCTAAAAACACCCCGCTGGTGGCTACATATTATTTACCGCCTAGCCCGCCAATAAGGTGTTAATGCACAGAAAACCAAGTACATTCAATTTTCCAACCGACAGAATCTCACTGACTCCCATATATTTTTTAATGATGTAAATATTCCCACTTCCCCTAGTATTGACATTCTCGGTGTAACATTAACTACTAACTTGAGCTGGACACATTATGTTAGAAGCATTGCTAAGAATGCCTCTAAAAAACTGGGACTCCTGTACAGAGTTTGTGAATTCTTCACTGACGAGCAGTTGGCCGTAATATATAAAAGTCATGTGCGTTCTCAGATGGATTACTGTTCACCTCTGTGGGGTGGAAGTGGAGTGGTTGCATTGAGGCAGTTGGACAAAATTCAAAATAAAGCTATTAGATTAATCAATAACCCTGCAATCACACAGGACCTTCCTACATTATCCATACGAAGAAACGTTGCATCCCTTGCATTATTCTACAGATATTTTCACAGCAATTGTTCCGAGGAACTTGCTTCAATTGTGCCGCCTCTCCACATCTTTCCCCGTAGAACTAGGGCAGCTGAGAGCGTCCATGAATTTACACTTTCTCCTCTACAATGCAGAACTTCCGCTTATCAGAATTCATTTATCCCCAGAGCTACTACTGTTTGGAATTCACTTCCCCCGAATTGCTTTCCACAAACTTACAATCTACAAATGTTTAAATCCAGTTGTTACAAACATTTTATGAATGGAGGATGCCTTTAGGCACATGGACCTTTTTGTTTTATCTGTGTTTGTCCTTCCTCCGTTCAGTGTCTCTTTAAAAAAAAAAAAAAAAAAAAAAAAATATATATATATATATATAGGGTGTCCCAAGAGGAAAGGGCATAACTTTGTGAAATGATAAAACAAAATATACTAAGCCTAAAATGTTCTATAAGAAATATTCCAAATCTCAACCAGTAAAGATATATTGCATGTTGAAAATGGCATTTTCTTAAGTATTTCCCCATAAGGGTGGCCTAGCTGTCCTAGTACCTACCACACCTCCATCTAACTGCAATTATTTTACCATGTTATTGTACAGATATTATAATTCTGTAAGTTGCAAAATTATTATAGATATAATAGCTCAGTTTGGACCAGTTGAAAACTATCTGACATGGAAGAGTCCATTACAGTGAGGTGGGGGAGGACACTTCATAAAACCTTTAATATCTTTTTAACGGTTGAGATTCGGACTTTTTGTTATAGAACATTTTAGGCTTAGAATACCTTGTTTTATCATTTCTCAAAGTTATGCCCTTTCCTCCTGGGACACCCTGTATATATATAGGCCTATATATATATATATATATATATATATATATATGTATTTCTTTTTTATGTGAATGAGGGAGAGAAAAGGCATCACTGCCTGCAGTGAGTGCCTCCCCCAGATTTCAAAGAGTGACAGGGCCAAAATCAAGGGACGTTCGAGCTAAAATGCCTGGACACACAGAGTTTGAAGCAATTTAAGTCATAGGAAGAGGGAAAGACTGATTTTGGGAGAGAGTTCGAGAGCTCAGCAGTTGAATAGAAGAAAGGAAAGTCTGAGAATAGCGTTTCACTCTTGGGTTGGACAGTTGCACAGAGTAAGGGTGGGATTGTGTTGCAAGGCGGGTACTACGTACCCTACGTAGAGGAGGTGGTATACACTGTGAAAATTCCGAGGAACACTGATTATTATAGTAGCGATAGAATAGCGAGAGATGCAACATTGCGGCGAAAAGAGAGAGATTGCAGAGAGTTGGTGAGTGGACAGGAGTTAATGATACGAAAGGCTTTCCTTTCTACTTTATCTAGGAGTGCAGTATGAGAGGATCCTCCCCATACATGTGAACAATACAAGGACGCACTGTGCTCCTGTACAGAGCAAGAAGCTGCGCAGTGGTAAAGAACCCCTTGAGGCGGTTGAGCACACCCAGCTTCTGGGAGGCTGCCTTAGCGAGACTGGTAATATGGTCTTTCCAAGTGAGAGCAGAAGAAAAAGAGACACCGAGAACATTGAGAGAAGATGAAGGGTTCATTTTTGTATTGTTGAAGAATAAGGGATAGTCCTCTGGAGGTTTCTGACGGGTAGTAAGATGGTTATATTGAGTTTTGGAAGCATTAAATACAACAAGGTTTTCTCTACCCCGATAGGTATTAGTAGCTAAATCAGAAGATAAGCGTTTTATGGCTTCATTACGTTTGTTTTTGTGGGACTGCTGGCTGGGGCATTCTGGAAAACTAATTGAGTGGTGTAAGGTAGAGTCGTCTGCATATGAATGGATGGGACTGGATGTACAGTTGAGAAGATCATTTATGAAAATTAGAAAGAGAATAGTAGATAGGACAGAACCCCGTGGAACACCGGAGTTGATAGGATGAGGAAATGAGCAATGGCCTTCCACAACCACAGCTATGGAATGGCCGGAAAGGAAATTAGAGACAAAGGCACAGATGGAGGGGCACAAACCGAAGGAGGGCAGATTTGTGCCAGACTCTATCGAAGGCCTTCGATATGTCTAGTGCAACAGAAAAAGTCTCACCGAAGTCCCGAAAGTTGGATGACCAGGAGTTAGTAAGATATGAAAGAAGATCACCAAAAGAGCGACCCTTAACCCTTAATTAGCGGCGAGCAACATAAGTCGAGTTAAATAAAGCTGGACTATGTGGCGGCGCTCGACATAACTCGAGTGGCAATTTCAGCACGTAATGTGGCTGAGAGAGAGAGACAAGTGGTGGCAGGAGACTAGCGAGCGTATGACTGCTCCAGACCACCGCGGCGAACCTACTGACACAAATCTCAGCTCCCTCCTCCCTCTCTCACTCGCTACATACTCAATTATGTACCGAAAGTACCGAATTACCTGCTTTTTGCACTCGCGTTGCACGGTTATTGCAAGAAAACTATCCATCATACAAGGATCGTTATGGTGTCATTCGAAAGCTCTGTTTATGCCCTTTCAGGGATAGGTACTTGTTTTACGTTCTGGGTCTTATTTAGGCATGAAAATGATCACGTAAACAGCCCTATTTTGGCTAAAAACACCCCGCTGGGCGGTACACATAAATAAACCGCATAGGCCGCTCGTAGGGTGTTAAGGAAGCCATACTGGCGATCTGAGAGTAGATTATGGGAAGAGAAATGCTTAAGAAATTTGGAAGAAAGAATAGTTTCAAAAACTTTAGAGATACAAGAGATGTGAGCAATTGGACGATAGTTGGAGGGTTGAGAGCGGTCACCCTTCTTTGGGACAGGTTGAATGAGAGCAAACTTCCAGCAAGAAGGAAAGACGTTAGAGGAGAGATAGAGACGAAAGTGTTTGCCTAGGCAGAGGGTCAGCACGGAAGCACAGTTTTTAAGTACAACAGGAGGAACACCGTTCGGACCGTAAGACTTCTTAGTATTAAGCCCAGAGAGGGTAGTAAGTACATCTTTAGAAGAGATTAGGATATTAGGCATAAGTAGGAGAGAGGGGGGTGGAGAGGGAGGAATAGCACCGGAATCATCCAAGGTAGAGTTTCTGGCAAAAGTTTGAGTGAAGAGTTCAGCTTTGTCAGAGGAAGAAGTGATGATTGTGCCATCAGAGTGTAAAAGGGGAGGGCAAGACGAGGAAGAAAAGTTGTTGGAGAGGTTTTTCGCTAGATGCCAGAAAGCTTGGGAAGAGCTACAGTTGGATAGTTCAGCGCATTTATTATTGATGAAAGAGTACTTGGCAAGTCGAAGAACAGATTTGGCTTGATTCCGGGCAGAAACATAGGAAGAATGAGATTCTTGAGTTTTAAGGCGTCAGTACCGTTTGAATGCTTCCTCCTTTTTGTGGACAGCAGTAGAACCAGCGTGAGTAAACCAAAATTTTATTGCATTAGACTGAGAGAAAGAAAATGGAATGTACGCTTCCATGCCCGAGAGGATTACCTCGGTAATGCGTTCAGCACTCTCCGAGGGTCCTCGGCCACGGAAGCAGAAGTCATTCCATGGGAAATCAAAGAAGTACTGCCGGAGAGACTCCCAGTCGGCAGCACCAAAGTGCCACAAGCGCCGCCGGCTGGGAGGATCGGATGGCCATACTGAAGAGATAGGACAGGTGACGGAGATAAGTTTATGGTCGGAGAAGCCCAAAGGAGAGAAAAGATTGACAGTATAAGAAGAAGGGTTAGAAGTCAGAAATAAGTAAAACATGTTGGGCCGATCTCCGAAGCGATCCGGGATACGGGCTGGGTTGCTGGACCAGCTGCTCTAGGTCATTTATGATAGAAAAGACGTGGGCTTGTTCACCAGGTTGGTCAGTAGAGTGAGAGGAGAGCCATTGACGGTGGTGAAGGTTGAAATCATATAATTATACAGTATATGAATATATATATATAATTATCTATATCTGTCTCTCTCACTCTCTACCTATATATCTACGTATCTCTCTCCCTCTCTCTCTCTCTCTCTCTCTATATATATATATATATATATATATATATATATATATATATATCTGTTTATATATAACTAACTAACTCACTCACTCACTTTCTATCTGTTTTCTCCTCATATTGCATCACTGACACTCAACTTATATTTCCACTCCATTTAATCGCATAACCACACTAAATGTTTCCCATCAACCCCACAATACTCCTCTCAACACCATCCATCCCACAATGATCAATCATAACAGCTATAGGTCAACTGGGCCCCAGATCATGTCAGCCTTCGTTCAACGCTGCACCTCTCTTTATTTTTCCTCCGGTCAGCCTGAGCCGCATGTCACATGATCAGAGGTCAAGTTCAGCAAATGTTAATTTAACTACATATATATTTCTGTACCGTATGTCACTGTAACCCCTTTTGTACAGGTGACGTCATATTTGTTATATTTTAGCTATATTTAAACGATTTTGTGCAGCTCAAGAATGATATGTGGTAGTAAAAATGGTTAATTGAGATAGTTGGAAGCCTGTTTATTTTGGAGGCTTATTATATCCTTAATAAAATCGTCCATTTGTAGCCAGAATAAAGTTAAAATGACGTCACCGGTACAGAAGTCGTTAATTCCCAGTCAATTTGAGTATCTATTGCTGACGTTTAAATCCGATGAGGTCAGGTTAAGATAGGGTTGGTAGTTAATATACCTTGGGCTAGGTTATGATAGCAATATAAATTGGCATGAGGTCTATATCACATTCTATTCTCTTTTTTTTGTTCTCTTTAAAAGCTACACTTTAACTTAATGATTGCCTCAGGTCATTCCTAAATGGAATAAATACCGCCTAGCCATAATAAGCTGCCGAAACACGTCATATTCCTCAAGGGGTTAATGTGTCGAACGTTGGCTCACTCGGCCACACTCTCTTAGTTAATCACAACAAACACATTAAGGCGGTAGGGTTTATATACAGTATATTGGTCGAATAATTATTGTATTTATTATATTTTAGCGTCCTCCTTAGACCTCCATCAAGCTTAACAAAAACATCCCCAAGATCCCCCTTCTAGATAAACGTTTATATTTTTCGGTAGAAAAATGCCCCGGCCAAAGGCCAGTTCCTCCTAAATAACAGGCACGCTATCTCTCGCCAAGAAATATCTACACCTAAATGGGATGAAAGGTGTTAATAATGAAAACAAAATGGGGTGAACGGTCTTAAAGTCGTTACATTAATGGGGCGAACGTTTTAAAATTTCAAAACTAATGTAGCTAAACATGAGGAAGAAGGGGGACCAGAAAACCGACCCATCTCCCCTTAAAGCCGGTATCACACGAGAGCTTTTATAGTCAACATTCGATGATCAAAAAATTTCTGGCAACATTTCTGAGTATTTGGCACTGGTATCGGAAACTAGACTGCTGATAGATGAATTTAGGTAACAGAAAAATATTAAATGTTTACCTCGTGAGCTGCCAGACCAGTGTTGAGGATAAATGTTGAGTGAAACAGCGCTCGTGTGATACCAGCTTAAGGCGGAACGATATATTTATTGATCAATATATTAATAGACTTATTATTATTTTAGTTTCCTCCCTAGACCTCCATCAAACTTACAAAAACAGACCCATTTTTTGGCAAAAAATAAAATATCCTTGCCGAAGGCCAGGCCCTCCTTAATTACAGGGTCGCTATCGCTCGCCAGGAAAAAGTCCACACCTAAATTACACAAAAAGTCATAATATTGACTAAGAATGGGGGAAAGGTCTTACAATCGCCAAACTAATGTGCCGAACGCCTTCAAATCTTAAAACTAATGGGACTAAACATGAGGGAAAAGGGAGACAATAAAAACCGACCCCCCCCCCCCCCGCCTTAAGCAGATGGGAAGCCGCGGCAGAAGTTGAGTAATTGATTCTTGTGCAAAATTTGTAGGCGCATGTTTTGAAACCCGTTGGTGAAAAATAGGCTGTAAGTTTGAAGGTTTTGGTTAACATCTTGGTGGTGGTGGTAGATGGTGAGGTGAAGATGTGGAGAAATGAATTGTGAACTGGGGTCAGTAAAAAGAATATATGTGGATATCTGATATTTTTGGTACGGGATGGGTATGTACTGTTTGTAATTGAATAATAATGTACTGTACATAGACAGATAATTGTCTACAATATAGAATATTGTTAAATAGTTCGTACACGTAGAAAATAATACCCACGGCATTTTTTTAGGACATGTACATAAGAACATAATTATGCAGGATAGATGGACAGAAATAGATGCGCGACTATAAATGTGACACCAGGGTAAGACAGGCTTAGACTATGGGTGGTAAGATGATACTTATTTATAATATATGCTTTAAGCAAATTTAAATCAAATGTACATATCTACAACAAGGCTTACAAATATATATGAGCGCATGAAACCAAAATAAAAACCAAACTCCACGCACCAAATACCCAATCAAACCCAGCCAACCACCGCCCGCCATAACAGGTAAATGGTCCAGTGTACATTTTAGCCTTCCTACCAATATCAGTGTGTGTGTGTGTGTGTGTTTGAAGGGGTTTTGGGGATGATTGTTTTTGTTGGGCAAGGAATAATATCCTGTGGTTCTTTGTAATTTGCCTGTTAAGCCTAGTTCACACATTCAGGAGTGTGAGGCCGAGTTTCCAGGGCCGGTATTTATAAAGCACTTTTAGGCCTAAAAGTAGCTTTTAAAGATGGCGGCAACTTTTAAAAATTAAAAGTTGGTTAAAAACACTTTTAACTGCTAAAAGTTCCTTTTAAAACTAAAAGTCACCCTGGGGACTTTTAGCGCTTAAAAGTTACTTTTAGACGACGACAACATGGCTGAACAACAACAAATCCGTCACCGCCTGCCAAGAAATGTTCGTGTTAGAAAAGACTTATTGGATGAATATAGCGACTCTGAGTTAATTGAAAGATACCGCTTAAACCGTGAAGGCATCCTTATGATAACAGACTTGTTGAGAGAAACTTTACAAAACCAAACTGAGAGGAATCAAGCTCTCACACCCGAGTTGAAAGTGTGTATTACTCTACGTTATTTGGCAACGGGAAAAATGCAACTGTGCAATGCTGACGATGTTGGAGTATCGCAGCCAACCGTAAGCCGTGTGATTAAGCAAGTATTAGATGCATTCTTGCAACCAAATCTATATGCATGGTTCATCAAGTTCCCATTCACTCTACAAGAAATTCAGAGAAATCAAGCCCAGTTTATGGACATTGCAGAGTCTCCCGGAGTTGTGGTGGTTATTGATGGGACTCATGTTAGAATAATAGCTCCAAATGAATATGAACCCGAGTATGTCAATCGGAAAAGGTACTATAGCATAAATGTTCAAGTTGTGTTTGATGCCCAGTACAAAAAAATGTATATGGTAGCAAAATGGCCTGGATCAGTTCATGATTCTCGAATTTTGAATGAATCTGGGTTGACAGTAGTATTTGAACATAATTATGTTCCACCTAAATCGTGCCACCTACTTGGAGACAGTGGATATGGCAGCAAGACATGGTTACTGACTCCATTTCTAAATCCTCAGCCTGGCTCACAAACCAACTATAACAGGTAAATGTATAAAATATTTGGTAAGGATGTAGTATTCGTCCGTATCACCTGCCTAGGAGGCGTACCGACCCCTTTTTTTTTACATAGCCT
This sequence comes from Paralithodes platypus, assembly GCA_032716605.1. Taxonomy (NCBI): domain Eukaryota; kingdom Metazoa; phylum Arthropoda; class Malacostraca; order Decapoda; family Lithodidae; genus Paralithodes; species Paralithodes platypus. Next base: position 16,104,356 of record CM064482.1, read on the forward strand.
AGGTCTAGCCTAGTGCCACGCTCGAAGTTACAATCGCGTTTAACACCTTAAGAGCGGCCTATGCGGTTTATTTATATGTACCACCCAGCGGAATGTTTTTAGCCAAAATAGGGCTGTTTACGTGATCATTTTCATGCCTAAATAAGACCCAGAACGTAAAACAAGTATCTATCCCTGAAAGGGCATAAACAGAGCTTTCGAATGACACCATAACGATCCTTTTATGATGGCTAGTTTTCTTGCAATAACCGTGCAACGCGAGTGCAAAAAGCATGTAATTAGGCACTTTCCCCATACAATTCCTTATATAGCGAGTGAGAGAAGTAGGAGGGAGGTGAGATTCGTGTCAGTAGGTTCGCCGCGGTGGTCTGGAGCAGTCATACGCTCGCTACTCTCCTGCCACCACTTGTCTCTCTCTCTCAGTAACATTACGTGCTGAAATTGCCACTCGAGTTATGTCGAGCGCCGCCACATAGTCCAGCTTTATTTAACTCGACTTATGTGGTGAGCCGCTAATTAAGGGTTAATTTGACTGCTATTATTTGCCCCTGTTGGCTGTTGGTAATACATAATGATGTGTCATAATGACAATAGGCTAGGCTTAAGTCATGGGTGAGGAGGACCAAGCCCCCCTCAACCAATTATTGTTTCCCACGGCCATGTGTAAGGTAAATTGTTTTCTTACCGGTCGTGGAATACAATAATGAGTTGAGAGGGCCTTTGCCCCCTCACCCACCATGACTTAGGCTAGGCTAAGCTATATTACCAGCAGGGGCAAATAACAGCAGTCAAATTAGAGGCAAATGTAAGAGCGAGCGTGCGACTAGGTCACTAGGCCTATGTAAAGTTGTAAACAAAGTGGAAGGTACGCCCGCTAACACAACTTTTACCAAAATTGCAATATGCCTCCCGGTATATTGTTATTAGCCTATTATTATTTTATTTTTTATTTATTTTTGTGGTAGCCTAGACCTAGCCTAAGTGAATGCAAAATATTGTTCTCTGGATTTACCGGTAGGCCTATGTTATCTAAAATTAGGGTAGGATACTTCTGTTTTTGGCCTACAATGACCCGATTCTAGGCTAAGTCGGAAAATTAGGCTAGGAAATAGGTATACTTTCCTCTTTGGCTTATTATCGCCCAATTATAGGCTAGGTAATAGGTACCAGTACCGGTATACTTCTCTTTTTGTGTAAGATTTTACAGTGTGACCCCCACGAGACTCATGAATTTTTGTGTGGCCTACGGAATTGGCATAGGCCTATCACATAATCCATTAGCAAATACTGTATGTCTATAATGTCAACAATTTATTAGGCTATAAAGGGTTTTTGCCCACTACTGTTAAAATATATGAGAATGTCAATAAGTCTGGGGGGGCTTTGCCCACCCTCAATCAACTGTGTATCCCACGGCAAACGGTTATTGCAGCTAATTAGAGCTTATTTTTTAACTTTATCCTATCCTCTTTAACCCTACATTTTCCATGATCTTTATAGCCCTCCCCACAAGTGGGGGTCGTGTTTAGCCAATATATTGTTATATAATGGGTTGATATTCATTTCCTGCAGTCCTTGCTGTAGAGCAACACAGTATAGGCCTATATATCCAAGCAAATAATACAAATATATATACATACTGTATAATTATGGTAGCCTATATGTTAAAACTCTTTGCTGTCCCATGGTACAAATTTACCCCTTTTTGGCCCACTAATACCCAATTATAGGCTACGGTATATCTGAAAATTAAGCTAGGTAGCCTAATAAGTATGCAAATTTGGCCTATTATGACTTAATTATCGGCTATGTTTGAAAATTAGGGTAGGTAACAGGTATAGGCTGCCGTACTTCCCTTATTAATTATCGGCTATGTTTGAAAATTAGGGTAGGTAACAGGTATAGGCTACCGTACTTCCTTTATTAATTATCGGCTATGTTTGAACATTAGGTTAGGTAACAGGTATAGGCTACCGTACTTCCTTTATTAATTATCGGCTATGTTTGAACATTAGGGTAGGTAACAGGTATTTTTTTTTTTTTTTTTTCTATGTGATTGAGGGAGGCAAAAGGCATAACTGCCTATAGCGAGTGCCTCCCCCATAGTTGAAAGAGTGACAGGGCCAAAATCAAGGGACGTTCGAGCCAAAATGCCTGGACACACGGAGTTTGAAGCAATTTAAGTCATAGGAAGAGGGAAAGACTGATTCTGGGAGAGAGTTCCAGAGCTCAGCTGTTGAGTAGAAGAAAGTTTGAGAGTAACATTTCACTCTTGGGTTGGAGAGTTGCACAGAGTAGGGGTGGGATTGAGTTGCAAGACGGGTACCACGTGCCCTACGTAAAGGAGGTGGTATGCACTGGGATAGCTCTGAGGAACACTGATTATTATAGTAGCGATAGAATAGCGTTGTGTGTGTGTAAGTGTGAGAGTCCGAGTGTAGGGGATGAGACAGTGAAGCACGGGAACGAGGTGGCTTCAGAGATGGGGTCGTTTCGGGCCATGAGTGAGCACCGTGCCTCATGTGAAGGCAAGATGGCAGGTGCTCGTTGTACTCTACGTGCTTCACATGTCTCACTCCCTAGACTGGAACAAGACCTTACGGGCTTCACTGTTCATTGTAAAGCGGTGAATGTTAAGGCTCTCAGCCTATGCCCGAGAGGAAGTAAGTTGGAATATAGAAAAAAAATAAATAAAAAAAAAATGCACTTGTTAACACAGCCATAATAATTGTGTTGCTACAATAAATATTGGCACTTGTTACACAACCAATATATAGGCGTGTCCTTAAAATATAAACAGGTACTTTTTGCACAGCCATAATAAATAGACGTCTTGTCTATGTAATATTGAAACTTGTTGTACAGCCATAATAAAAAAATGTTCCCTTACAAAAAGTATTGGTACCAGTATTTGTTGTACAGCCATAATAACACATTGTGCCGTTACAAAAAGTATTGGTACCAGTATTTCTTGTACAGCCATAATAACACATTGTGCCCTTACAAAAAGTATTGGTACCAGTATTTGTTGTACAGCCATAATAACACATTGTGCCGTTACAAAAAGTATTGGTACCAGTATTTGTTGTACAGCCATAATAACACATTGGCATGTAGTCATCCCCAGAACCAGAGGCATCACTGAAGTGTTTTTCATTACTCTCCTCATACTCCGGCGGGGAACGATGGATGTGTGGGTGGGCGAGGTTGGGAAGGAGTGGCAGGTGAGGCGATGAAGGAATGCCTTCTGGGAGGCCAGCCGGGTAAAAAATAACACATTTCACTTGAAACGTCATCAACATTTGTTTTCTTTAAAGGAGGGTCCCGCCCCAATTCCCAGTCTTAAGTAAACCATTTTAGATTTACAGAAGATTTACCTTTTCTTGCTTTACTGAATGTAATGAAAAAAATAGTTTTGCAGGTAGAACAGGGGAGGAAAGTTGTTGGTAATCTGAAATCAGGCACTAGGAATAGGGAAGTGAGCCAGGAATTGACTGTATGATAGTGTAGTGATCCTGTCCTTGACAAATAGGAGGGGCGCATGTACATTGGAAAGGGATAAACCAAGAGTGAGAGGGGTTGATATGATGTGTTTGAGAAGTGCATGTGGGGTCATATAATGTTTAAATATATCAAGTGAATAGCTAAGGAAAAGGTTAGGTATCAAGAGCATCATTGATGTGATGCGTAGTAGTAGACTTAGAAGGTTTGGACATGTGGAGAGCTTGGATGAACAAAGGTGGGTGAAAAAATGCCAGTCCATGAATGTGGAGGGAGCTGCACCAAGGGGCGGAACGGAAGGTTTGGACATGTGGGGAGCTTGGATGAACAAAGTTGGGTGAACAAATGACAGTCCATGAATGTGGAAGGAGCTGCACCAAGGGGCGGAACGGAAGGTTTGTACATGTGGGGAGCTTGGATGAACAAAGTTGGGTGAAAAAATGCCAGTCCATGAATGTGGAGGGAGCTGCACCAAGGGGCGGAACAACAAAGAGCGATGTGGTGTATGTACTGATAAGTATAAGAAGGAACGAGTTCGGTCATGTGTAGCTAAAGAAGAGCAAGAGAATGATTAATAGAGTACAGTATAGTAGCATATATGAGAACGAGGTGGAATGGCAGAGAGGTAGACTAAATAAAAATTAGGTGGAAGAATTGAGTTGAGAGCAATAAGAAATACAATTCGGCAAAGCAAGCCAACATTCCCTCCTTTTTTTTTTTTTTTTTCCCCACGGCAAGGCCATATTTATTTTCTATTTTGGTCAGCCTTCTCAATATAATATTTGGCCTTCATAACCATGGCATATTGAGTGGACTCCCAGGCTTTTGCTTGATTTTGAAGGACTTTCATCTCCAATTCCTGCTTTTCCTTTTTAAGCGAACAGCACAAGTTTTCGTCAATCTCAGCCACTGCTCCGTCACGCTGGTCGTTGGATGTTGGCTGCTCCACTCCTTCCAACTTGCCTTCCCAGACAACTGTGGCCTCCTTGGGAACGGGTTCGTTGCAGTTGCGTTCTCTAGAAAGAGGAAAATAACCATAAAACACTACACAAACTGAATATCAAAAGTGTACAGTACTGGGGTACCTAGATCATAGGCTGCACAATTTTAATTCTTGAGTACTGTGAAGACTTAAACGTCACATATTTATCATAAAGAATCCATATTTTGAATTCTTCATTACTCTTCACAAAGGTTGTAAGAGATGTGAAAGTAGTCTGCAATTGATGTTCACTTCAGTACAGTTATGTGATTTTTTTTATATTGAAATAAAAACAAAAAATTCAAATTTACATGAATATCAATATCGGTAATTATAGGGAATAGGCTTGCACCCTCATTTTTCATGTTTTTTCCTCCAGATTTTGAGAAATTAGTGTTTTGATGGTCTTAGTTATCATTCCAATGTGGCGATGGGATTCCACATACCTACATTGTCCCTAATAGGCTGCGAGCCTATTCCCTATAATTATCTCAATATCAAATCCTGAAATATTATTAAGCTATATTGAAAGTCCTTTATAATAGATAACAGCATCTAATGCAAAGAGTAACACACAAATGCGGAATATATGGGCACTCACTGACTTCCATATGTTTTTACAGTGTTTTTCTATATACTGTACTCATTTTCATAAGCAACTGAACATAGCCTATACAAAAAGCACTATCAGCCCTTGTAATTCATGGATTACCGTGAACAAACACTTACTGAATGATCCTATATCTGAGGGGGTCATCAAGGTGTGCCGGCAACGGAACCCCCGCTAGGATGTGATTCCCTTTCCCAATTCCCTCGATGACCTTTTCACTCACTGGGTCAAGGAGGGGAGCTGTTGGACCGCCACCACCTGCAACAACAAAAGAAAAATATGTACAGTACATTATATATACCAGTATACAGTATATGGTTTATAAACACACAGATGTATTTGTAAACTGTATATAATTGATTATGATACATATATAGCTTTAGAATAATTCAACCCTAACCTTGATTTGACCTAGGCCTTTAGACATTTTAGTATAAACATGATTAGGCTATATAATACTGTACAGGGATTTTGCAAATTTTGACCAAAGACAATGAACAACTCAAGATAATTGGGAATTATTCAATAAGTGCACCATTACGACTAAACAAATTACATTTGTTTGCAATAGGAAGGTACAAGGAGGAAAATTATGTGAAATGGGTGAGGATATGCAGAAATTTGTTAGAAGGGCATTCTGACCCTCTTACCCTAGTGAAGCACCCTACTCAGGCCTACTGGCAGCATAGAGGCTGATATCAATGTCACAGGGGGGTGGCCCCTCCCAACTCATCATGTAGGCCTATCCCATAGCAAAACAAAATATTTTGTTTGCACTGCAGTGAAGAATGAACTTATATTATGCTTATACAAGGCTTGATTTTATAATAGGCCTAGTCACGGACCTCACTGTTAGGCAGGCTAGGCTCAGGTATGTAAGTTGATTTGTTTGTTTATAGGCCTAGCCTATAACCTCTATTCTTCTAATACTATATAAGCCTAGGCTAGGGCCTAACCATAACTAGGTCTAATGATTAGGCCTGCCGCCTACACCTATAACCTCTATGAACAATAATTGAATTATTCTATAGTCTAAGTGCAACATTACGAGCAAGCCTAAACATTTTATAATTGTTTTTAACAGCAAGATACAGCAAAGAAATTGATGTGAAATAGGCCTAAGTGAGAATATGCAGGAATTCCATTTTACCCCCTCTTACCCTTTATAGGCTAGGCCCCATACTGGCATCATAGATGCTGATTTCAATAAGTCACAGGGCTGAGGGCTAAAAGCCCCCCTCAATCCATCATGTAGGCTATCCCCCGGCAAAACAAAAGTTTGTTTTTGCTCTGAAAATCCTGTAAATCCGAGCTAAGTCTTGAGAAAACTTGGTTCGGGTTCTCTAATTTTAAACTTTGCTTAGGCTAACTTAAAACAAATGAAAACTCGAGCATTCTTTTTTATTTTGTTTTTATTAGCCTAGGCATTGGCTGTAAGTCTAGGCCTATTATCGTTGTATTACATCTTAAATTATCCCACATTTTCCCTGATATTCATAGCCTGCCCCAGTATTGGGGGCCATGTCACATCTCTAGGCTATAATGAATAATTTCCTCAAGAAATAGATAGGCCTAGGCTAGGCCAGGCTTCATCAAAACACACATCATGATGAAATGATGAAAATATAGGCCTAGGCTATCAGAAAACGGAAAAGAGTATTTTTTACTATTGTTAAATAATGGTGCACTTATAAATACTTACCCTAGCCTAATAATTCCTTACCTGTAGCACACAGATCTGAGTTTAGTGCTGATTTTTTTTTTACAGCTTTACTTTTTGTAGAAAACCATCTAGCTTGACACTGTTGTACAGTGACTTTTCTTCTGGGAAAGGAGGCATTTACTCTCCTCGCTACCTCTTCCCAGCATTCCCTTTTGTCCTTTGCGGTTAACACAGGACTTAATTTCCCCTTTAAAATGTTTGTCCTTTGGTTGACTAAGCCAACCAAAAGTGAACATTCATCGTCTGTCCAATTGCTGGTTCGCTCCCTCTTTATCTTAGTAGACACAGATCCACTTGAAGAAGTTGAAGGTGAAGAATCCATTGCGAGCAGTAGACGGTAGATCGAGAGTTGTTGTTTGATGCACACGCGTGGAAGGTATGTTTACACATTTGAAGCAACCGCCGAGCGGCCGAACTGCAGTGCGAAATATTTTTGATATGGAAAATATATTACCCTTTCAATTTGGCAATATACAATCGATTTTGTACAAATTTCTTTTTGCATAATTACCATTTTGATTTATAGTAATTATTATATGACATTAGAAGCCTTTATTTACATATTTAACGTTATTCGTCAATTGAAATTTTGCTACATGTAGCTATGTAGCGGCTTTGGCAACTTTCTTAACGCCTCTACTAAAAGCTATTTTATGAAAAACTTTTAAGGAATAAATTTTACTTTTAAGGATTTTCTTTTAGTTAAAATTACTTTTAGGGAAATTTTAAAATTCTTTTATAAATACCGGCCCAGGAGTCCACAGTCTCGGAAACTCGCGTAATGATTCTTGGAAGATCGCATGCACCCATGGGCACTCTGGGTCACCCTGGGTCACTCTGTGTCACTCACGGATACTCCAGGGAACTCCGTTCGGGCATCCCAAATTTCAACCATGTTTAAAAATATTGCCCCGAGTCAGATCAACCTCAAGACACTCGGGAACACTCGAAATGGGTCGTGATTACTCGGATTAACTCGGAACAACTCATAATGACTCCAAATTAATCGGTGGAACTCATCAACACTCGGGGACAAACCCACGTGGCCGAATATGCAAGAGTGATGTTGAGTGTTTATGAATGTGATCGAGTATCCCCGAGTGTACAGCAGACACTCGTGCTAACTTAGCCTGCTATGAACAATTGGCCGAATGAATATCGAGTGCATAAAGAGTAGCCATGAGTATAACTCGAATGATCTCGAGTGTTGCTGGTTATCACCGGTTATGTCAAATAAGATAACCCGAATTGTCTCGAATAATGCTGAGTTAGGCTGAGTTGTTTCGAGTTGTCTGGAATAACCCAGAGTGAGACTTGAGTGTAACTCGAGTCCGTTCGAGTAACCCGGAGTGAAGCACGAGCGTTCGACAATCGACGAGTGAAACCCAACTCGTGGCAACACCCCGTGAACCAGCTGGCATCCTGCGCTTGTCCCCCCTTCCCCTAACCCTATAAAAAACCGAGTATGATATCATCGAATGGGTCAAGGAAAAGCCCTTCCTCTATGTCAAACGCATGAAGGACTTTAAGGATACAAGGAGGAAACAACGTTACTTTGACGAGAAGGCAGCAACCCTTAAATCTCCGGTTACAGGTAAGCAACCGCTGGTTATTGTAGTGATTTGTGTATATGTTCGTCAGTAAAGTGTAAGCTTTACCGTATTAAGGGGAGACAGACCGTTTGTTTGGCCTTTCATTCCTTTATTTCTTAGTTTCATCACTAGACCTCCATCAAGCTTAAAACAAAAAATCCTAGACTCCCCTTCAAGATAAATATGTACATTTTACGATAGAAAAATATCCTGGCCGAAGGCCGGTTTCTCTTAAAATTTCAAGCTTGCTGTAGCTCGCCATGAAAAAAATCGATAACTAAATGGCACGAAAGGTCATAAAATTGACAAAGAAATGTGTTAATATCGCCAAACTAATGGGCCGAACGTCTTAGTCTCAAAACTAATGGGGCTAAGCATGACGGAGAAGGGGGTCCAGAAAAACGGTCAGCCTCCTCTTAACTTGTTCGCCATGGCCTAGGCAAAATGTGTACAATAATGTGGGCAGGTGTCGTATTAAGGAGTGTGTGTGTGTGTGTGTGTGACATGTATAATGTAAATGATTGTTGAACGAATATCACTAATGTCTTATATTTTTCTATCCTTCTATCACAGGCAGCCAGTTGTCTGTGTGGGTGACGGTAACGAGGTCTCGCTTTGGCAAGCTGACCGACACAAAGAGTGGTGACGGGACACAAGGTGGGTAGAAACTGTCTGAGCGGGATGAGTGGATCCTTAAAAACTTTGCGTTCAGGAGGGGCCACATATCTTGGACAAAAACCCGCATAACAGCCAAGGTACGTTATAACCTATAACAGTTACATTATACAAGTAAAGACACTGCCACATGTGACATGATCATACATATCATTGCCACAAGTGTTGCAAGTCAAACCTCAATTCATACTGTATCGCCAACCATATTGATTTTTATTATAAAATCTGTATGTCACAGTGATAGGTGTCAAAAGTACCTAATAATTTGACTCAAGTTCAAGTACAAGTATGTACTCATAAAGTTACTCAGGTATATGTAGAAGTACCCAACTAGAAAGCTACTTAAGCTAAAGTTAATATCTACCTACTGCCTGGGGGGTTGTGGGAGAGGGGAGGCTTATTAGCGCCATGTTTATACTGTATAGTGGTGACCTTGGAACTACCCAAGGAATGTCACACCTAAACTTGGAGGAATGTCAATGGAAAATGCTACTTGTAATTCCATATCTATTGGAAGGAATAATTCGGAAAGTTGCTGAAGCTTTACTCCACAAAATTAACAGAAGTAAAGTAAATGCAGTGGAGTAAATGTACAACTAATTCTTATATATGATACTCAAGTTAGAGTAAAATTAGTGGGCACAAATTAATACTTTATACAAAGTAGAGACTGAGAAAATATATTTAAGTACTGTACTTGGTTACCTTTACACCCCTGGTCGCAGTACCTATGTTTGTGCCCCATTCTCTTTTAATATGTCAGAATGATATATATTTGCCTGCACGTATTTCAATATAAGAGCTCTAAAGTATAGAGAATGCTCCGTTTATTGTTTGTTTAAAAAACAAATTGCAGTAACATCCTCCATGTCATTATCATTAGTTTAACTAATTTCCCTTAGACATATATATTTAATACTGTTAATAGAAAATATTATTATGTTTGGCTTGCATGGACATTGGACACATGACACAAAGTTCACTTACATTTATTGATTAATAATAATAAATCATACACATCAAACATTATTAATGCTCATGTTATGTAATTGTGATAGTAATTGTCACATTACTTATATTTACGAATGACATTAAAACAGTCTGTGTCAAACTAATATACATGTTATCTTCCAGTTCCAAGAGCGGCATGATGAAGCCCCTTCACCCACCCTGCCTGCCGCTAAACCTCGGCCATCCAGCTCCACATTGTCACCTGTGGGTGTGGCATAGGTTGTCATGGGGTGGCCTTTATATATGCCAGGGGAACAATAGGAGGGAATCGGGCTATACTCTCAACGGACTCCTAGGCAGACTCATGAACACCCACGATAACTCTGATTAACTCTGATTAACTCTAGTTGCATTCTGGATAACTCTTAATTACTCTTACACACTGGGATAAACTCTGTACTGGTAATGACAGTTAAAATTCAAATTTCCACACACTCTCAGCACACTCTTAATGACTCTGTAATTAATCAGAGTGTACCTGAATGTACTCGGGGTTACTCGAAATAATTCATGGACACTCTAGGGTAATCTTGTAAACTCCTGGTATTTTTCACACTCTGCCTCATTCCTGCCCGATTAACCAAGACTGTGGACTCCTGGAAACTCGGCCTCACACTCCTGAATGTGTGAACTATAGTGGGGCAGATATGTGAAACATATGTGGGAATTGTGCGTTTCTTGATACAAGTGTCAAAATTGGCACACACAATAATAAACTCAGTATAATCAAAATTAGCTATAGGGCCATCAAAGGTTTAGCCTATGTTGGCTTTGGCAGCCCCTTTTCAATTAATCTCCATAAGAGTACTGAAACACCGATATTTAACCCAAACTGTATACTGTGGTAGAGATGTCAAACTAGTCTCAAATGACTCGTCTGAACAAGGGAAACAATAAATGTTCAGACAATGTTTATAAAAAAGTTGTCCATTTGACTTGTACTGGTCCCTGTAGTTCAACAAATTAGTGGCAATTGGCAACAATTCTTACCAATTTGTAGCATGATAATAAACTTCAGGGACCAGTACAAGTCAAATGGTCAACATTAGCCAAACATTCTCTGAATATAAGCTGTTTCCCTTGCCCGGACGAGTCATTTGAGACTAGGTTGACGTCTCTACCACAGTATACAGTTTGGGGTAAATATCTGTGTTCCAGTACTCTAATGGAGATTAATTGAAAAGGGGTCGCCAAAACCAACATAGGCTAAACCTGTGATGGCCCTATAGCTAATTTTGATTAGACTGTGTTTATTATGGTGTGTGCCAATTTTGACACTTGTATCATGAAACACACAATTCTTCCACCTATCTGCTGCACTACTAGGCTTTAGGGGTACTTCACACAGTCAGGAATGTGAGCTAGAATCACTAGGAGTAGCTGAAAATTCAGATTCCTGGGCCTATTCGGGGTGAAAATCGATGACTCCTAGTCACTCTAGCGATATCCTAGTGATTCCTGTTGACTCCAAACCAGTCCCGGCCGATTGGCCCTGTCCGACAAAATGTTCACCGTGTTTAAGGTTCTCGCCGCGAATCGGACCATTCCCAGTGATCCCCAGTGATCCCCAGTGATTCCCCAGTGACTCCGAGTGAGTCTTGGTGATTCTGGTGAGAACTGAAACTGAAATCGAAACCTGTCCGCGAATCAGATACGAATCACCGAGAATCACATGGACTCACTGGGAGTCACTGGGGAATCACTGGGGATCACTGGGAATCATCTGGGAGTCACTGGGAATGGTCCGATTCGTGGCGAGAACTTTAAGCACGGTAAACATTTTGTCTGACAGGGTCAATCGCCCGCAAGTGGTTTGGAGTCACTGGGAGTCTAACAGGAATCACTAAGATATCGCTAGAGTCACTAGGAGTCATCGATTTTCACCGCGAATAGGCCCAGGAATCCGAATGTTCAGCTACTCCTAGTGATTCTAGCTTGCATTCCTGACTGTGTGAAGTACCCTTTAATAAATGTATTATTCATATAAACCTGTTAATACTTCTCACGTGAAAGTATAATATACAGTATAGCCTACAGGTAGTTAACTTTTCTTGGTCAAACATTATAAATAGGCCTAGTATTAACCTGTGTAAGTACAATTTCCCACAAGACATTGTATTCACCCAGTGATTGTGTGTAGACAAGGAAATTACGGTAGTTGAGGTAATTAATAATGTGAACAATGTATGGTCAATGTTACAATACCCTACTTGTAGTCTGCAAGTTCTGCAACTCCCCTTACCTACCATAACGAGAGTGGTGGATACGTGTTTGTATGTGTTGTGAAATGTCAAGTTTGCTTGGTGGTGGAGAGTGGAGTTAGGATTACTACTTCGAGGGGCGTTGTAGTCGCCGGGGTAAACTTTGAGCCAGCGTAATCATGGCTCGGTTGTTTAGGGGCCGTTGTAGTCGCCGGTTAATAATCTAGAAGTTCTGCAACTCCCATGACCTAACTTTAGTAAACTAACACAACCTATAAGTGTTACCTATATTAGGTAATCGTGTGAAATATTACAGAACTCGGTAACGAATGAAAAGAAGGTGGGAAGGATTAACTATCCACTATTTAGACAATAGTTTAAATATATTTGTTTCGTAAAGTATAGTAAGCATTGATATCATGACCTTACGGTACATAATGATACAGACTTATCGTATTATATTAATGTCTGTAATGATGTATGAATACAGTCATTGTACTTAATGATGATATTAGAGGACTGTAGTTATAGCCTGCAAGAGACATACTTGAGGACAAATTAATTTCAATTATAGGGTCAAACACATGCCTGGAGCCTCACAGTGGATGTACAATTTCCCACAAGACATTGTATTCACCCAGTGATTGTGTGTAGAGAAGGAAATTACGGTAGTTGAGGTAATTCATAATGTGAACAATATATGGTCAATGTTACAATACCCTACTTGTAGTCTACAAGTTCTGCAACTCCCCTTACCTAACATAACGAGAGTGGTGGAGACGTGTTTGTATGTGTTTTGAAGTCAAGTTCGCTTGGTGGTGGACAGTGGAGTTTGGATTACTACTTCGAGGGGCGTTGTAGTCGCCGGGGTAAACTTTGAGCCAGCGTAATCATGGCTTGGTTGTTTAGGGGCCGTTGTAGTCGCCGGTTAATAATCTAGAAGTTCTGCAACTCCCCTGACCTAACCTATGCAAACTAACACAACCTAGAAGTGTTACCTATTTTAGGTAATCGTAGGAAATATTATAGAACTCGGTAACGAATGAAAACAAGAAGGTGTGATGGATTAACTATCCACTATTTAGACAATAGTTTAAATATATGTATTTCTTAAAGTATAGTAAGCATTGATATCATGACCTTACGGTACATAATAATACAGACTTATCGTATTATATTAATGTCTGTAATGATGAATGAATACAGTCATAATACTTAATGACGATATTAGAGGACTGTAGTTATAGTGTCCGTGGGTCGGTGGTGAGTGTGCATGTGGCTTGGCACAGCTTGGGGGCCCCTTATATAGGGGCTGTGCACAATGGGGGCCATGCCTGGCATACTCGCATCTTATTCCTAACAAATCCCAGTGATGCTCGGTGACTCCCAGTGACTCCTATCTAATTCCCAGTGATTCCTATATTACTCCTATCGACTCGTATATTACAGTAATCCGAAATTTTCAACTTTTCAATAACTCGCACTTCATTCCTGGTTTTATCCCGGTGATTCCTGGTGATTCCCAGTGATTCCAAGTGACTCCCAGTGATTCGCAGGTACACTCCCTCTGGTTCCTACGGTGTTGTGAATGCACAGGGAATTGCAGACATTCGCGGTCGTATTCCCAGGAATCACCGGGAATCATTACTCCTAGTGATTCTAGCTCGCATTCCTGACTGTGTGAAGTACCCTTTAGAATGTGTGTTTATTGTGTGATTATAATGTGATATGAAAATATATGTATATATTTCCCCCCCCCCCCATATATATTGTTTATCTTCCCTCCATTACCACAGTATCACCCTCCCCCACCACGCTACTATTCTATTATATGTATATATTTCCCCCCCCCCCATATATATTGTTTATCTTCCCTCCATTACCACAGTATCACCCTCCCCCACCACGCTACTATTCTATTAATTTACATCAATTCGTTCCTCCTTCATAAATACTCCTCCAATAATTGACACTACTATCAATCAATCCCACACCACTCCTTTCCGCCTCCATCACCGTTTCCCCACCACTGCCACTCGCTCCCTCCTCCAATAATCCACACTGCAATAAATGTATCCTACAACACTCCTTTACTCGTCCATCAACATTCCTCCACCACCACTTTATCTCCTCCTCCACCAATCACCGTTCTAATCTTAACCCCTTGAGGAGTATGACGTGGTTTACCAGTTTATCCTGGCTATCATTAGAAGATATAATTCCGTCTAGGAAATTAAGGGAGTCAGATGAATGATTGATTGAGTTTTTACCCCTTTGAATGCTAGAGGGTCTTTCAAAAACTGAATATAATTTTCTAATGATAGATTGAATAAACTGTCAAAATGTGCCTATTTTCCTCAAAGAGTTAATGGGTCTTCCCCTTCATCACACGGGTCGGCTCCGATGTGATTGCAAAGGACCAACACACGTGTTATTTACCTTGTACGAATTTCTAGCATTGTGGAAGGCTGGAAAATCACTTGGCTACGTGCTTTAACCCCATCACTACCATTACCTAATGTTTATCCTTTTCTGGTTACCTTTCTTTATTTTATAATTTACTTCTAAGATTTAGATGGGTAAGTATGATCTCAATAAACCTTCTTTATTACATAGATCCTTTTTAAGCTGCAAAATATCGTCTAATCTTAACCAGAATCAAAGGGAAAACGGCGTCATGGTACTGAAGGGGATAATAGTCAGTAACGGTATATAATTAGGTTACTAATGATAGGCTTCAGTGTTCATACATGAAGAGGTAAATTACTTAATACAGTTAATTACAACCATTATTGACAGGATATTACTGGAGGTATATTGCAGTTTATCATGACACCGTAACAATAATTCATAATTTTCATGATAAACCAATTACTTACATTATGAATAGGTTTAATTTAATTATAAATACAACGTTTTTATATTATATTATGTTTGTTATCTCTCTGGTAAGGGTGTTCATACATCAAATCACTAGTACTTACATTTGTATATACCTCTGCCTTCTGGTATTGTTATTTGTGTCATTACTTTCTCTCTCCCTCTCTCCCCTCAACCGCAATCGCTGGACAATACTCATCGGTAAGCTGCACTTCTACTGAAACAAACAAACTAATATAGATGGTGGGATTGGCAGAGAGAGAGTGAGAGAGAGAGAGAGAGAGAATACAAAGGAGTAGAAAGGAAATCAAGCAAAAACCGGTCTAGTGACCCCTCTAGGCTGCTTGTCCTCCAAAACACTGAGGATCAAGTGTCCAAACAGTGGCTTCGAGTGGGTAAGGGAAAATTGGAAAGGGAACTACGGATTAAGATGTTAGTATATATATACGCAATAATCCTTGATGAATCTGAGGGAGGAATATAATAAAGTTATTCATTTACAAACGCAGTCAGTCTCGGGTTTGATGCAAGATATTTTTCTAGGCGAAGTTTAAAGGAATCAGCGGTGCTGCAGTCAATAACGTCTCGGGGAAGCCCATTCAACAAGTTGACAGCTCATTGAAGAATAAATTCTTAGATTCGTGAGAGTGAAAAGATTTACCAATAACTTTGCAACCATTTCCCCGCGTGTAATTAGATTGGTCAATAGTGAAGTACTTACTACAGGTCATATTGCCGATACTTTTGATGATTTTAAACAATTTTTGTTTTCTATGTGAATGAGGGAGACAAAAGGCATAACTGCCTTCAGCGAGTGCCTCTCCCAGATTTCAAAGAGTAGCAGAGCCGAAATCAAGGGACGTTCGAGCTAAAATGCCTGGACACACAGAGTTTGAAACAATTCAAGTCAAAGGAAGAGGGAAAGACCTATTCTTGGAGAGAGTTCCAGAGCTCAGCAGTTGAATAGAAGAAGGTCTGAGAACAGCCTTTCAATCTTGGGTTGGACAGTTGCACAGAGTAGGGGCGGGATTGTGTTGCAAGGCGGGCACCTCGCACCCAACGTAGAGGAGGTGGCACACACTGGGAAAGCTCTGAGGAATACTGATTATTGTAGTAGCGATAGAATAGCGAGAGAGATGCAACATTGCGGCGAAGAGAGAGAGATTGCAGAGAGTTGGTGAGTGGATGGGAGTTAATGATGCGAAAGGCTTTCCTTTCTAATTTGTCTAGGAGTGCAGCGTGAGAGGATCCTCCCCACACATGTGAACAATACTCAATACAAGGACGCACTGTACAGAGCAAGAAGCTGTGCAAGGGTAAGAGAACCCCTTGAGGCGGTTCAGCACACCCAGCTTCTGGGAGGCTGCCTTAGCGAGACTGGTAATATGGTCTTTCCAAGTGAGAGCAGAAGAAAAAGAGACACCGAGAACATTGAGAGAAGATGAAGGGTTGATTTTTGTATTGGCATAGTCCTCTGGAGGTTCCTGATGGGTAGTAAGATGGATAAATTGAGTTTTGGAAGCATTAAATACAACAAGGTTTTCTCTACCCCAATTGGAAGTAGTAGCTAGATCAGAAGATAAGCGTTTTATGGCTTCATTACGTTTGTTTTTGAGGGACTGCTGGCTGGGACGTTCTGGAAAACTAATTGAGTGGTGTAAGGTAGAGTCATCTGCAGATGAATGGATGGGACTGGATGTACAGTTTAGAAGATCATTTATGAAAATTAGAAAGAGAATAGGAGATAGGACAGAACCCTGAGGAACACCGGAGTTGAGAGGATGAGGAAATGAGCGATGGATGTCCACAACCACAGCTATGGAACGGCCGGAAAGGAAATTAGAGACAAAGGCACAGATGGAGGGACAGAAACCGAAGGAGAGCAGTTTGGAAATTAAAGATTTGTGCCAGACTCTATCGAAGGCCTTCGATATGTCTAGTGAAACAGAAAAAGTTTAACCGAAGTCCCGAAAGTTGGATGACCAAGAGTTAGTAAGATATGAAAGAAGATCACCAGTAGAGCGACCCTTAAGGAAGCCATACTGGCGATCTGAGAGCAGATTATGAGAAGAGAAATGCTTAAGAAATTTGGAAGCAAGAATAGTTTCAAAAACTTTAGAGATACAAGACATGAGAGCAATTGGACGATAGTTGGAGGGTTGAGAGCGGTCACCCTTCTTTGGGACAGGTTGAATGAGAGCAAACTTCCAGCAAGAAGGAAAGACGTTAGAGGAGAGACAGAGACGAAAGAGTTTGCCTAGGCAGGGGGTCAGCACGGAAGCACAGTTTTTAAGTACAACAGGAGGAACACCGTCCGGACCGTACGCCTTCTAAGTATTAAGCCCAGAGAGGGTAGAAAGTACATCTTTAGAAGATATTTGGATATTAGGCATAAGTAGGAGAGAAGGGGGTGGAGAGGAAGGAATAACACCGGAATCATCTACGGTAGAGTTTCTGGCAAAAGTTTGAGCGAAGATTTTAGCTTTGTCAGAGGAAGAAGTGATGGTTGTGCCATCAGAGTGGAAAAGGGGAGGGAAAGACGAGGAAGAACAGATGTTGGAGAGGTTTTTGGCTAGATGCCAGAAAGCTTGGGATGAGCTACAGTTGGATAGTTCAGTGCATTTATTATTGATGATAGAGTGCTTGGCAAGTCGAAGAACAGATTTGGCTTGATTCCGGGCAGAAACATAGGAAGAATGAGATTCTTGAGTTTTAATTTAAGGCGTCGGTACCGTCTAAATGCTTCCTCCTTGTTGTGGACACCAGTAGAACAAGCGTGAGTAAACCAAGATTTTTTTGGCATTAGACTGAGAGAAAGAAAATGGAATGTACGCTTCCATGCCCGAGAGGATTGCCTCGGTAATGCATTCAGCACTCTCAGAGGGTCCTCGGCCACGGAAGCAGAAGTCATTCCATGGGAAATCAAAGAAGTACTGCCGGAGAGCCTCCCAGTCGGCAGCGCCAAAGTGCCACAAGCGCCGCCGGCTGGGAGGATCGGGTGGCCGTACTCAAGAGATAGGACAGGTGACGGAGATAAGTTTATGGTCGGAGGAGCCCAAAGGAGAGAAAAGATTGACAGTATAAGAAGGAGGGTTAGAAGTCAGAAATAAGTCAAGAATGTTGGGCCGATCTCCGAAGCGATCCGGGATACGGGTGGGTTGCTGGACCAGCTGCTCTAGGTCATTTATGATAGAAAAGACAGAGGCTTGTTCAAAAGGTCGGTCAGTAGAGTGAGAGGAGAGCCATTGGCGGTGGTGAACGTTGAAATCTCTCAAGATGGATATTTCAGAGAAGGGAGAGATAGACTTGAATTAAGTCGTCTCTTAATCTGCGTTGGGTTAAAGGAAATAGATTTAATTCTCTAAGGCATTCCTTGTATGGTTTGTTCCTTAGGCTAGGTATCATTTTTGTAACTCTACGTTGAACTCGTTCTAGCTTGTCTATATCTTTTTGGTAATAAGGGCACCAGGAATGAACACAGTATTCCAGAAGAGGGCGGACTAAGGAATTGTAAAGAATTAGGATAACTTCTTTGGATTTATACTAAAATTACCTGCCTTAAAGCCAATTATTTTGTTTGCCTTCTTAACAACTTCTGAACATTGTTGACTCGGTTTTAGGTTACTCGATATTGTTACTCCGAGATCGGTTTCTCTGTCTACACTCTTAGCTGAGTGTCATTCATCAAATAGTTTGCTTTCTCACTTTGGTATCCGATATGTAGTACTTTACATTTATCTGCATTGAAACTTATTTGCCAAATTTGGGCCCAATATGACAACTTATCTAGATTGTGTTGCATATCGTCAACTTGTTCTTTTGAGAGTACGCTATTTGCAATTTTTGTATCGTCAGCAATCTTTGAGATTGTACAGGTGAGACCCTCATCTATGTCGTTGATGTAAATTAGAACGATAATTGGTCCTAGTACCGATCCCTGGGGTACCCCGCTACTTACATTGGTCCATTTAGATGCCTTACCTTATATAACTACTCTTTGCTTTTTGTCGCTGAGCCAATTTTCTATCCATTTCAACACACCGTCTTGTATTCCATGCGCTTTTAGTTTTAGCTGTAAACGTTTGTGGGGAACTTTGTCAAAGGCCTTTTGAAAATCAAGGTATATAATATCTACAGCATACTCTCATCATAGAAGTTGAGGATATCGTGAAAGAAGTCTAAGAGATTTGTTCAGCAGGAGCATTTGTTACGAAAGCCATATTGAGTATCTTTAAGTATGCCATTTTCCTCTAAGTGATTTACGAGTCTGTCTCTTATGAGTGTTTCTAGCATTTTACATACAACTGAGGTCAAGCTAATTGGACGATAGTTACTGGGTAGGGATTTGCTGCCTTATTTTAATACCGGTGTTACGTTGGCTAGCTTCCACTGATCAGGCATAGTTCCGGACTGCAAGGATTTATTGAATAGCAATGTCAGTGGTCTGGAGAGCTCATCCTTAGCTTCCTTTAGAACTCTAGGTGAGATTCTATCAGGTCCAGGCGTTTTATTTACCTTGAGTTTATCTAAACAATTCAATACTTCTTTCTCTGTAATGGTGATATTGCTTAGAACATCAGAATTATCAATCTGAATCGGCGATGGTGTAGGGATATCACTGAGGTCTTCTGTTGTAAAAACTGATGCAAAAAAGGTATTGAGGGCATTACTCATTTGTACTTCATCTTTGGTGTATTCTCCATTTTCAACGACTAACGGTCCAACAGTTGAAGTAACTACTTTTTTCTTTCCGATTTAACTATATAATTTTTTCGAGTTTGTTTTACTTTGATTCGCAACATTTAACTCCAGGGTCTTTTTACTTTGCTTAATTAACTTTGTTGGCTTTGCGTCGTAGCTCTACAAATTTCACCCGTTCTTCTTCATTTTGTGAGGATTTTAATCTATCATTAGCAAACTTTTTAGCAAGCAGACAGTCTGAAATATCTTTCTTCCACCATTTGGGCTTATCATTATGCCCTGTACGCCATATTTTCGATGGTATGCAGTCTTGCACTGCTTTTAGGTAGGGGGTTGCGAATAATTCCCAAGATATGTGTTATTGGTAATTAGAAACCTCTAGTCAGTTTCTTTAAACATAGCTCTAAGTTTACGAAAGTTTGCTTGCTTGAAACTAGGGACTTTCTCGATGCTGCTATTTAGGTCGTTACTAGTAAACTACTGAAAGTTATTGTACGATGGCCACTGTTACTGAATTCATCACCAACATTCAAATTCTCTATTAATTCTTCTTTTGTTGCAAGTACAAGGTCAAGAACATTATTACCACGGGTCGGCGATCGAACAAATTGATAGAGTGAACTCTCTTGCAAGTTCGCATACAAGTCATGTCCGGAGTGTGAAGTAAGAGTATCGCCCCACTTGGTCACAGGTAAATTAAAGTCGCCAAAATTTACGATATCTTGTGAGTTACTTACATCTGCAATTTGTTCGTGAATTTCTTGGTCAGTTTGCACTGATTGAGCTGGAGGTCTGTATATTAATGCAAGTATTATTTTTTTACCCTTATTTTTCTTTATTAGCACAAAGGATGTGTCGATGTTCACAATTTGAGGTTTTGACAAGAGGGTCGGGTTAAGACTTTCTTTGATATAAAGTAAAATGCCATCTCCATTTCTATTTATTCGGCTTTTCTCAAACATTACATAACCGGGAAGTGAATACTCTGCTAAACAAGTCTCTGTCTTCTGTATTGAGCCAAGATTCTGTTATGCCAATTACATCATAATTTTCTGTAAACACTAGTTCCTTTAAATCTGAAAGTTTATTGCGTACGCTACGAGCATTGTGACGCCTACCAGCATTGGCAGAATCGCCTCTCGGTAGCCACTAGCGCTCGCCAGGGACATTGAAATGGGCTAGAGTTATCAGAGAATGTTGTTCTTTCTTTCCTAGCAATCGTATTGTCACAGACAGTCCAGTGGTGGTATTTATTTTCGTCTGTGACAACGGTAAGTGCTTTATGTCATTAATAGAATATAACATGCATTGTATATTGTTAAGGAGAGAGAACAATGTAGGCAGTGTGGTGGTAATGTGTGCGTGCGTATGCATGTGTTGACTCCCTCGCTCAGAGGCTTGCGCGCGGGCCTTCTCACGCTCCTTGATTGGCTGGCGTGTCTGGCTGTGTCACGTGACACCTGCTGCCTTGTGACGTCTCGGCCTGTGATTGGCCGACCACCGCGTCTTTGTGGGCTCCTGTGTTCGTGGAGGTTCCCAGGAGCTGCCTTCCTCAGGACAGGCTTGGCGTGCTTGCATCTAACATCCCTTTGCAAACTCTCTCCCGATCACCCCCTTTACCACTGTCTCTCTCTCTGAACTTCTTCTTTTCCATTACTTCTTATCTTTATTCAATTACTTGTCCCCTTGGGTTCTGCATACGGTTTCCATAGCCGGCCCATTGTATTGCATGCGCCATCCTCTGAGATATTTACATGTACTTAGAATAGGTTTTGAGGGTTCTTAGTTGGTATAGGTTATGAACTCTGTGTGTCTCCATTATTGATTTAGTGTTTCTCCTCTTTTATTTAATGCTAAACTGGGATAAGGTAACTGTAGTCATTGTCATCGATGTGTGTATGGTTTGCTTATACCTACACGACTTCGACTGGTCCTGTGGTAGGCTGTGCTGTCTTTTCGGTTGTGTCCTTTTGTGAGTGCAGCTTTGTGTTGACTGAGGGCTTTTTGCCTGTGCCAGTTCCACACTTTGCTGCCTCTTTGCTTGGCTTTAGAGGGTCGCCAGGATAGAACCAGATACTTGTGTTCTGGATCTATCACGAGAGCATCCTAGTCAATTAACGTAACTTAAAGGATACAGTCTTAAGGACATCACTAGGCTACGAGTCAGTCTTGCTCACCCCAGTTCCTTACCTTGAGTATCCCAGCTAGACATTATTAATTGAGTAGACACATTAGTATTTAATATAAGCTCTTTGATATGTATCCATCATTATTCACAAGCATTTATTAGTCTAGGTTGTTGCTGAGCCGCACAACCATAGCAGACTGTTTCGTTAATGAGGAAGTACTTATTTTAGTGGCGAGCATTACTACCGTTGCGCATTTATAGTATTCTCGTGTCAGTTAACATTATATGTCCTATCTTTTTGTGTATTCGCTTTACACATGTGGTGTCCTGCCTCCTGCCTTTATATAGTTTAAGATATGAGCATCTTATGAGCATCAGACATTCTTCAGAAGTTTCCAGGTCTATGCAGTAGGACTATACTTAACTTTCTTTCAGATAGGAGTGAAGAGTTTATTGTTGTTTAGAGTAACTGTATCATAGTCGCCAGTTAACCAATGGCGATCTTGTCTAGCATCTTATAATTATGTTAAATCTTGCAGTGATTTAATTGATCTTTCCATAGATTCTTGTTTATGCATTTTAACGTAACTTGCATCCTGTGTGTTATCAGGCTATACCAGTGTGGGTTAGCCTGAAGTAGAGTACATTTATGCCCAGTTAAGGATACCCCATTATCGCCGATTAACTTTGGAGGGTATAGGTGTTTTGTTCGCCGGCATATAAGTTCAAGGGTTTGGATCTAGCGTACCGTTGTTGCATAGTGCCCTATTACTAGTCCAAGCATTAAGTGCCCTTGTTTTATTCGTAGCCCCGGTCGTAACAGCGTTTGCATAGAAAACCTTTAAAGTTGCGGTTTTAGAACTCACAGAACGCTCTTTAATCAAAATTTTGGTTCTGGTCGGACCTACATTCATATTCATGGCTGTCCTCGGTCCTCGGTCGTTATCCCTGGCAGTTTTGAATTTGGGTCTAGTTGATGGAGCTTCATCCAAATTTGTGGTTCTTGACAGATTAGCATTTAACTCCTTCGCAGGTCGCCGTCCTCGCTTTCTTCGGTCCTCCTTCCTGGTTATCCTGTGCTGAGTAGATTTCTTCTCCGTAAATCCTTCACCACATCGTTGAGAAGACGCCCAAAACATGCTGCTCCCACCTGGTTCAGATGAACTCCATTGTCCGAAAACAAATAGTCATCGTAGTAGAAATTGTCCAAGGTGTCGACGAATCCCACGTTCTCCTTCCTGCAGAGGTTTGCTAGACAACGATTTGTGCTGGTGGCTATGTTGTAAAATCGGCTCTCTACACCGAACCAGGGGACGATTCCTGAGATGATGATCCTTGAAGTCTTTTCCTTAAACGATTTGATCAGCTGCTGGTTCTTTAAAAGCAAATCTTCCGACCAGGTTCGCTGTACATCGTTGGATCCGACGTGGATAACGTACATTGTATTCGCAGGGGCCAGCTTTGATACTCCGTCAACTGCAGCAACTACGTCGTCCACAACACCACCAGGGATACAAAAACGCTTCCTGGTCTTAGGTACCCTGGCGCAAATCTCTGCGAGCTGACCACGTATCATCGAGTCTCCCGGGAGCCGATAGAGAGAGAGAGAGAGAGAGAGAGAGAGAATTACAGATGTGAGCATCGACGAAAACGCTGTCACACTTGCAATTCATATGTTCAAAACCAACAAAGCCCCAAGACCTTGGGTGAAGAAATTGTTTATGACATTGTGATTTATCTTTCTCTATGTTACATGAGTGAGAGTGAGTGTGAGAGAGTTAGTTGGTGGGTATGCCGTATGATTGTCATTGTGCATGTCTTACATTATATATGTGACCTTTCTACCCTGTTGACCTATTATCTTCTCGCTGTTGTTTGAACATTTGATGAAAACTATGTTTTGTCACTACACTGTGTGTGTGTGTGTGTGTATTGATGCATGATGATTTTTTGTCAGAGTTGAATAAGAAGTATTAAGGAGTATTAACGAGATGGACAGAAATTAAAGCGGACATATTCCAGTTAACGGATCTGAATGTACAGCAGGACAAAAACTTCTCCCAACCCTTTCAAGATAATATTATGTTATATTGCCGTGCCTGCCCTCCTTTCCTCGCTGTTCTTTATTCCTCACACCATCCAAGTTTTCTTAAAGTGGGACAGTATCTGGCTGTCCCTCGGTGTGTCAGTCAGTTTGATGTTGATAAATGATCCCTTCATGGTATAGTGGAAGGAGGCAGAGAGCTGTGTGTGTGTGTGTGTGTGTGTGTATGTGTGTGTCGCAGATGACAACATTCATGCTGTAATAATAGCCTAATAATAATAAATCTTTATTTAGCCAGAAGAAAATACAAACATGTAATATATTATAGTTGGAAATATACTGTGGCTGAGCCTTTTGAGATAAAGATATCTTAAAGGCCCGAGAGTATAACTCGATTAATTAATATTTAGTAATCAGTTGAAAATAATAATAATGAAAAAAAAAAAAAAAAAACATATGCAATTCACAACGTTATACACCTTATACCACCAAATAATTATACATACATGTAGGCCTACTTTACTGTACATACATAAACCCATCCATACACAAGAAAATACATACAAGCAGGCAAATACATACACTCATCTAAATACATAGGCTACACTGCAGAGTACCTACGCCACACAGTAAAAAGCATGTGTTCATTTACATACAAACGTATACCAGACACCTAAACTATAACAGTATGTTAGGTTAGGTTTATACAACCAGGTTAGGTAGTATAGTTAACCTATGTTAGGAAGACGTTTTGAGGTACGATCCTATAGTTATGATAAGGGTTAACCAATTAACTCCAAGCAAGAAAACTGAAGGTGTCTATCTTACTGGGTTATATCTAGGCAATTTGTAGTTTATAGGTAGATTGATGTTTGTAGGTTGAATCTCAGCTCTCCGTCATGCTCTCTCGTAGATTGATAGATAAGATAGATAATGCCCCCACCACCCTTACAAATATAGGTAAAGGAAAGGACCTGTTTTGTATCCGTAAACCACTTTGATTTATTTAAGTAACAACTGAAGGATTTATACAGATGTACTAATAAAGTATATATAAGAGAATTTCCTATGTTGAGAGGGAATCTCTGGGCTGTTAGCGTGCCCAATGCTTGTGTCTATCTGTCCTCAATACCTTCCTTCCCACCTATCTCTCACCTCCCCACATATCCCTACCTGAGCTGTTGGAAAACTCCATTCCTCTTCTGGTCACATGTTAAGAGGGAGTCCGATCGCGGCGCCGTACGGTAAAGACTTGTTTAGTCTATGATCCTGGTGTTGTAGATCGTCCCATTCACGGCCCTCGGGCTGTTCAATCTGTACTTTGACATTCTGTGGGCTAACACCTGTAGGAATTAGGCCACAGGGAGAGTTGGGCTAGGACTGGTAGCCGACAATATGGAGGAACAGTTGAGTGCCGCCATGGAAGATAGTCCCTCATTGGCCCTGAAACGAAGCCTTGAGCATGGGACAGAGTGATGCCGATAATGACGGGGGAAGTGCCGGGAATGCGCTGAAAATATCGCGGCATGAAGTAGTGAGTGATGTGCATTTGGTCCCTGAAATGGTGGGTGGTGGTGGTGCCAGTGGTAGCCTTAAGGAGTATTGGCTGGTTAGGCCTAGGCCTACCCCAATGTCAGAAAAGATCACATATATCATCACCACTGTGCCCAGATCTCGGGTGTTTGACAACTCTGCGAAGGTCACAGTGGCTGTGAATGGGTCTCCATTCGGGGACTTTGTCAAACCGGAGGATATTTGTGTGTAGGGTAAGGGTGAAGCGTTAAGTGTCCATCTGGCCATAGACCTAATTGGGGACTTGGTGGCGCCGCTTGATACCATTACCGAGTTTGGGGAGTGGACGGTAACATGCAGGGCGTCTATCTCCCCAGAAGACGACAGGTACTCCTGGGGCAAGATTGGGCTGGTGCACCCAGATATATCGGACAAGACCGTCTTGGAGTCGCTACAAGTGATGTCGGGTGCTGGGGGCACCACAGTCCTGGAGGAGGTCACGCGCCTGTCGAAGCGTGGACCCGCTGCCGGTGGGGAGGGGGATGCGTCTCAGTCCCAGGTCGATGCCCGGGTAGTCAGGCTACGGTTCAGGGGCCCATTACCTGCCAGGGTGGCCTTGGGACATGTTAGCTACCAGGTGACGAGGTACTCATTCCGCATGCTGAGGTGCTACAGTTGCTTGGCACCACACCCTACTCTGTACACGCACACGTTCAATGTGCTCCTTAAGGGCACCAACTGTAGGAGGCAACTTGCTGCTTTCTGCCAGATGTTTGCAAAACAGATGCCATCTTAGGTCAGGAATATTTGTTATATTAATGCCCTTTGGACAGTACATTAAGCATACAAAGCTCGCCAATGTCTCCTTCACCTCCTGTGTTAGATCGCATTCCTCTGTCAGTTTCATCAGTGCTGAGATAACGTCAACCTTCATATACTGTTGAAACCATTTGGTTTTGCCTACTCCAGAGAATCTTCCAACATTGTCTGCTACAGTGAATGCGTGGAATACTGGTAACGCTGCTGCCTTGTCTTGTCCCAGTGCACTCCAGATTGGCTCAATCTCTAAAGTACCTGATACCATACATATCACAGTGTGTTTGCAAAGCTTGTCATATTGTGCAACAACCAGAACCAAGACATCGGTATCTGCGCTGAAGAAGACCATCTGCGCTTCAGGACAGCACTGTGATGCAGCTGCTGCTAAGCAGATCATCAATGTATCGGCCTCCTCATGGTTGTTGTCTTCAAACTGCATGTCGCGGTTGCTTCTTGTGCAGCCTGATGCTGATGTGATGACTTACTTTTGAGAGTTTGTATTATTCTTGAGTACTGCTTGTGCAAGGTATTCAGTTAGATCGGCTTTTGTATTTTCATGAGATAGGAAGCGTCGCATTGGTAGCCTATATGTTTATTTTTTGTCATCAGAAATCTGGTATTGAATGGGAGGTTTGCCGTGTCGTCGTTTCTGCATTGTTTTGTGCTTCAACGAATCAGATTTGTATGTGTCAAAGACCAGAATAACCTCATCGAAATCTGTTGTCAACACCAGGAGTCTGTCATTGAAGTGTTGGCCAAGATCTTTGTCTGTGCTGATTGCCCCAGGTTTCTTTGCCATCTATTGGACGAGCACCATTCCTTCCACAATGGAAATTTTGCGACTCTCAGAGGGTGCTGAAGATGTTTCTGCTTCACCTGTATATTCCTCAGATGATGGTGCTTGTCCATTCTGATGGGTTTCATTGTATTTTTCCAGCTTTTCCAGGCAATGTATGAACTTCGACTTGTCAGTACATGGAAGGATGGATCCATCTGGGGCAAACAACGCCCTGGGAGTCAAAGTAAACTCATAGTTCCCGACTGCACTCTTCTGATCAATATCCCTGTTCTATCTGGCTAGAACCATAAACCGACCGTAGAGTTCTTTTGTTTCTTTCAGATCCACCAATTGGTCACGGACCTTAACAGTTTGCTTCTTGTTTCCTGATAAGAACATGGTGTTGTTCTGCTTCTTGACTGGTGCCCACAGACTGACATCTCCATTGATGTGTTCAGTAAAATACTCTTCATACAGTTTCTGGCCACTTTCGCTGACATTCAAAATCTGTGATAGACTCTCTTGGGGAACATAATTATGCACGTGTCATGAAGTTGTAAAGCTGATCGCCTTCTGCATCAAAGGGTTTCACGTGGCTCAATATGGCAGCCTTGATTTTGTTGACAGCGTCTGCTCTCTCCTGACAGCATTTGGTTGTACCTCATGGTGTTCTTGTGGTTTATGAGCAGTGACACCAAATTGTCCTTTGAACTCTGTTGAGAGGCGTGACTTCTCGGGTGTGGCCAGAAAGAAATGCTGCCATGAGTTGGCCTTATTGGAAATACCAATTAACCCAGAGTGTATCTTCATCATCCTATTTAGTTGTTCGCATGCATGGTCTGCACCAATGGAGAAAATTAGTATCTCACTCTTTGTGAAAGATATATTCCCATCCTGAAGTTCATGCAGGTTTCCGGATGACTTTTCTTCAGCTCCTGCATGTCTGCAATGTACCGGGGCCAAAGGCGTTTGTATTTTATCCGATCTAGGGCAAACAAGAGCTTGCAGGTGGAGAACTAGATCAGAAATTCTTGAAGCTTCAACGAAGAACAGGATGGTTTCAACATGGTGGAGGTAATTTGTTATTGACTTGAACATTGCGTTAGAGCATTTTTCTGCTTCCCATGTTTTCAGTTGCTCAACAATATCTTCGTTGGTGAGGGTTTAAAGCAGGCGATCATTGGCATTAGCGATGCATTCTTGACTCATGCTTCTGTCAACTGCTGATCTTGCACAGGCTTTCTGGACTTCCATCACTAGCTCTGAGCAGATGGATTTGAGGTGTGACTTTTCTGTGAAGAATTAGTCAAGGAGAAGTTCATACAGAGCCATGTACGTATGAATGTGTGTACGAAAAGTTATCTTGTAGTGGGCACACTTCAGAATCTGTTGTGTTGTAGCAGAGCCATAAACATTGGCTTCAATCCATGCATCATCTATCCCAGAATTTTCAATGGACGTACCTAATGCCTTTAGTGCAGCCATTACAGTGTGTAGCTCACCCACCCTGGGAAGAACTGTTCTTTTAAGATCATCCCTGGAATCCAGCAATTGCACCGATCTCTCATATTAAGCCATGTCGAAGGTAATCACTGTGGGGTGTTCTTCACCAACAACCAAGCTATTCAACTGGGATGCTTGTAGCATCACATTCATCATTGTAGACCACTCATGTGTTACTTCTGGCAGCATTGGTAGTGTACCAACTTGGGTCAAGGATTGGCCAGATGACACAAGTGACTTCAATCCAGCCCAACCAGGGATACTGCTCTGCTCTCCATTATCCTTTTGCTATGATGCTATGATCCAGCCTAGGGTGGCCAGTTCATAAGAATCAACAACCCCTGTAGTGTTGACCTCAAATTCTTGTGCTCGCTTGACCAGTCTAGGTTTTGGTTTGCTACATAGTTTGATGGGTACATGATATGGGGCGACTGATAGATTCTTTGCCTCACTAAATTCCAGACTTGGTACAATGGCTTCCCCTGGAGCATTTGCCTTCTTTTGCACTGCAGTGATTGTTCCATGTGTGCTACCTTTCCCATCAACTGTGTCCTCGGCGAAGTCTATATTGTCAATTGCAAAGAACACATAGGATCCCTTTTTGAGGAAGGGTGGGACATACAAGCCATCGAACTGTCTTGTGTTTTCCACAACAGCATTAGCTATAACTGTTTCCAAAAGCATTGACCGACTGTATGGTACACAATAGTGCTGTGAATGAAGGAGGTCTATTAGTTTCTTGTTCCTGGTGTCATGATGAACGGTAAGTGCCAAACCTAGAACTTATGGATTTTCTCGGGCATGTTGTGTCCGGAAGGAGTCTGTTTCCTGCTTGGGTCGGTGTTGCACCTGCCTTTTGGTTTTGAAAGCATACAAAATGTTCTGGCTTAACATCAGTGCTGATTGTTCCACTGTCCTGTGTATCATCTCTGTTTGCAACTCCTCTTCAGGTCCTACCAAAATCCAACGTATAAGGCTGTACAACTCTGGTGGAACGTCTTCTGCTGTGCTTAATAAGGTAACCGAGTCTGATCGTTTCTTATCATCAGTGAAGTTAGTAATACTTCTGAGTATTAGCTTAGCTGTCTTTTATAACATCTTTGTATTGTCCATTTCACTCTCATGGTCTTGTATAACAGACGTGTAGACCATTTCAGCTTCACAGGCTTCAGGGCAGTAAAGAACAGATGGTTTTCGTCTGTCTTTCTGCCTCACAGACTTCACACTTGGTAAATCTTGAAGAATCTTATCCTTCAGCCATTGTCTCATCAGCATTGGTGTGTGCTTCTGTGCCTCCTCGCTACCCCCAAGCATGGAAATGTATGTTTTTTCTATGATGTCCATTGGGAGAATTGCTTTGTTTTGAGTTTGTATGTCAAAGAGATGAATCAACTCAATCAACATTTGCAGGGGCAGGTCTGCCGTTGTGGATTTGGCTTTGTTACTGGTATGATCCCTGAGGATATGGAACACATACTGTGTCCAGCACAGCTTGTGATATCAGACATCTATTGCATGGGCACCACATGGCGATATTGCATTACTTAATCTTGTCATCAATACAGGATCTTGAGAAATTTCTACTGCTTGCCTGAGTGCCTTCCCCGAGTTCCCATTTCTATCTGTGTAGAGAGCATGACCATTATTCGATTGACAAAAGAAGCACTGGATTTTTGACAAAGGTTTTGTTGCAGATCTTGTGAATGGCATTGATGTTCTTAGTGTATCTGCTTCCATTTCTGAGCTTGACATTTTATACCACGTTTTTTTACGGCATACCGTCCCGAGGACATTAAATGTTCTAAGCGGTCTCTGGTTCGCTGTAACTCTGTCTGATTTGTGGCAGAAGAATAGCAGCTTCGATGCCATGTTTCCTTGTCGAGCAGCATTAATTTCGTACATCCTTGGAGACGTCTTTGAATTGTAACAATTTGTCCATCCTGCAAGATGGCTCACTCCATCACCACATCAAATACTTTCTGGTAGGATTCGGTCCTGGGATTCAGAACAACTGCCCCTTTACTAGTGTTAGACTCCTGACAGAAGATGCATAGTTTCCAGTCAACAGGCTCCTTGGAGATATCATGATCATGGCTTTCACCCATCATCATGCCTGAGAGTACAGAAAAACATCCAGTGTGTGACGCTTGTGCATAGTAACCACGTGCGGGCATGCGCGCGCTTCGGCTGCCCAGCCGTTTAGAAACCGGCTGGTGGCAGCCAGCCGGCAGGCTTTCCCTTAGTATATATCCTACGACAATGTAACTAATGTCTGGGATATTCTTATGTTGTTTCACAGCTTGAAGCTGCCCTTATTCTTAACCAACGCATCTTAGTATATTTTATTCTTGATAGTTGATTGTTTCATTATAATATATAAGATGTAAGTCTAGTGAGAGCGGGAAGAGACGAGCGGGAGAGAGAGACCGGCTTGGGACGTTGCTTCGCGCGGAGAGTCCAGCTTGGGACGAGCCTGAAGCGCTGTCACATGCATTTGATTGCAACGTTAGGCTTAGTTTCGACTCACGCACGGGGTAGAGGATTTTGACCAGGCAACGGTGTTGAGTGTTGCCAAGCCTGGGATGTATTCTGCATGCCTAGGGCGGGGTCCAGACAGATTCAAGACTGAGAGCTCACCTCATTGTCGTACCCTTCGGACCCCCTTGATATCTATCCCTCTCAACCCCACTTAGAAACATTCTCTTTTACTTTGTATACCTTCTTTCCACTACTTCACCAATCTATTTAATTATCCCATCCCCTTGATAGACCTTATATCTATTATTGTATTAATGACGAGCTCTCAGATAACTAGATAGGATTTTGGGCCTTATGCAGGGATGTAATTGTTAATGAGACCTAGGAAGCTTTTTTGTTGTCTCATATTTGGTGGTTTCATGCTTGCTAGTGTGTTCTTGTGTCAGGTTAGCAGGGGCTAGACCGGAGGGGAGGCTTTTTGCGATCCTTTAAGTAAAGTCTGCTGGTGCGAGTCCCGTGGACCCGCACGACTTTACTAGGATACCCGTGGGAGTCTGGGGGCATTTTCTTGTCTGTGTCCCTGTGTGTCTAGCGTTGTGTTGTGTGAGGGCCCTTGCCTAGTCCACTCAGCACTGCACTAGCACGTCTTGCTTTTGTTTTAGGGTCGCCAGGAGAGAGTCAGATACTTGCGATCTGAGTCTCTCAAGAGAGCACCCTTTCAATTAGAGTAATTTGGCGCACAGACCTGGGAACGTCCCTAGGCTAGAGCAGGTGGCTCAGCCCGGTTATCCGAAGCCTATATCCTTCCAGCTAGACCTCTGCCACCTGGCAGATTAACAGCTAGGGGTTTATTATCTCTGTATGCTTGTTATTGTGCCACAGTTTACCATTTTTGTGAGCATCGTGAGTCAGGGTGTGACTTAGAGACTCTGTCCGAGCAGGCTTGCCTTACCTAAGAGTGAGAAGCACACTTGTATGTGGTTATGTTGCGAGTTGCTGCCTTTATTTAATATACCTATGCCATTATACACTGTATGTCCTATCACTAGTATTTATTCCTGCTTATGAGTTAAGAGTTCTCTAAATCCGTAACGTACTTTCTTTGCTAAGCATCAGATCCTACAGTAGCCGCATGCAGTTTAGAAACCCGCATCTTGCCTACCTGTACGATGTTTTGAGGACTGTTTGCTTTCACCTTCTTTCACGCAGGGGTGATTAACCCTCTCCGACATATGACGCGATGTTGGGCCTATTAGGGATATTTTAAAGTCTTTGTTACCATCAGGGGTATTTAGAAACCTTTAGTTTAGTTACTTCAACCTCTGCAGTTGTCTTTGAGTTAGCTGTGGGCAGAAAACTAATTTTGGAGAGGTAATTATAAGAGTGAGAGAACTCTATTTCTTATTGCTAATCTGGCAACCTCTGCGTCATATGTGCATGAAAGGGTTAATTGTATTAATTAACGTAACGTTAAATGTACTTTCTTCTAGTTTGTTATTAAATTGTTTCTGCAATTTAATTCCGTTATCTATCTTTTCCTTGAAGCTTTAAGTCAACTTAATTGTGTGATCTTTTATATAGCCTGCTTGACTATCAGCAGTCTATAGTGCGTGCACCCTGTAACCGAGTCATAGGATACCTCGTTGTCCAGGCAGGACGCTTGACGGTTTAGGGTGGTTTGTTGCCTGGGTTTATAGATAAGGGTTGGATCTAGCATTTTCCGTTGTTGCTTGTTGCCGCATACCTAGTCCAATAGAAAGAGCCCAGTGTTAATATATCCCAGGACGTAACAAGTGTTAATCAGATCAACGGAAATGCTGCCAATCACGTGTTAGAATAATTAGGAGTCTAGCTATACTACAAGTATATTTTTTGTGTCTGGATACATGGAATAGCCATATCGAATGAAGAGTTATAGGTAGGAAGATGTGAGTGGAATAGCTTTTGTATCACTCAGTGGTGTATATACACAACTGGTATCATCAAACTCTGGAAAGATACAATGTCCTAAAAGTGAAGTAAGTGTTAGGATTAGAAGTCTAATGATGCCACCAGTGGTTTTCCTGACCCAGAACACATAGGATCGTTAGCCTATTTAATTATGTTTCTATGTTGCATAGAAAGCGAGATAGCGCAAATTATATTTCTTATGACGGCCATTTTGAAAATACAATATGGCGGCCATGTCTACGCAAATGCGAACATTGATTTTCGGATTCTCCATGTTCTGAAAATTCCAAAAATGTATAGTTTTGCTAATCTCCAAAATCTTTGAACGAATATACATAGTGACCCTGACTAATTGAGGAGCTGAGGTTTGACTATAGCAATGGTGCCCAGAATTATCTGTAGCAGGACCTATGTACTGTACAAATCAATAGTTCGCCGAAAGTCCTGTTCATACACTGTGTAAATATAAGTACTATCACTTATTATTGACGGTGTTACGTGTTTATAGCAGAAGGTGACTATGGTATTGTTGTGAAATTAAGATTGTTGTTCTGGACTCACTTCTCCATCACTTTTGCCCCACTAGTTTTGAGACTTCAAGACGTTCGCCCCAGTAGCTTGCCAATTTTAAAGATTTTTCGCCCCATTTCCTTGTCAATTTTAAGACCTTTCATGCCATTTAAGTGTCGATTTATTCCTGGCTAGCGATAGCGATCTTGTAATTTAGGAGGAACCGGCCGTTGGCCAGGAAATTCTTTTACTGAAAATTTTACACATTTTTATCGAAGGGTGGTTTTATATTATATTTTTAGTTGTACAAAGCTTGATGGAGGTCTAGCGAGTAAAACATAAATAAATAAATAAATAAAACAAAATATTAATTTTGACTGTACCTCACTGTCTACCCACCCCCACCCCCACCCCTCCCCCCATCACAGGTTCTAAAGGTCAAAGTACCAGAGATGATCACTGCAGTAGAGAGAGACAGAGGAGGGGTATGAACAGGTCGGTGTGAGAAGATATATTACGATGACGTGGGAAAGATGAGAGATAAAGTGGTAAATTGAGAGGTCCATTAACTCCCTCAGACATATATGACGCTACCGCGTCATATGGCCGAGTGCGCCAAAAACTCATATGACGCTAGTGCGTCATATGGACTTATCTTCATGGCTCTCTAATAAGTTATATGACGCTAGTGTGTCATATGGAGCTCAGTAAGTCTGATAAGTTAGCTTACGATAAAACCATTGGTGGCAACCTCAGCCACCTCCGATAATTCTAACGGCCGCAGTGTTGTTGTGAGTGTAGTGCGAGGCGGTGGCAAGGATACCGGGCTCCCGCCGCCTCCGTAGACTTACTGGAACATAATATGTCTGAAGGAGTTAATCCTTTTAGTACACAAGGATTTTTGTTTTTCACTTTGATATGGATTATATTAGGCCTAGACAATTTTCCTTAGTGTTGAATGATTCTCTGGGAGTGAAAGGGCTACAATCTATCTCAGTTATCCCACGGGCTTCCATAATGTCAAATCCTAATAATATCGTCTAATGATAGCCCGAAAAAATAAATAATTAATTAAACATGAGGGAGAATGGGGTTCAGATAAACCAAATATATACCTCACCTTGACTAAAATAATAATTTGCACTACATATTTCTTATTATTGTAGAGCAATTATTTCTATATAACTACATTGGTTATAAAGCTTCCATGTCACTTAGTACCCAAATAATGTAAGAAATGTAGATAGATTTACGCAAATACACTGACCACACAGACATTTCGATCGAAATTCTTTGAAATCATTCTAGTAAAAGGCAACAGAACCTCAAATAAAGGAAAAAAGGAAGACAATTAGAGACAGAGGGAGAGAGAGAGAGGGGAGGGAGGGTAACGTATAAACAGGTATAATAGGTGAACGTAATGAAGGGTTAATTAGGCTAATCGCTGTTCAGGTGAGGCTGCACAGAGATATTTCAATGAAAACAAATTATCATAATATTTTTGAGATAATTTCCATTATAGACATTAACAAACTTTTCACCTTATTGGTGTTGGTATATTCAGACCCAACATTAATATTAATGTAATATATATGACACAATGAATATAACAAAAGTAACGTGTGTCATAACAATTGACGTTTAATTTAAATATGTAATTAAAATGCCTGCACATAATGTTGTGTTAATATTAACATATTTAGCAAAGCACAAACTTTAGTATTTGTTTAGTCTATTAACAGAAGAACCTCGATTATGGAAGAAATTAATATGAATAAAATTATTGTTTCCAACTTACTATCGCCATTCACGTATACAACCATAACATTACCAATAATTAACCCTTTCAATTTACGAATTCACGATTCAATCAGTAAGTGATTGTATTTAGCTTAGGACGGAATTATGAGTGACAGAGAAATATATGAGATAGTTTATGTATCCAATTAACTCCTAGAAGGCATTCCAAACCTGAATGAAATAATCTAATGATAGCCAGAATAATTAGAAAATGTATCCTCGAAGACTAAAAGGGTTAATGTACTACTCCGTGGTCAGTACTGTAACACCCCAGCTGCCGGTGTGTCCAGACTGTGGGAGGGGCGGAGGGCCAATGGTCAAGGGCAGGGAGGACAAAAAGGATGGGTCACGGAGGGATAAAGGTAGAGGGGGAAGGGGGATGGATGGGAAGGAGGGACGGAGGGGAGGTGCCGAATTTGGAGAAGGATATGGAGCGGAGGGGTACGGAAGGAGGGGGGGGGGGGGATGAGGCGGGGAAGGGGACGAAGGGGAGGAGGCAGTGATGAGTGAGGGACGGATGGGAGGTGGGAAAAGTGTTGGGTATACCAAATAGGAGGTATGATAGTAGACTATACAGGTAAGGCACTCCTCAGGTGTTAACCCTTGCACAGGTTCCAACGCACACCTACCACAGAACTTTAATTTTCCATCTTGTGTTATTTAAGCATCGTTTGCATTCACGACTATATTTATATACATATACGTGCGTTGTTTATCTAAACATTTTATTTGGAAAACAAAGTAATTAAGAGTCCAAGGTTTATACAAAAGAGAAAACTACTGTACAATACATACAGTTCACATAAATTATATACCGGTATATATATAATATAATATATATATATATATATATATATATATATATATTAGTGTAGCCAGGGAGGATATTTTCTTTCAGGCAGGTGAGATTAAAATAAGAGGCACAGTTTGCATTATTGAGTTTTTAATTGATACTCTCAATTTTTCATATAGTTTTTCTGGTATTTTCAGGAAGTTGGTAGAGGCAACTTCCTGAAAATACCAGAACAACTATACGAAAAATTGAGAGTATCAATAAAAAACTCAATAATGCAAACTGTGCCTATTATTTTAATCTCACCTTCCTGAAAGAAAATATACATATATATATATATATATATATATATATATACGTATATACCCCCATAGA
This sequence comes from Paralithodes platypus, assembly GCA_032716605.1. Classification (NCBI taxonomy): domain Eukaryota; kingdom Metazoa; phylum Arthropoda; class Malacostraca; order Decapoda; family Lithodidae; genus Paralithodes; species Paralithodes platypus. The sequence continues at coordinate 16,140,922 of CM064482.1, forward strand.
AAAAAACGTTATATGGACGTTAGAGTAACCGTCCCCGTCAAACCGGCTAAACCGTTGATCTTGGTTCTCGGTGAACGTTAAAATGTGAGGCCTTTTTTTGGTTATTTAACGTTTGTCTAACTAATCTTCCCAGAACTAAAAGCAAAGTTTGATCAAAGTTCCTACCTAACCTATTTGGTTTGCTGAAAACGTCAGGTAATCAAATAATAACCCATAGTGGTATGGCCCAAACCTCGGCTAACCAATTATTAACCAATAGTAGGTATGGTGCGAATTTCCCAACTAAAAGCCAAGTTCTATCAAACTTCCTAGTGAACCTATGTGGTTTGCCAAAAACCTCAGTTAACCAACTGCTAACTCTGGTTCCGCCCAAACCTCGGCTTACCAATTACTAACCTAGGTATAAGAGAACTAAAAGCCAAGTTTGATTAAACCTCCTAATTGAACCTGTTTGGTTTGCCGAAAACCTCAATTAACCAGTCATTAACCAATACTGGTATGGCCCAAACTTCTCCGAACCACTTATTAACCCAGCACATCAGACTATATTATTTATGTTTTTACTTTTTAAATAATTTCATTCATATTGATTTAATTAAGGCATGATAACAATTGTAAATAAAAAAGGTGAATTATGCATTTTACATGTTCTTAAATAATGTTGATGAAATAGTCTGAAAGTAACTACAATTTAACTGTTATCTAATGTATTGAGCTAATTATGAATAAGCAGAAGTCTTTTAGAATCAAAGGGAGGGAAATTACATGTGTGGGTAACTACACAGAAAAAAGAAAAAAACATACAATTATTATAAAAGATGTAGGGTATTATATTAATAATCAACTAATTTCCTTTTATTTTTATTTCACACATTTAGCATATTATAAAAATAAAAACAATATATTATAGCATAAATACCACTACCCTAGGTTATATATATGAGGAGGAAGCATTTACTGTTATCTTGTGAATGGCGAAGACTAGAAGATTGTACACCAAGTTATTCTCAATTGAGGGGGTAAATATTAGTGGAGATTTCACACCGCGATTGCTATATCGACGCCGACGGCTTACTTGCTTACACTCGTTATTGATTACGGATTATTATTTATTTAATTTACCATTTTAACAATTCTCATGTTACTGTCCACTACTTTTATGCATTGATTCGAACTGCAGAAAAACATCGATCGATTGTTTTGGACTGTAACACAGGCATGAGTCAGCTGAGTGTGTGTCGCGGTGCGACATGACAACAAAATGTTGGACAAGGTGGTTCAAAAGTTTGAATTTTACCCTGACCTAAGAATAACGATAATTTTACCATTAGAAAGTATACCTTGACTTTATGAAATTCGGTTTTGGCGGTGCTTTTGGCAGACTATTGTGCTAAATGAGGGGGGCCACTGTATTGTTTTCTTTATTTTGTTGGTAGGGCCTACTTAATTTGAATTTACATCGAAGTTTTATTGCTATACATACTTACAAGCGATAGTACTATCAGGTAGGTACAGGTACAGGTAAGCATGGGTGTAAGAATAATGTAAACCAAAATTTGCTTAAAATAGATGTGGGAGTATTGATATTTTGAATTTTTAGAAAGGTTTCCTAATCTGAATCTCTTGTGTTAGCCAGAAAGAGAAGATAAAGACACCATCTTATTTAAGGGATTAAAAAAAAATAGGTCTATACAAATACAGTATATCCCTTTTCCTTTCTAACTTCTCTAAAACTTGCTGTGAAACCAATATTCCAAATCATTATTTAACGTAGTAAGGTGTTCCTGATATATTACTACAGCCCTTGTTACAGCTTCTCTTACCGTACCGAACAACTCTACATAATTACCGGTACTGTTAGTACGTTCACTGTTTGCAGTAGCTCCTGCATCTCTCTTATACTGTCCTCTATCTCCATCCCTGGCAGAGCCGAATAATTGATGCAGTTGTTGCTTGTTTGTAGCCAGGATGATTGCACACACTTTCTGGAGAGAGGGAGCAGAGACAACGTAAAGGGGAGGTGTGGTGGAGTGGTCTTGCCACTGGACTGGTAATCCAATGGACCCGGGTTCGAATCCCAATATGTCAACGGGAAGATATTATTGGGATCGAATTTGTGCTGTACCTAGTTTCAGTGCATTACCACAGCACACCGAAATGCCAAATAAATACCCTCATTGTTCCCTGATTAAATAGCATATGAATATTCTCATATTCAAAAATATGCTAGAGGGGGGCAATGCCTAGTGAGTTAATTGCTCAATAGGTGGCGTTCTGAGAGTGAGGGTCCGAGCCTGGGGAATGAGACTGTGAAGCATGGAGGCGGAGCAGCTTCAGAGATGGAGTTGTTTCGAGCCGTGAAGCTTCGCATGTCTCACTCCCTAGACTGGAACAAGACCTCACGGGCCTCAGCGTGTTCAGCGGTAGAGTGTAAAGGCTATCAGCCTATGCCCGAGAGGGAGTAGTTGGAATATAGAGAAAAAAAAATATATAATTATGTATGTATGAATGTATTACACAGGCACATACCCCATAGCTGTGGGTGGCTAACTCGAGACAGAGCCCGAACGAAAACAACAATGACAGTTCCATTTCTTAGGGTCAGGGAACACGTTCACTTTCCTTTGCCCCTTGCTCTGTCTCGTCTAGTAGCTGAATTTTACAAGGGGAGGAGGATTCATATAACAATATAATAATGTACTTATATATATATATATATATATATATATATATATATATATATATATATATATATATATATATATATATATATATATATAGTTATGAGTACTTCAGCAGTAGATTTTGGGCACTTAAACCTCCATATCAAAAGGAAAAGAATTGACAGGGCGCCAGGCAACATCTTTATTTTTCAAATTTTCGGCTAACCTTAAGCCATCATCAGGAACAACATTAAGCCATCATCAGGAACAACATATATATATATATATATATATATATATATATATATATATACTGTATATATAATAATCACTGTTATTATAGTGTAAATCATTAGTGTCAATGTTACATAGAATCAGGGAAGGAAAAGAATATGTGATCAACATTGTGTACCGTACTAATAAAGTTGAAGAGAAGGCTATACATAAGATGCAAAGACATTTGAAACAATTACTGTGAAAGGGAAGAATTAGAAAGCTTTGTTTGATACCGGTATATAATTTCTAGATGGACCAAAAAGTGAGCGAGATCTTTCTGGATGGAGTGAGATTTGAGTAGAAGAAAGACTGAAACTTTGCCAAATATTGGGTAGGAGAGCTGGACAGAATAAAAGTGGGGCTGTGTTGAAAGACGGGTGCTTCGCACTCACCACAAGGGAGAGTACAAAGGAGTACAAAGGAAATCAAGCAAAAACAGGTCTGGTGACCCTTCTAGGCTGCTTGTCCTCCAAAACACTGAGGATCAATTGTCCAAACAGTGGTTTAGAGTGGGTAAGGGAACATTGGAAAGGGAACTACTGCCCTGGAACTAGTGTCCGTGGCAGGATTAGGAAGTTAGTAGGAGACAGATGGGTTAGTAACTGAGGGTGGGATAAAATAAAGTTATTCATTTACAAACGCAGTCAGTCGCGGGTTTGATGCAAGATATTTGTCTAAGCGAAGTTTAAATGAATCAACGGTACTCCAGTCTATGACGTCTCGGGGAAACCCATTCCACAAGTTGACAACTCGATTGAAGAAGAAATTCTTAGATTCGTGCGAGTTAAAAGATTTACCGACAATTTTGCAACCGTTTCCCCGCGTGTAATTAGATTGGTCGATAGTGAAGTACTTATTACAGTTCATATGTCTATGCCTTTGATGATTTTGAACACTTGAATTAAGTCGCCTCTTAATCTGCGCTGGGTTAAAGGAAATAGATTTAATTCTCTAAGACGCTCCTCGTATGGTTTGTTCTTTAGGCTAGGTATCATTTTGGTACGGTAACTCTATGTTGAACACGTTCTAGCTTGTCTATATCTTTTTGGTAATAAGGGCACCAGGATTGAACGCAGTATCCCAGAAGAGGGCGGACTAAGTAATTATAAAGGGTTGGGATAACTTCTTTGGATTTATGCTCAAATAACCTGCCTATAGAGCCAATTATTTTGTTTGCTTTTTTAACAACTTCTGAACATTGTTGACTCGGTTTTAGGTTACTCGATATTGTTACTCCCAGGTCGGTTTCTCTGGTTACATTCTTAAGCTGAGTGCCATTCATCGAATAGTTTACTCTCTCATTTTGGTATCCGATATGTAGTACCTTACATTTATCCGCATTGAAACTCATTTGCCAAATTTGGGCCCATCGTGACAACTTATCTAGATTGTGTTGCATATCGTAAACTTGTTCTTTTGAGAGTACGCTATTTGCAATTTTTGTATCGTCAGCAAAATTTGAGAATGTACAGATGAGACCCTCATCTATGTCGTTGATGTAAATTAGAAAGAGAATTGGTCCTAGTACCGATCCGTGGGGTACCCCGCTACTTACATTGGTCAATTTAGATGCCTTACCGTTTATGACTACTCTTTGCTTTCTGTCGCGGAGCCAATTTTCTATCCATTTCAACACAGGTATATAATATCTACAGCTTTACTCTCATCATAGAGGTTGAGGATAACGTGGAAGAAGTCTAAAAGGTTTGTTAAACAGGAATGTTTGCTACGAAAGCCGTGTTGAGTATCTTTAAGTATGTTATTTTCCTCTAAGTGATTTACGAGTCTGTCTCTTATGAGCGTTTCTAGCATTTTACATAACTGAGGTTAAGCTAATTGGACGATAGTTACTGGGTAGGGATTTGCTGCCTTTTTTTAAAATCGGTGTTACGTTAGCTAGCTTCCACTGATCAGGCATAGTTCCAGACTGCAAGAATTTATTGAATAGCAATGTCAGTGGTTTGGAGAGCTCATCCTTAGCTTCCTTTAGAACTCTAGGTGAGATTGTATCAGGTCCGGGCGTTTTATTTACCTTGAGTTTATCTAAACATTTCAATACTTCGCTCTCTGTAATGGTGATATTGCTAAGAACATCAGAATTATCTATCTGAATTGGCGATGCTGTAGGGATATCAATGAGGTCTTCTGTTGTAAAAACTGATGCAAATAGCGAATGCACTGAGAGCTCTGAAAAACACTAATTGTTGTAATAGCGGTAGAAGTGAGAAAGATGCAACATTGCGACATGTAGAAAGAGATTGTAGGGAACTAGTAAGAGGAAGTGAGTTGAGACGAAATGCTTTTGAGAAGTGTAGTATGGGTGGAACTTTCCCACATGCAAAAAATACTCTAAACAGGTTTGGACATGTGAAGAGGATGAATGAAGTAAGTTGGGTGACAAGATGCAGGTCCATGAATGTGGAGGGGGTTGCACCAAGGGGTAAATCAAGAAATGGTGGGGTCAGACCTTATGCTCTGATCTTGAATAAAACATCCTGACAAGTGAGGCAACTTTGAAAAGGGCTGTCTGGAGCGCCGCCATTAGGATTTGAGACCAGAACTGCACTCTGTGTGAAGCACTCGGCCTTTAAATTTATGTATGTATATATTTAAATAGCACAATATTATCTATATATTCCCAGACGCCTTGATCTATGAGAGGAAGGCTACATACACATAAGTACTACTAATACTAAAGTAATATTGTATTTCAAAATAGGAATCCTCCTCCCCTTGTAAAATTCACCTACTAGACGAAAGATAGAATAAGGGGCGATGGAACGCTAAACTGGTCCCGAACCCTAAGAGTTGGAACTTTAAATAAATGTTGTTTCTATTAGGGCTCTGTCTTGAGTTGGCCACCCCCAGCTATGGATTACTGTATGTGCCTGAGTATATACATACAAGATATAGCTATACAGTATATTTCACAGGTTAGTTATAGCATCATGCACTTAAAATAATTTTAATTAAGTTACAATAAACTAAATTATTTAAGAAAATACGCTCTTCAGCGTATGATCGTGAGGATCGAGAAGCAATGTGGAAGGTGCTAAGGATTTATGAAAATGGATGAAATTTGTAAAGAACAGTTATTAAGAGTTTTTATGAAAAGAGCAGAGTGTATGGTAGAGTAGCAAATGAGTTGAGTGAATGGTTTGAAGTAAATGTAGGTCTGCAACAGGGTTGTGTTATGTCACTGTGGTTGTTTAATGAATATGTGGATAGTGTGGTGAGGGAGGTGAAAATGAGAACTATGGGTAGAGGATTGGGTTTAGTAGGAAAGAATGGTAGAGATTGGGAGTTGAACCAGTTGCTGTTTGCTGATGACACAGTGCTGGTGGCGGATTCTGAGGAGAAACTGCAGTGAGTAGTCAAAGAGTAGAGTGTGGTATGTGGGAGGAGGAAGCCGAGTGTGAACGAAAAGTAAAGTGATGGTGTGTAATAGAGGTGCTCGTAGGGTGAATCTAATGTGCTGCTGGATGGGGAAATACTGAAACAAGTAGAGTGTTTTAAATATCTGGGAGGAGTGATAAGCAAGGACACAGGTGTGGAAATGGAGGTAAAAGAGAGTATGTGAAAGAAAGAAATTTTCAGAGCAATGGGAAGTACTGTATGTAGAAGGTGAGAAATCTTGGAATGAAAGCTAAAAGTGCAATGTATCAAGGGATAGTTGTACAGTGATGAATGGGGCTGAGACATGGGCTCTGAAGGCAAAAGAGAAAAGAAAGCTGGATGTGATGGAGATGAGCTGCTTGAGGAGTGTATGTGGAGTGACTCATAGAGACAGATTGAGGAATTAAGAGGTACGTAGGAGAGTGGGACAGCAGGAACATTTGTCGGTCAGAGTGGACAGAAGGGTCCTGTGCTTGTATGGACATGTTGAGCGAATGAGAGATGAAAGGCTTACAAAGAGAGTACCGGTATATGAGTCAAATAAAAGGGGAGGTAGAGGGGTAGAAAGACTTCCATTGGAGAGATTGTGTATTACAAGCGTTGGAAGATAGAGAGACGACTAGAACAGACAAGAGAAGTGGTAATAAATAGGAATGAATGGAGATTGCTTGGGAATAGATGAGTGATAACGCAGTCGTTGGGAGAGGGGGTCGGGTGCCAATTTGGACTAGATAATAGTCTGTCAAGCACCTGGCCCGGGGAGCCGGTGTATATGAAGGGTCATGCCTGGATCTGAGGTGGGCGGACATTGTGGTGGTAAAGCTTCGCTGCATGTTTGCTTGCTGAGACCGGAAGCTCTCTGGGAGGTCTGGGACCTGGGAATCTTTAGCTGGAGACCCAAAACGGGCCTGATTCTCCACTTGGGCGACCTAGATGTGTGCAAATTATGTTTCTTTTTTGTGTTGTGTTGTCCCTGTTCGGGCTCTGTCTCGATTCGGCCACCCCCAGCTATGGGGTATCTGCCTGTTTATATACATACATACATACATTAAAGATTATAATCAACAAATACCTTTTTCTTCCATTTGAGTGAGAAAAGACTGTCATCGTCATCCAATTTCATATCCCCAACCCAAGGTGCTGGTATGCAAGTCAGTGTTGACCATTGTAGCTGCAGCTCTCCTTAGGTTTTTGTATGGTACATGGATCAGAAAATACATTAAAAATATATAATAATAAATATCACACATTTTAATAAAAATGTAGTGGGGGTATTATTCACGTATAATTTTAATGGTTAGTTCACTTTAGGAGTGACCTGTGGAAGTTGCAGTTCACTTTAGGAGTGACCTGTGGAAGTTGCAGTTTAGGAGTGACCTGTGGAAGTTGCAGTTTAGGAGTGACCTGTGGAAGTTGCAGTTTAGGAGTGACCTGTGGAAGTTGCAGTTCACTTTAGGAGTGACCTGTGGAAGTTGCAGTTCACTTTAGGAGTGACCTGTGGAAGTTGCAGTTCACTTTAGGAGTGACCTGTGGAAGTTGCAGTTTAGGAGTGACCTGTGGAAGTTGCAGTTTAGGAGTGACCTGTGGAAGTTGCAGTTTAGGAGTGACCTGTGGAAGTTGCAGTTCACTTTAGGAGTGACCTGTGGAAGTTGCAGTTCACTTTAGGAGTGACCTGTGGAAGTTGCAGTTCACTTTAGGAGTGACCTGTGGAAGTTGCAGTTTAGGAGTGACCTGTGGAAGTTGCAGTTTAGGAGTGACCTGTGGAAGTTGCAGTTCACTTTAGGAGTGACCTGTGGAAGTTGCAGTTCACTTTAGGAGTGACCTGTGGAAGTTGCAGTTCACTTTAGGAGTGACCTGTGGAAGTTGCAGTTTTGAAATCAGCAAATTTAAAACTGGTAATAATCTACAGTAACTGGTAATAATCTACAGTAACTGGTAATAATCTACAGTAACTGGTAATAATCTACAGTAACTGGTAATAATAATCTACAGTAACTGGTAATAATCTACAGTAACTGGTAATAATCTACAGTAACTGGTAATAATCTACAGTAACTGGTAATAATCTACAGTAACTGGTAATAATCTACAGTAACTGGTAATAATCTACAGTAACTGGTAATAATCTACAGTAACTGGTAATAATCTACAGTAACTGGTAATAATCTACAGTAACTGGTAATAATCTACAGTAACTGGTAATAATCTACAGTAACTGGTAATCTACAGTAACTGGTAATCTACAGTAACTGGTATATCTACAGTAACTGGTAATAATCTACAGTAACTGGTAATAATCTACAGTAACTGGTAATAATCTACAGTAACTGGTAATAATCTACAGTAACTGGTAATAATCTACAGTAACTGGTAATAATCTACAGTAACTGGTAATAATCTACAGTAACTGGTAATAATCTACAGTAACTGGTAATAATCTACAGTAACTGGTAATAATCTACAGTAACTGGTAATAATCTACAGTAACTGGTAATAATCTACAGTAACTGGTAATAATCTACAGTAACTGGTATAATCTACAGTAACTGGTAATAATCTACAGTAACTGGTAATAATCTACAGTAACTGGTAATAATCTACAGTAACTGGTAATAATCTACAGTAACTGGTATAATCTACAGTAACTGGTATAATCTACAGTAACTGGTAATAATCTACAGTAACTGGTAATAATCTACAGTACTGGTAATAATCTACAGTAACTGGTAATAATCTACAGTAACTGGTAATAATCTACAGTAACTGGTAATAATCTACAGTAACTGGTAATAATCTACAGTAACTGGTAATAATCTACAGTAACTGGTAATAATCTACAGTAACTGGTAATAATCTACAGTAACTGGTAATAATCTACAGTAACTGGTAATAATCTACAGTAACTGGTAATAATCTACAGTAACTGGTAATAATCTACAGTAACTGGTAATAATCTACAGTAACTGGTAATAATCTACAGTAACTGGTAATAATCTACAGTAACTGGTAATATCTACAGTAACTGGTAATAATCTACAGTAACTGGTAATAATCTACAGTAACTGGTAATAATCTACAGTAACTGGTAATAATCTACAGTAACTGGTAATAATCTACAGTAACTGGTAATAATCTACAGTAACTGGTAATAATCTACAGTAACTGGTAATAATCTACAGTAACTGGTAATAATCTACAGTAACTGGTAATAATCTACAGTAACTGGTAATAATCTACAGTAACTGGTAATAATCTACAGTAACTGGTAATAATCTACAGTAACTGGTAATAATCTACAGTAACTGGTAATAATCTACAGTAACTGGTAATAATCTACAGTACCATGTTCATTCCTATCTTGAATGGTCATCAATTCATACTGAAAAGAAATTTAGGCCATTTTCTAAACTTAACAATACGGTATCTTATACGGTACATTGATTTGGAGCATCAATCTCCTTAAATTTTACCATACCAATAATAGCATAGCATGAATGTTAACTAACCTGAATTTGTAACAATATTCTATGATTATATTCTATTTAAGCTTAGACTAGGCTACTTAAGAGTGCCCTGAAACATCAGGGCACCTACCCTAGCCCCACTCTTGAGCAGGGAGTGCATGATGGTAAAAAACGCATAATCATAATCAAGTAGGTTGGACACTAGTAAAATATTACAGCTTATGCTTACCTAATTGGACTCCTGTGCGGTTGGTGCTAGGTTGGGTCATCGTCACTTAGCTTACAGGGCTGCAAGACCTGCTGGGCCCTATAATCCCTGGTAGCTTCATGGGATGTTTGCTGCAAACTTAGCTGATATGCCAACTCTCTGCTATGAAGCCCACAGTTGTGCCCACCATACTGGTTAGGTTCCATTGATGGCATCTGTATTTTGTCCAAGTTTCTTCTCGTCATAATTGTCAGCTCTCTCCACTCTTATCCTGTTGAGAATGATAAGTTTTAAGCATAGCATATGGTACTTCCCCAGGGAAAAGAATTGTTCATAATATCCTGCCATAATGCAACTAATGCCATAGTACTGAAAATAAAAAATTGTTTTGGTAAGCATGGTGTTAGTGGGCGTACGGTCCGCTTTATTTACATAGTCGCACGCTCGTAGTTACGTTTGCATCTAATATGATTACTTAATTTTTACAAAATTATCCCACGGCCAGCTGTTAGTTGCCCCCTGCTGGTGATATATATGATGATGACAATAAGTACTGGGGGGTGAGGGGGGTTTCAACCCATTATTGTAGTGTGTCCCACGGTCGGTAACAAAACAATTTACCCAACAGCTGGCCGTGGGATACAAAATGCAGTCGACCCTCGATTTAATGGACTAATAGGGGGGAAAGCTTGTCCGTTGCTGGAAAAAGTCTGTTACTGGAAAATTCCCTCCAGACTTTTGTTTTTGCCCAAATATGCCAAAATAATAAAGATTTTAAACTTTCTATGTATAAGTTCAACCTAATTAGATAGAAGAGAATAAAACACTATAGGTAAACAGTAGATAGAAGAGAATACACAATTCAATGATACAAATAAAGTTGTTTTCTTAATATGTACCCGCCACTTAACGGACAGAGTCCGTTAAATCCGAAATCCGTTGTACCGAGGTCCGTTAAATCGAGGGTCGACTGTGGGTTGAGGGGAAGTTTGCTCCCCTCACCCCCATGACTTATTGTCATCATCATATATATTACCAGCAGGGGGCAAATAACAGCTGGCCATGGGATAATTTTGAAATATAAAAAGTTAAATTAGACGCGAATGTAACTACGAGCATACAACTATGTAAACAAAGCGGACGGTACGCCCGCTAATACCATGCTTACCATAATTTTCGTATACTGTATATCTAACATAGAATAGTTCAAATAGGGAAGGATGTAGCATCTGGGTGTATCGCCCACTTTGTTAACATAACTCGTACACTCGCGGTTACGTTTCTGTGTATTTTTACTTTTTGTTTCTATAATTTGCCCCCTGCTGGGAATATATATATGATGATGACAATGAGTCATTTGAGACTTTGCCCCATCTCACCCCCATGACTTATTTTTGTAACCCATGGCAGTCAAAATAGACGGGAACGTGATCACAAGCCTACGAGTAATGTAGACAAAGTGGGCGATACGCTCGGATAATACATTCTTACCTTCGAATATACCAGCAATACTTGTATCACTGTAGAAATTAAAATGTAATTAAACTGTAAATATTTAATAATGTTGTAGTTACAATAGTACAGTGTGCAATTATAAAATCATATACTGTAACACTATTCAGAAGGATGTTTTATAAAATATAGGGAAAATATTACCGAAAATACCACTAATTTTCTCGTGGTTTTTCTTTTAGGTTTTTGGCAGTTTTCATCATTATACAGTAGTTTAAATTAGTTACAATCCCCAGATTTTTGTTTTCCCCATTACACAACGTTCTCAAAACCCTCAGGTGAGTAAAAAAACAAGCATTTTTTGCCTTGGTATACAAGATGGGTTGAGGGGAGGCTTTGCCCCTCCTCATCCCACCATGAATTATTGAAATCAGCATCTATTTTGCCAGTAGGGGGCTTAATAATATTTACACCCATCAATAAGGAGAATTATAGGGAAATTTTGTTTACAGTACTTTATTTAGTGCACAGGAAATGTATGGGTTGAATCAAATTTTTATAGGATCTTTGCAAGATCATTATTCTATAATTACCTTCAAATATTGAGAAAAAAATAGTGGTAGTTTCAGTAATAAGTACCGTACCAAAGACTGGATAAATTAAGAGTAAATACTGTTATAACGGAAATCAGGTCAGAGTAAAAATTATGTAACACAATACCGGTACCGGTATTACATTAAAGTATAAGCTATAAGTAGTTCTGGTATTAGTTTAGGACCAACCCCATACGAGACCCATCGATTTTAATGATAGATATAGGTTTGTTGTAACACGTTTTATTGCTATATACCGGGTATTGGGTACCTGGTATGTCATTACCGTCTCAAATGCATTATATGGGCACAATATGAAATCACTTTAAAACAAAACAAAATTCTCCCTATCGACAGCATTATGGGATAAAACTCAACTTACGCCCCCTACTGTCTAAATAGATATGGTACTGATATCAATAAGTCACAGAGAGCTCTGCCCCCCTCAATCCATTCTGTATCTCATGGCAACCATAATTAGATTCCTGAGTTAAGATTGCTGGATAATGAGTAAAAACTAAAATGTGACAGTACTTAGTACGGTATATATAACCATGGTACAGGTATATGAAAAGAAAAGTTAACAAATAAATAGGCCTAAATAAAAATAATACAAATAACTAACAAATTCAATCGGGCAGGTAGGCTACTATAGATTTGTTAAGGATGCAGGGTCAATATTAGCGATCCGTAGCACAGTAGGTAAAAATGTACAGTATTTACAATGACATCTGAATATTCATATTGTTTCCAAGCTATTCATATAGGTTTAAATAGGGGGAAAATACAATTATTGTTATTAGTAATCAAATCTTGGATATTTTCATCTGGGGGGAAAAGCCCAGTTTCCCAACGTTTTCTAGTGAAATCTTGGATTTTTTATAAATACGTTATTTGCCCCCTGCTGGCAATATATAAGATTATGACAATAAATCATGGGGGAGGGTTAGAAGGGGCAAAGCCCCCCTCCACCTATTTCTGTATCCCAAGGCAGTTAAAATAGACGGAAACGTGATGACCAGCGTGAAAACATTTTCTTCTCCCAAGATGAAAAAATCCAAGATTTGTTTACTAATGATCTATCTATCTATCTATCTATCTATCTATCTATTGCCCGACGCCGTGATCCCCGAAGGTGTGGCCACGAACAAACCGCCCCCATGCACCTCTGTCCCCAGTCAGTCGACGTCCCTCCCCCCAACCAGCACCGCCTTCGTTCATATACATCCTCACTCCATCCTTCCACCTCTCTTTCGGTCTACCTCTCCCTCTCTGTCCCTCCACCTCGCTCTCATACACCCTCTTAGTCATTCTCTCGTTTTCCATACGTTCCATATGGCCGAACCATCTCAAGTTGTTCCTTTTCACACTTTCCAGCACATCTACCTCCACACCACACCTCCTTCTTACTTCCTCAATGATGCATAACATTATTTTTCCCCAAATTAAAACCTATATGAATAGGCTAGCTTGGAAAAAATATGAATATTAAAACGCCATTGAAAATAAATTTTATACCTACTGTCCTGTATTGCGAATCGGTACGGTAATATTTACCGTATGTACGATAGTATCCGGACGTAAGGTCGTCATGAATAACATAGGTCGTGCGCTCATGTCTTTTTTGACTGCTTTTTTTTCTCCTGTTATTTGCCCCCTGCTGGCAATATATATGATGATGACAAATTGACAATAAGTCATGGGGAGGGGGGGGGGGGGCCTCCCTCAACATGATAACATATTATTGTACCTATCCCACTGCAGTCAAAATAGACGGGAACATGATCGCGAGTAGTGTAAACAAGGTCGGCGGTACGCCCGAATACTACATCCTTACCTTAGATTTTTACCATAGTTTTATTATCAATACTCGAATCTATGGGTTAGGTATTGTATCATCATTTGCATGTAACCATTAAACCGTAGCCTACATGTTGGCTACATTTAGGCTAGGCCTAGGTTATTTGAAATGTTTATAATTGGACTAACCTGCTAGGTTAATATAGAATCAATTAAAATAATACAAATACAAAATTATTTGATAATGGTTGTGTTAGCGGGCGTACCGTCCGCAGTTTGACTGCTTATTTTGCCCCAGCTGGTAATAGCCTATATAATATATCATATAGATGATGGGCATGATGACAATAAGTGCCAAGGCTGGGGTGAGGGGAGCAAAGCCCCCCTCACCTCCTGCCTATAATAAGCTAGCCTAAGCTCCTGGTTATCCTCCAAGTTCCAACCATCTCAATATAACCAGATAAAGTTAGGCCTGTGGCCTGCCGCCTATTTAAATATAGAACATTAATTAAAAGAGATAGGCTAGGCCTAGTATACGTATAGAAACAATTAATTATGGCTAAAGATTAGCCTACCTGGCTGTATGTCAATAACAGTGAGGAATGGAATAGCCTAGTAATAGTTAACTTAACCTAACTCCTATAGCCTAGGCCCCGCCTAACCTAACTTACTGACCTAACCTTCGCTTCATATTATAGGTCTGCTTCCCAAGTTCCCAGCCTTTTGGCTATAGGCGGTCAATATTTACGAGCCGCACCACAGCTTGGATCTCATTTCTAATGGTAGTTTTGGGTTCCTATCATTTTATGCTTCATTGCTATATAATTTTTATCGGCAAGAATGTAGTTACCGGGTGCACCGCCCGTCTTGTTTACACTACGCCGACGCTCACCATCATGTTCCTGTTTATTTTGACTGCCTTTGGATACAAAATACATTACCCTAACCAAACAACCTAACCTAGTAATATAGATTGATAAGTATTTATAGATGATTTATGTTGTATGTCGGTAGTGGTTAGTGGTACATCCAGTAACTAGCCTACATCCTTCCCTTTTTATCCACCGGAAAAAGAAAAACAAATCTTGGCTTTATTTATTTTTTAGCATTAACCTAACCTAATCTAACCAAAAAACCTAACCAAACCTAACCTAATAGCCCCCAAATGCATTTAGGTTTGGTTAGGTTAGGTTTTTTGGTTAGGTTAATGCAAAAAAATTAAAATAAATAAATAGAGCCGAGAAAAAAATAAAATTCCGGATATAGGCCTACCAATGAAGACATAAATGATAGGAACCCAAAACTACCATTAGAAATGAGATCCCAGCTGTGGTGCGGCTCGTAAATATTGACCTGCTAGGCTACCATGGTTATAGGCCTAGGCTAGCCTAATGCATTTTTTGCCCCCACCAAATAGCCTATGTGCAACCCACATTTTCCTTTCCCTGATCTTAATAGCATTGCATAGCCAGGATAGACATAGGCTAGCCTAGACATCACTATAGGTTATAGCCCTCCCACTCCCAGGCTCTCAACCCCTCAGTTTAACTAGCCTATCAGAATTCAGAAAGTAACTTAGGACTAAAGACTAGCCTATAATCCTATTGGCTAATTCTTAGAATAGTGGATAAGGTAATGCATACAGGGTGTCAATCCACAAAATATGAATTGTGTTATCATTATGGTTTATTATTTCGTTATCATTATAGCGCGAACGACGGAGAGGCGAGCGCCGAAGGCGCGAGCTCTAGGGTGGTCCGGGGGCATGCCCCCCCCGTAAACATTTGAGAATTTAGGTGTCTAAAACAGCATTTCCTGCAATCTAAAAATCAATCAAGATGGAAAATATGGAGACCAAAATTGTGTCAATTTACCTTTTTTTTCTTCTTAATTAGACTGTGAAGCGCGGAGGCGCAGAGGCAAGGCGGCTTCAGAGATGGAGTTGCTTCGAGCCGTGAAGCTTCGCATGTCTCACTCCCTAGATTGGAGCAAGACCTCACGGGCCTCACCCCGTGTTGTGTTCAGCGGTAGAGTGTAAAGGCTATTAGCCTGCCCGAGAGGAAGTAGTTGGACTATAGAAAACAAAATAAAAAACATAAATAAAAAATAGCGCGACGGAGCAGCTCGCGCGGAAGGCGCGAGCTATAGCTGGGTCCGGGGGTATGCTACCCCGGATTTTTTTTTTGAGAATTTAGGTGTCTAAAACAGCATTTCCTGCAATCTAATAGCAATCAAGATGGAAAATATGGAGACCAAAATTGTGTCAATTTACTTTTTTTTTTTTTTTTTTTTTTTAATTAGGCCATAGGCTACTGTACATATATATATATAGCGCAATGGAGCGGCGAGCGCCGAAGGCACGAGCTTTAAAGAGGTCAGGGGGCATGACCCCCAGGATTTTTTTGGAGAATTGAGGTGTCTAAAACAGCATTTCCTGCAATCTAAAAGCAATCAAGATGGAAAATATGGAGACCAAAATTGTAACAATTTAGGCCTACTTTTTTTTTTTTTAATTAGGCTTGGCCTAGGCAGCACTAGGCTAAGACTATTAAAAAACTTAAGAGTAGGCTTAGGCTAGGACCTAGGTTAGCCTAAGCTGACCGTTTTGGTGGGGTCAGTACTCAAGGTATTAGTGAGATGGGTCTATAATTGGGCCATGTAATTGGGGTTGGGTGTGACAGGGATCTGCCTTAGATGGGCCGATCGGCTTTTTGCAGACTCCCATTTTCTTATGTTCTTAGGCCTAGGCTATGTAGCCTAGTCTTTAAAAGAAAAATATACAGGTAACAGGAATGTTAGGTTAAATAGGCCTAGGCTTGGCATAGGCTATAGCCTAGGTTAGGCTAGCCTAGACTAAAATCCAAAGGTACCGGTAGGTTACGAAACAAAATTTACGATAAAAATATATTAGGCTATACCTATAGTCTAGGCTAGCCTTGGCCTACTCCCACAAGTAGGCTAGGCATCGTCATATCTGTAATCTAACCTCCAAGGCAGCATGCTACATAACAGGGGGTCCGGGTGGCGTAGCCCCCTGGCCGCCGGAGAAATTTTGAGATGTGAAGGTAAATATACGCACAATACATGCTCAAAATGTATTAAAAGGAATGAATAATATTGTAAGTAAAAGGGATGTTATGTATGTTTACTGGTGTTTAATCAGGATACTAGGGGAGCTGGCTGCCTGTACTTCAGTCTCAAAGAGATTCACTTCAGGTCCACTAATATAGGCATTGAAAACAGGTTTTTAAATTATTCTTAGCAGTCCCTGTTTTAGTTTTGTAACTTTTGTCCAATAAAGATTTCATGTATATTTGTTGTTGCATTCCAAGAACTATTACATACCGGTACTTAATTTATATCCTTTCAGTTTCATATGATACATGAGTTACTAGGCCTATAGAGTACTGGTTAAAATACATACCGGTACCAAGTTTCAAGAATAAACTTTGATTAGAACATTTGTTTGTCTATTATATTCCCTGGGCCGAGTAAAAAATACCTGGGTAGGCTATTCCCATCTCGGGTTACGTCCTAACCTAACCTAACCTAACCCTAATATAATATAATATACCAGTATAATAAGTTATGTCATAACTTAACATTACCTGGGAAAGAGAGGGCAGGGACCCTGGGTGACCCATAGCATGATAGCGCATTTTAAGACGTTATTTCTCAGTAAATACTGGTTTCCGACATTCAATTAAACATCCTACAAGTTCTAACCAGTTACCAGTCCCCTGAACAGTTTTTAATAGGTTACTTGAGGATATTTTAACGGGACCATAGGTAAACATTTATCCTGTATATATATATATATATATATAGGCTATATATATATATACCGCAACGGAGCGGCGAGCACCGAAGGCGCGTGCCTTAACCTAACAAGTGCGCATGGGGGTAATTAGACACCTCTGCCTGTGCGCATGTATTTGAGGTGTTTCCGTCACTAAAATATTCATTTTACCATAAATAGCATTAATACTTATCCATACGCGCCTATTATGGGTTGATTATAAAGGTATTAACCTGAAACAACAATAAAACGAGTGAAAACAGCGTTTGGATGGTCAAAATCGGAGATATAGCCAGCGAGTTGTATAATGTATGGGTGAGGCAAGCTGCTTTCCCGCCAATTTCCCCCAAGGCCACTGAGACACAGTCGATCGATACACTCTCTCTCTCTTGCACTCGATTTCTATCAGTGATGCCCTCAGCAACAAGTTCATCACCTTGGATGACGAATGTGATGGTGAGGCTGCGAGTGCTTCCTTCGGCGAGGAAACCAGGAGAAAGGTAAGTGAGTTGCCTCCAACAGGTGTGACTGCTGCCCCCCCAGGAGTACCTTCAACTGCTGCCCCAGGAGTTCCTGCCGCTGCCGCAGCTGCTACCAAGTCATCGACAAGGAGAGGCAAGTCCTTCTCAATTGTTGGGGACTCCATGGTAAGACACTTAGCTAGGTCCACCTGTACTGATATTAGGAAGCTTGTCTGTCTGCCTGGTGCCGGGGTTGGGAAGGTGTTAGAGGACATTGATTACATCATGAAAGATATTGGAGATAGCCCCATTATCTGTCTCAGTACAGGGAGCAATGATGTTGGTAAAGGTAGGACGGAAGTACTGCTTCGGCAGTACAGGGAGGTGTTAGATAAAGTTAGGAGGAAGGGAGGCATACCTGTAGTACACAGTATCTTGCCACGGAGAGGGGTCAGCAAGGAATGGTCATCTAGGGCAATTGGTATCAATTGTCGGCTGGAAAAATACTGTAATGCAAATGCAATACCATTCCTTGATAACTGGACCCGTTTCTATGGTAAAAATCAGTTGTACGCACAGGACGGGGTTCATCTTTCTCGGCTAGGGGTGGCAAATTTAGCTAGGTCAATAGATAGGATTGTCGCGGGGTTTCGCTGAAAATAAAGCCTGAGAATATGAGTAAGAATAATTGTCTAGATAGGGTAAATTGCCGTACTGGTACATCAGATAGGAATAGAAAATATCAGTCACAGGATTTTAATTGTACTGCTAGTAGAAATATTAAAGGTGTAACAGAAGATGGGAATTCAGTTAGAAATAAAGGTAAATCCGATACCAGTAAAATAAATTCATTGCGATTATATTATACAAACTGTAGGAGTTTATGTAACAAAATGGATGAACTTAGAGCACTTGTTAGCAACGAAAATATAGACATTATAGCACTGACTGAAACATGGATTAATACAGAATCAAGACATTTTTTAGCAGAATTCCATATACCAGGATATAGTTTGTTTAAACGCGACCGAACAAGTAGGAGGGGCGGCGGAATAGCAGTGTTTGTCAGGAGTTCTTTAAAAAGCTGTATTAAATCAGGTATTAGACTAATACTGATAACGAAAGTGTTTGGGTTGAGGTTAGCGAAGGTAGTGAGACCATAATTATTGGAGTTATTTATAGACCACCAAATATGAGTAGAAACGAAGGTACAGCTTTATGGCAGGAAGTGAAAATAGCATCAAGGTTTAGCAATGTGTGTATTATAGGGGATTTCAATTTTCCGAATATTGATTGGCAGCATCAAATCGGCGACTCAGATTCAAAAGAGTTTATTGAGGCGGTACAGGATAGTTTTTTATTTCAATTCATAGACTCGCCTACTAGAGGTAATAATATCCTCGATTTAGTTCTCAGTAATAATGAACAAATGATAAATAATGTAGAGATAGGAGACCAACTAGGAAATAGTGATCATAAATCAATTTATTTTAACATACAATGGACAGGAAAGGCTAAAGAGAATACGACACTTATCCCAGATTTCAGAAAAGCCAATTATGGTGGATTAAGACGAGCCTTAAGAGTCGATCCTATGGTTAAACTATTAAGTGGACCCAGGTGCGCTAATGAACATACTCTCTCTCAGATACCTGTCTTAACTCAGGATAATTTGACAGCTACATATAATAATTTTATTTCTTCACTCCACAATGCGCAAAATAAATATATCCCCAAAAGAAAATTTAGATCAACACAGAACCAACCCAAATGGATGAATAATAGACTATTAGATCTTCTAGGACAAAAGAGAGGAATATATAGAAAAATAAAGAAAGGCGAAATTCACCTACTTGCTTACTATCAGAATCTATCAAGAGAGGTTAAAAAATGTATAAGGACAGACAAAAGAAATTATGAAATCAGGATAGCCAATGACTCAAAAAATAACCCTAAGGCTTTTTACCAGCTATATAAATCTAAAGTTAGAGATAAAATAGGCCCCCTTAAAACTTCGATAGGAGAAATGACAGAAAGTGATTTAGAAATGTGCAGTACATTAAATAGTCAGTTTCTATCCGTTTTCACTAATGAAAATTTGGCACAGATTCCAGAAGTCCGTAAGGTGTATAGAGATAGTATAGAAAATAGGTTAAGTACGGTTACTATAAGTAGAAATGATGTGCTTAAGGAAATTGACAGACTGAAACCTCAGAAATCGCCTGGTCCCGATGAGGTATATGCCAGAGTATTAAAAGAATGCAGAGATGAGTTAAGTTACCCATTAACATTTCTTTTTAACAATTCATTAGAAACAGGTATAGTTCCAGAAGCTTGGAAGCTTGCAAATGTAGTTCCGATTTTCAAAAAAGGTGATAAATCAATAGCATCCAATTACCGTCCCATTAGTCTCACTTCAATCATAGGAAAGCTACTAGAGTCAATTATTGCTAGGAAAATGAGAAACCACTTAGAAACATTTAACTTAATCAATTCTTCTCAGCATGGATTCACACAGGGACGTTCTTGCCTAACTAATTTGCTTAGTTTTTTCTCAGAGGTATATGAAGCAGTAGATAATGACAAGGCATACGATACTATATATTTAGATTTCAGTAAAGCTTTCGACAGAGTCCCTCATGAGAGATTGATGAGAAAGGTTGAGGCTCATGGAATAGGTGGGGCGTTGTTGGGATGGATTAGGTCATGGCTAATTGGTAGGAAACAGAGAGTCAGCATAAATGGTACCAAGTCAGAGTGGGGAGCAGTCAAAAGTGGTGTCCCCCAGGGATCGGTATTAGGTCCCCTGTTGTTTCTTATATACATAAATGACCTAGATTTAGGTATAACTAGTAGGATAAGTAAATTCGCAGACGATACTAAAATGGGGAGATCAATTGATTCAGATAGCGATATAGAGTGCCTCCATAGGGATCTAGATACCTTACATGAATGGTCAGTAAATTGGCAGATGAAGTTTAACATTGACAAATGCAAGGTATTAAAGATAGGGAAGATGCAAACAAATGTTAAATATAAACTAGCTAATTTAGAATTAGAAAATTCAGACTGCGAGAAAGATCTAGGTGTGTTTGTTAGCAATGATTTGAAGCCTAGAAAACAGTGTATAGGCGTTCGTAATAAGGCAAACAGGATTCTCGGGTTCATCTCTAGGAGTGTGAGTAACAGAACTGCTGATGTTATCTTAAAACTTTACTTGTCATTAGTGAGACCCCATATGGATTATGCTGTCCAATTTTGGTGTCCTTATTACAGAATGGACATAGATTCATTGGAGAGAGTACAGCGTAGAATGACAAAAATGATCCATAATATTAGAAATCTTCCGTATGATGAAAGGTTGAAGAAATTAGGTTTACATTCGTTAGAGAGACGCAGAGTTAGAGGGGATATGATAGAGGTGTTCAAGTGGGTTAGTGGGATTAACAAAGGGGACATGACAAATGTACTAAAGCTCAGTGATAGCGAAAGAACTCGTACCAATGGTTTCAAATTAGATAAATTTCGTTTCAGAAAAGATATAGGCAAATATTGGTTTGGTAACAGAGTTGTAGATGGGTGGAATGGACTACCAAGTGCTATAGTGGGATCTAAAACTGTAGGGAGCTTTAAGATAAAATTGGATAAGCATATGGACGAGAAGGGTTGGGTGTGAAGGGGGATCAGCCGGGTTGGGCCAATCAGCGCTCTGCAGACCCCCATAATCCTGCGTTAATCTCTAACCGTTTTGGTAGGATGATCCTCAGGGTATTAGAGTGTTGAGCCTATAATTGGGCTTTGTAATTGATTTGGGGTTGTGTGGGACAGGGATCTGCCTTGCTTAGGCCAATCGGCTTTCTGCAGACTCCCATTTTCTTATGTTCTTATGTTCTTATGACAACGCCCTGCTTGCAACTCGCTAATGTTAGCACGAAAATATACCTCAGAATAAGGGAATAACAGGGAAAATAGGTGATAACTGAGGGAGGGGAGGAAAGTGGGGAAGGAGGGGAGGTAGAGGACTGAGATTTTGCATGGCCCAGTGGCCAAATATTTTTTTTTTTTTCGATGTTTTAAGTTGATTTTTTTTTCTCTGACTCTTAAGAGTCTTCCCGCAGTCCGCCGGGGGAACTCTTAAGAGTCTCCCCACAGTTCCCGGGTTAAAGAGGTCAGGGGGCATGCCCCCCAGGAAATTTTTTGAGAATTGAGGTATCTAAAACAGCATATCATGCAATCTATATATCTTGTATATCTCAAGAGTAGCCTAGGCTAGGTTAGCCTAGCTGCCTAGCCTAGCCTTACAAAAAAAAAAAAAAAAAA
This sequence comes from Paralithodes platypus, assembly GCA_032716605.1. NCBI lineage: Eukaryota > Metazoa > Arthropoda > Malacostraca > Decapoda > Lithodidae > Paralithodes > Paralithodes platypus. The sequence goes on from CM064482.1 coordinate 16,163,354, forward strand.
AAAATAGGCCTACAGGAATGTTTGTCTAGGCTAAGTTTAATATACACTTCCCAGGTCATTTTAACAGTGTTACAGTTCTATTGCTTCTATATATCATATAATACACCATAGAGTACGTTTTTAATAACTAGTAAAAAAGGTAATCTTATAAATAATTACCTTAATAATTAATTGAGGACCTTCGCCGTTCCCGGGTTAAGAGGTGTGGGCTCTGAGTCTTAGCCTACCAGAACCAGATTCCCAGAAATAATGAGAAGCTCTCAGTAACGCACAGTAACACTAAAACACAGATCTGAAACAATGGGGGTCTTCTGGAATCTGGTCACCGTGCCCGCACTGATGTAACACTATTTTCAGCATACACACGAATATCACTAGTCAGGCAATAGTCTCCAATATCTAGGTGATTTCGGCCTTATATATGTAAACACTACTAAAGTCTATGACAGTTTAAAGCACACACAAATGCTATTACAATTACTGTCTACACGAACTGTTCAGCAATATGGCGGGACTGGGGAAGAACCGAATATTATTGGAACTGGAATAAACTGATACTGATAACTTATAAGTATCATTTCACGCAAACCTCCCTCCCAGTCTCTGATAGCCTTCAGTTTTAAGGCTATAAATCCTTAGATTATAGAGCACAGTAACGTGTGTATACATGAATGATGTCTATAGGCCTTACAGATTCCGTGTATGATATAATTATTGATACACAACCCTTATCAAAACTTATATGACGGTATGGGTGATGCGAGCTTTTTTTGGGTGGTATCCCAAGGAGGGTCCATTTTATGTTTGTTTACATTCGTCAACATTATTCTGGGGACAATAATATGAGGCGAATTTCATTTAATATGTCAATATTTACCATTTAAAAATAATTATATATTAATAAAAGCTATTTAGAGAAACTTGTAATGCATTCTTACATTATTATATGACACATACATTATTTTTACAAGCGTTGATATTTCGGGAAAGAATATTGGCCTTCTTTTTAATCTGCCATTGGCTGCTTATACAAGGCGCCAATTTTAAATAACCATATATAAAAGTCTATTAAGATAGTAGGCCTAATTTAATACAAGACCTATCATTAGGGAAAGCCTATCCAGCCTACTGTTTGACTGGAAAGTTGCCCAAATGAAAATTATTTGGAGATACGAATTAGTACAGCAATTTTAATTATGCATTTATAATAGTCAATTAAATTTGGTAAGTAGCCTACTAGGGAGTTTATATATTTCAAAATTGCAGCCTCTCATGCAGAAACTATAAGGTCAAACATTCCCTCAATCGAAATAGTCGAACAAGTTCCACTAGTTAAAGAAGCCTAATGTTCTTTTAATTTTCATTGTGGATGGGTGGATAATATATGCAGGTAGGAGAAGGATACTTTAACTGTAGGCTTATTTCTTACCGATTCTCCACCTTACTGATGCTGGAGCCTGGATATTCGTTGCCATGAAAAACCTTCCTCTCCAGCGTTCTTCCTGGAATAATCTTGGCTATTTCATAATCACAAACAGCAGGGAATGTGTAAAATAGTCATTGTTGAAGTCAAGTAAACTCGCCATGTGTATGAAGGCATAAACCTCTGCAACACTATAACCTGGTTCTCCAAATATGAACTAAGGTTGGTTCCCTTGTATCCGCTCATGGTTGAGTAAATATGGTGCCCAACTTTCACAAACATACCTGAGTGAGTAGGTTTGAATCCTAAACAGTAATGTTTTGGCCTTTAAAACAGGGTTGCTCACCTGGTAGGGCCGCCAATCGGTAGCGCATGACAGGCCAAAGATTAGGCAGCCCAGGAGATAGCATGACACGCCAGTGCTTACCTATGAATTGGTAGTGGGGAAATAAGAATTGGTTTCTTGTGTGGTCCCCACCTCTTAAGACGTGTCAGCCTAATTGTTCTCTATACCAGTGTGTCTGTCGTACCGTGATTTGAATGTGGCTATTGTGGGCGCAGTTACTATCCCGTCTGGGAGTGAGTTCCAGTCATCGATCACCCGGATCGCAAACCAATTCCCTTTTAGTTTTGTTCTCCAGTGGTCCGGTTTCGCTAGTTTCAGTGAATGTCCTCTCAGATTGTTTGTGTTGAGGCAAAAGAATTTGGTGTAAGGGATGTCGTCGAAGCCATGCATTAGCTTGTAGGTTTCGATCATATCACCTCTTTTTCTCCGGTCACTGAGTGTCTGCAGTCCCAGTCGCTGACATCTCTCCTCGTAGGGCAGGTGTGTTAGTTTTCAGATGCAACATTTGATGTACTGGAGATGCTTGACAATGGGGTGACTGGTAGTGTGTGTCGGACCAATAATATGATGGGGTATCAGGGGTTAAGATGTTGCTTAAAAATGGGAAAGGGGATTTTATGGGTTGAAGAGTGAGTTGTGCAGGTGTTGGGTCAATTTAGATTTGAATTGAGCAAGGGAGGGGGAATCAACTATTTCAGCTGGTAGGGAGTTCCACTGATGGATTATACGACAGGAGTGGTGATGGGCTGGTCTATCAGAGTGAGAATTGAGCGATCTTTGCCATACCCATAGCTTACTCCGACTGTTCCTTTTACTTATATATTTTCTAGATCTCAAGTGACGGCGTCTCTTCCGTGGATTGACATCCCAATCTACCAAGATTGGAAGCCAAAGCGTCAAATTTTTCCTTTGCCCCTCGACTTTCTCTTTATAATTGCTGAGGGGTACAGGGCCCTGGGTGGGGCTTTGATTTCCCGGGTTGATTTCTGCACCCTCCTCAGCTCCCCGCCATGGAGTGGCTTCGGTCACCCAGGCTTTATTGTGGTCGGCAGGGAGGGATCTGTGGGGGCGCTCGGTTATGGCCTTGGCCTTGCTCGGGGCCTTGGGGCTGTTCGGCCAGGCAACTTGGGGAACAACAACAACAACAACAACAACAATGACAGGAGAAAACCCTTTTTCTTACTTCGGTTTCTGTGTGGGGAACAAAGATCTTGTATTTATGACCTCTTACTCCTTGGTGGGGTGACATAGTGAACAGGTCATGGTGTTTAATGGGCGAGAGATTATGGAATATTTTGTAACACTGAATAAGGTCGGTCCTCAACAATCTGCCTTTAATTGAAAACAGGTTTAAGGTAGAGAGACGGTCATGATAAGTGAGACTTGAGTGGTTGGTTACTTGTTTCGTCCACCGACGTTGAACAGACTCTAGAAGATTAAGATCACCTTGAAGGCTTGAAAACCAGTATTCCAAACAGGAGAAGCAAAGTCAAGCAAGGGTCTGATGTAGATGCTAAAATGTTGATATTTTGTTGGAGATCTTGAGAGCTTGATTGTGGTGACTTACTTGGATGCTGGATGTAGAGTTTGAGGTCGTCAGCAAACAACTTGTAGTGCGGTCACAGAATGTGAGGTTAGGTTGAATGGTCGGATTATGGAGACTGTTAGCTCATTTAAGTATTTTAAGGCAGTACCGTGTGGAGTTACCTGGGGAGATAGACAGACAAATCAAGAAGTACGAGAGCATTGTGGTGTGGATGTGCTGGAGAGTGTGACTGTGATATTAAGGAACACTTTGAGATGATTCGGTCATAATCAGCCTTGTAGTAGTTCCTGGGTTATAATTGTAGGCCTACAATTTATTTTTGGATCTGGGTTCCAGACTAACTTCTTTATAGAACGAATCTCGCAAGTGGTCAATTTCCTCATTCAGTGTTCAATTTTTTACACAAGGGGATAGTTTCCTATTCATTCCGATATATTTGTCAATTTCTAATAGTTTACGTCAAGCTTCGAATAGTTGTTGGGTAAATCTTTTCCCCCTACACATTTATATATGGTTATTTAAAATTGGCGCCTTGTATAAACCAATATGGCTGACTGATGAAGGATAATATTCTACACCTAAACTTGTTCTCTTGTAAAAATAATGTATAGTGCCATATGATATACAATAGATTTTAAGAATGCATGTAAAGTTTCTCTAAATAGCTTCTTTTAATATATAATTATTTTAAAAGGGTAAATATTGACATATTAAATTAAATTAGCCTCATATTATTGTCCCCAGAATAATGTTGACGAATGCAAACAAACATAAAATGGACCCTCCTTGGGATACCACCCAAAAAAAGCTCGCATCACCCATACCGTCATATAAGTTTTGATAAGGGTTGTGTATCAATAATTATATCTCACACGGAATCTGTAAGGCCTATAGACATCATTCATGTATACACACGTTACTGTGCTCTATAATCTAAGGATTTATTGCCTTACAATTGAAGTCTATCAGAGACTGGGAGGGAGGTTTGCGTGAAATGATACTTATAAGTTATCAGTATCAGTTTATTCCAGTTCCAATAATATTCGGTTCTTCCCCAGTCCCGCCATATTGCTGAACGTTCGTGTAGACAGTAGTTGTAATAGCATTTGTGTGTGCTTTAAACTGTCTTAGACTTTAGTAGTGTTTACATATATAAGGCCGAAATCACCTAGATATTGGAGACTATTGCCCGACTAGTGATAAGTGATATTCGTGTGTATGCTGACCTGAAAATATAGTGTTAAATTTATCAGGGCGGGCACGATGACCAGATTGAGATTCCAGAAGTCGACCCCATTGTTTAATTGTTAATTTGATAGCCCTAAGGCCCTAATGGACTGTGTAAATTGTAAAATTTGTAATGTCTGAATGTCAGTGTTTTAGTGTTACTGAGATTTTCTCATTATTTCTGGGAATCTGGTAATTCTGGTTCTGGTAGGCCCAGACTCTCAGAGCCCCCACCTCTTAACCCGGGAACGGCGAAGGTCCTCAATGCTCAATTAAGGTAATTATTTATAAGATGACCTTTTTTCTAGTAATCTAGTTATTAAAAACTTATTCTATGGTATATTATATAATATATAGAACTTAGAACAGCAATACTGTGGACAGTGTGGTCCGAGTGGACTGTGGACTGTGGACACCCTTAATTCCAAAAGTGATAAGTCCAAAACAAAATCTTGGGGGGGGGGGGGGGCCCCCCTCCCCCCCAACCCCAATCACTTTGGCAATTAGGCACTCCAAATTCGTGTGAAGTTGTTTTCTGTAACATTATTACAAACCAAAAAAAAAAAAAAAAAAAAAAAATAGGTTAGGGGAGTTTCTGGTATCATTATACAAAAAATTGATTTGCGTTATCACTCAAAAAAACAGCGTCGTTTGACACCCTGAATGCATATCCTTCATTCGAAACATCATAAACAACTATACAACATTATAGGCATATTCCTTGAAAAACAAAAACACAAAACTGAGAAGGCAAATTAGCCTAGGCTAGTAGGCTAGGCCTAGGCCTAACTTGTTTGTGAATAAGCCTATTATGTTCCCTCCGCCAACCGACTTTACTCCTAAACTCAATTAAATCAACAAATACATATGGAAGTCCAGGGATTCGAACCTAGGATGCTCACACGGAAATGCAGTGCATTAATTTATCCATTGCGCTACGCTACGAAGACAGACAGAAAACAGGCTTCATCTTCCTTCTCTTTTTTCTATTACTGAAGTTCCTTTGCCATTGTAGGCACGCAAAATATGTTCTCTGACACCTGATATACTCGAAAATATACATTTACTTGTGATTATTGGAGACACTTACCTGTAAATAGCAGCAATGTAGTAGGGTCGCTAAATTCTCCAATCTCTCACTGATCGTTGTGTTTTGAAATGGCTGCTGTGGCGCCGCCAGTACCCTCTAACGGCAAATATTGGAATTATAAATGCTCGGTCTCTTTCAAACGGCGATATAGTTTTACTTACTTCATTTTGTAATATTCTCAATGCTTGAACTATACATTACTTTTCTCAAACAATTACTAATATCCCATTAAGTATATGATTATATCTCTCATCCAGTTTGCAATGCAAAATATAGTTATAATATTAACACCTTATTAGCGGCCTAGGCGGTTTATTTATATGTACCGCCCAGCGGGGTGTTTTTAGCCAAAATAGGGCTGTTTACGTGATCTTTTTCATGCCTAAATAAGACCCAGAACGTAAAACAAGTATCTATCCCTGAAAGGGCATAAACAGAGCTTTCGAATGACACCATAACGATCCTTTTATGATGGCTAGTTTTCTTGCAACAACCGTGCAACGCGAGTGCAAAAAGCATGTAATTAGGCACTTTCCCCATACAATTCCGTATATAGCGAGTGAGAGAGGGAGGGAGGAGGTGGGATTCGTGTCAGTAGGTTCGCCGCGGTGGTCTGGAGCAGTCATACGCTCGCTACTCTCCTGCCACCACTTGTCTCTCTCTCTCAGCAACATTACGTGCTGAAATTGCCACACGACCTATGTCGAGCGCCGTCACATAGTCCAGCTTTATTTAACTCGACTTATGTTGTGCGCCGACAGTTAAGGGTTAAACCTGATCAGTGTTCTATTATGAAATTATATGTATAAGAACTAAACTATTACTTAGTCTAAATAGAAGAAAAGAAAAACTAACGCTTAGTAATTTGCTTATTTACATAAGTTTTGTGTGGTTTACAGTAACCGTTACTGTAAACCACACAAAACTAGTACCATGCCATTTTAATGTTCTAGAAAAACCAACGTATTTATAGTATTCCCAAGCCGTTAGTTTAACGTTTTTTTAACTTTCATGTCAAACCAAACCACAAGCTAACCAAAAGCTAACGGTTAGCTCACTGTAGGCTTCTATGGGGGTATATATATATATATATATATATATATATATATATATATATATATATATATATATATATATATATATATATATATATATATATATATATATATATATATATATATATATATATATATATATATATATATATTATATATATATATATATATATATATATATATATATACAGTATATATATAATTATATATAATATATGTGAACCGTATGTATTGTATAGAGAGAGAGAGAGAGAGAGAGAGAGAGAGAGAGAGAGATAATGATGAACGATATACTAAGCAATATAATAAATGTATTAACAATTATTATGAATGATCATGAGGTCCCTTGAGCAAATTTCCTCTTCTCACTGTAATTGCTGGATCACACAATCCTTCATGGACCACCATTATCCACCATATTAGGAATCGTTATTATTGAAATGCCCCGAAAACGAAAAGGCGCGCGAGCACCGGAAACAGAAAGCGAGAACCAGACAGTCGCTGGACAAACCAAGGTCGCACCAGGAAGCGACTAGACGTTTCCTTCCACTCTCACCACGAAGAAAAAAGTGCGGTTCAACCTACATTTCTAACCTTCCTGTCACTCTTCTCCTGTTCACCTATGTTCCCTCTTCCGTAATTATTATAATGTACCTGTGTGTTCACCTATGTTCCTTCTTCCGTAATTATTATTATGTACCTGTCGGACAGCACCTGTGTTCGTATATATTATGTATGCCAATTATTATGATGTACTTGCCAGAAAGCACCTGCATTCTGTCTATTCCTATATACCTGTGTTTCCCTTTTCTCCCCTCATGACAATATAACTAGGGGAAAATAGAGAAGTAGAAGTTAAGAAAAACTCATATCTTCGCTACCGAAGAAAGCACTGCCAGATGAAACAATTATATGAATGTATGAAACCCTATTTCATGCAATAAGATGTGAACCTATACCTCAATAGATCTTGGGACACTGTTTTCCCACACATATATACACATGCCTTTTTTTTACACTCTTCAACTAGTTTTGCTAGTTACACAACCCACACATGCTTCCTTCTAAATACGTATACCCTGTACCTAATTGTCTCCACATACAAACAACGCGGGAGGTCTTCCGCGCCCGCGCCCCGAGAGAGGGCGCTCCGTACGTTTAAATACCCGTGTGTACACCCAGGCCTACCAACACGATTTAGGAAGAGTGCATACGTACACAACCTTTAACCAACGAAATTCTAAGGGAGGTTTATAAATTATTATCCACATAATTACTACTAACAAAGATCCGTAGTAAGATTCCCAAGCCACCACGTCGGGAAAGAATAAGAAGGATAAATGCTATCTCCTGCGCATTGTAGCCCTCACCTGTCAGGTGCGCACGACACCCCTTCGGTGCACACGACACCCAAAATCCTCCCAGAGAGTACAGATTTCATATTTCATTTACTTTACTCACTATTATTGTTTTCCAGAGTTCTATTGAGTTATTTAGAGCACCTATGAATTTATACTTAACCTTTGATAATGTACCCTATTCTAGGAGCTATAATTGACCTTACTCATCACCCCATCACCGAGTAATATCATTGTATTGAAGGAGACCTTGACCAGCAGAACAAGAAGGGCTCAAGGACCCCATCTAGGATACCTCCTCATGCCCTTACCATCCTAGAGGTACTGGGGGAGTGCACTCAGTAATCCTCAATACTAGTTCAGGATTTCTGAGGAAAGTCAAGCCATTTTTAGGCTTCAAAAGTTCTGGCATGCCAGCCTTATGAAGTCTTAAGATTACCCTCCATTCAGTTGGACTGACGGCCTGCCGAAAGCTCAAATACACTGTCTGTGAGTAAAAACCCTATACTAGGGATCTTTGTTAGCCAGACGCCTGCCCAGGTAAAATAGAGACCCTACTTAGGCGGTTCCTAGCTAGTCTAGTGGGAAAGCGTACGGCCTGCCGGAAACTTTCTTCTTAGACTACAAGGTACCGATGACTGTGGCTTGTCCCAGGAACTCTGTCCTCATCTGGCATGTCAGTGAGATACACAGCTACTGAGATAGGAACAAGTTTCCTAAAGGGTTAGGAAGAGAGTTACCGGCCTGCCGCTCTCTCTTCTTGATTCTGAGGTTGGGAAGGAGTATACCGGCCTGCCGCTCCTGCTTGTCAATCTGACTAAGGAAAGCGCACACCAGCACCATCTCTAAAAGAAGTTGAGGTGTACGGCCTGCCGTCCTCAACATTTTCTAGAGTTGGAAGGAACAAGTGTCCTGATAGAGGAACTCTTTTGATGTCTGGCATGCCAGTGTGAACATTGTCTCTATTATCAGGCTTCACTTTTCTTAGTAAAAGTGGAGAGACTCCGGCCTGCCGACCTCTCTGTTTTTACTGAGTCTAAGTGAACACTTGTACGAAAGTGTCCTTGTCAAGGAACTTTGTCGTCATTCGGCATACCGACGTGACATTGGCTCCATAGCAAGGTTACATTTTGCTCTAGTGAAGAGTTGAGAGACTCCGGCCTGCCAACCTCTCCATTCTTTACTATTGGAAGTGGACAGTACCACTCTTCACAGGTAGTCTCGAGCCTCTGAGACCGCTGTGTTAGAGACAGGGCTTAGCGAGATACCCTCGCAGGCACTCTGCAGATACAAGTCCTTGGTGCACTGAGTCTGTGGCATCCCACACGACCGTGTAACTCAAAGGTTTAAACACCGCCACGGGTCCTCCGAACCACTCATAAAGATCAGGACAGACAGTAAGGACACTTGAACTAAACTTACTACGTTCGTCCGATATCGACCACATAAGACTCGATATTTAAGATCCTAGCCTGAGAGTACCTTAACAAGACTTCATCAACGGTTGATATACTGATCAGGACAGTCGAGTAGTTTCTCCCACCTCTGAAATACTCGCGTTAGCTCGGTATGGTGCTCAACTGTAATCCGCCCGACGGTTACTATATGTTACGGAGCCATACTTAAGATCTCAAGCCCAATCAACCCATCTGTAACTACTCCACACAGCCGGCCCACCTAGACGGCCCACGGGGAAGCAGAAGACGAGAGCCAACCACCTCCTTAACCCTTAATTAGCGGCGAGCAACATAAGTCGAGTTAAATAAAGCTGGACTATGTGGCGGCGCTCGACATAGGTCGAGTGGCAATTTCAGCACGTAATGTGGCTGAGAGAGAGAGACAAGTGGTGGCAGGAGACTAGCGAGCGTATGACTGCTCCAGACCACCGCGGAGAACCTACTGACACAAATCTCAGCTCCCTCCTCCCTCTCTCACTCGCTACATACTCAATTATGTACCGAAAGTACCGAATTACCTGCTTTTTGCACTCGCGTTGCACGGTTATTGCAAGAAAACTATCCATCATACAAGGATCGTTATGGTGTGATTCGAAAGCTCTGTTTATGCCCTTTCAGGGATAGGTACTTGTTTTACGTTCTGGGTCTTATTTAGGCATGAAAATGATCACGTAAACAGCCCTATTTTGGCTAAAAACACCCCGCTATGCGGTACATATAAATAAACCGCATAGGCCGCTCGTAAGGTGTTAAGCACTACCAGGAGGGATCACCAGAGAATTTACCACGCCGAGATATCAAGAGAAGAAGAGAAAGTGACCAGAAGTAGAAAAGTGCCGAGTGACCGAGAAATAAATAGTCCCTCAAAAGTACCCTAAAAGTGAATAAATTCCTCTAAGTCCAAATAATCGGCGTAGAGCGAAAAGAATTAGTTTCCCAAGTAGCGTAGCGAATATCATGAACATCTAACCCTATAAAAGTGAAAATCCGAATTAGCGACACTTAAGGGGACCGACCGGTTAATTACAAACTTCCAGGTCTTACTTTCAATTTAAATGAAATTTGGCACAGGTGTATATGACCATAAAACTAGATAACAAAAAAAAAAAAAAATTTTTTTTTTGCTTTTTTCTTGCAATTTAGGTAACAAAAAATGAAAACCATAGCACTGCAGAAAATGATAAACTCCTACAGAAATCCCCATAGCACATGTTTTATGTGATCAAACAACTCACAAAAGGTGTATCTGTAGTTGCTATAAAAACATTTTATATATTTTGTGTATTTGTTCGATTTAGGTGATTACGGATTCAGGCGAATATATTTATAGAAAATTACAACTTTGACGACATATTGTGATTTTTTTTTTTACTAGAGTAAATTGGCTTGATAGGCCTTGTAGTGTTTTTAATTACCTTTCCAATGGTATATACACCATTCCTATAGGTCCAATAATAACTGTAGAATAACATCCGAAAGTGCGACAATATAGGTTCTGAGAAAACAGGTGAAAGTCTAAGGTAATTAGGTGAACATTTTTACTTTTGTTTTTTTAGATTTACAATATTTTACGCAGAAACATGGCAAAGTAGAAGATAAAGCGTATGGGAGGTTGTAGAATAGCTTACGCTCTTTCGATTTATATAGGTATGCTCCTCGTAGTATCGAGTAACCTAAAACCGAGTCAACAATGTTCAGAAGTTGTTAAGAAGGCAAACAAAATAATTAGCTTTATAGGCAGGTCATTTGAGCATAAATCCAAAGAAGTTATCCTAACCCTTTACAATTCCTTAGTCCGCCCTCTTCTGGAATACTGCGTTCAATCCTGGTGCCCTTATTACCACAAAGATATAAACAAGCTAGAACGAGTTCAACGTAGAGTTACCAAAATGATACCTAGCCTAAAGAACAAACCGTACGAAGAGCGTCTTAGAGAATTAAATCTATTTCCTTTAACCTGACAAGCGCGATATAGACCTAGGTGCTAGGGTAGTTATTTGTGCATTTCTAGCCCTGGATTCTGACAGAATTCGTTATATTTACAATATAAAGCATTATTTGTTTTTGGTATGCTTTTATTTTACATATATGATGTATATATGAACCTTCAAGAGTGCTAAAATTAGTGGGAAAAGCATTTGGGTGGTGAAAAACGAAGATATTGGCCACCCGGTCATAATCTCAGGCGAGAGAGAGCCACAGGCAGCCCTCCCCTCTCGCTGTCTGGGAGTCAACTGAGACGAGCGGGGCGGTGTGTGCCGGTGTCTGGGTGTTGCATAGCGATCTTTTATGCAACCCACTTGTGCTACATTATCGCGGGAGAGAAAAATAACCGATAAATTATGATAATAAGAGGATAAATAGGTGATAATTGAGGAGGGGGGGGAGGGGGGAATAAGGTGGGGAAGGAGGGGAGGGGGAGGGGTGAGAAACACATGGATGAGTACTAGAGGGGAATTATCTCACCTAGAGACAAAATCCTTTGTTTTGATAGGCCCTTTTTTTTTTTGGAAGGCTTTTTTTATGGTCTTGCTTCCGTGAGGCCTATCGCGTTCCCTATAGGAAGCCTTCCGTTAGGCCTATCGCGCTTGCCGGGTTAACCCAGCACAGATTAAGAGGTGACTTAATTCAAGTGTTCAAAATCATCAAAGGCATCGACAATATGAACTGTAGTAAGTACTTCACTATCGACCAATCTAATTACACGCGAGGAAACGGTTGCAAAATTATTGGTAAATCTTTTAACTCGCACGAATCTAAGAATTTCTTCAATCGAGTTGTCAACTTGTGGAATGGGCTTCCCCGAAACGTTATAGACTGCATCACCGTTGATTCATTTAAACTCCGCCTAGACAAATATCTCGCATCAAACCCGCGACTGACTGCGTTTGTAAATGAATAACTTTATTTTATCCCCCCCTCAGTTACTAACCCATCTGTCCTCTACTAACTTCCTAATCCTGCCACGGACATTAGTTCCAGGGCAGTAATTCCCTTTCCAATGTTCCCTTACCCACTCTAAACCACTGTTTGGACACTTGATCCTCAGTGTTTTGGAGGAAAAGTAACCTAGAAGGGTCACTAGATCTGTTGTTGCTTGATTTCCTTTGTACTCCTTTGTACTCCTTTGTACTCGTAAGACCAGTAGTTACAGAGCATGTTAATTTCAAAGTTCGCTATATAACGTTTTTAGAATTACAGGAAGAGTTTGGAAAACATAAAAAAAAACTATTTCCAATGGGTTTTCACTAATAACATTTCACTGGCTTATGAAGGGATGTTGACTCTTGTTGAGTAAACACCTATTGGTATTTTCAGGATTTCGAGTTGTTTAAGCCTAAATTAACCGGTCGGTCCCCTTAAGTTGATTTTGAAGGGTTGAGCGACTCTGACTAAAAACCCAAGTTTTTCTCCAGAGATAGACAGTGTCTTTCCAAAAGTGCCTTAAACAGTTGAAATCTTCTACAAGCACTAATAATTGAGTTACGAAGCTACGAGTTATTTGTACCTACAGTGCGAGCGATCCCGAAGAACAATTAGCCATCAAACAGTGATTTGATTTCGAATTATTTCATTTTAACTTATTTTTGAAGAGTTCAGCGACTGACAAAAAACCCAAGTTTTTCTCCAGAAATAAAGTCTTTTCAAAAGTGCCTTAACCAGTCAAAATTCTCTACAAGCACTAATAATCGGGTTACGAAGCTACAAGTGATATGTACCTACAGTACGAGTGATCCTGAAGAACAATCAGCCATCAAACAGTGATTCAATTTTGAATTATTTCATTTTGACCTAGTTTTGAGAGGCCAGCGACTCAACAAAATCCGCAAGATTATTTGAAAATATTTCAGAGTGACTCTACGTTTTCTATGCGATACAGCTACCTACCTACTAGGGGCAGCTGACCTTGAACTTGACCCGCACTGACATTCCTGAGGAAAGTGATAGTGTACAGTACTGTACAGAACTGTACACTCCTTAGAAATACTTCTCTCTTAACCCGGCAAGCGCGATAGGCCTCACGGAAGGCTTCCTATAGGGAACGCGATAGGCCTCACGGAAGCAAGACCATAAAAAATGCTTTCCAAAAAAAAAAAGGGCCTATCAAAACAAAGGAATTTGTCTCTAGGTGAGATAATTCCCCTCCAGTACTCATCCATGTAAATCTCACCCACCCCCCTCCCCTCCTTCCCCACCTTATTCCCCCCTCCCTCCCCTCCTCAATTATCACTTATTTTCCCTCTTATTATCATCATTTATCGGTTATTTTTCTCTCCCGCGATAATGTAGCACAAGTGGGTTGCAGAAAAGATCGTTATGTAACACCCAGACACCGGCCCACACCGCCGCGCTCGTCTCAGTTACCTCACAGACAGCGAGAGAGGAGGGTTGCCTGTGGCTCTCTCTCGCCTGAGATTATGACCGGGTGGCCAATATCTTCGTTTTTCACCACCCAAATGCTTTTCCCACTTATTTTAGCACTCTTGAAGGTTCATATATACATCATATATGTAAAATAAAAGCATACCGAAAACAAATAATGCTCTATATTGTAAATATAACGAATTCTGTCAGAATCCAAGGCTAGAAATGCACAAATAACTACCCTAGCCCCTAGGTCTATTTCGCGCTTGTCAGGTTAATAATCTCCCAGTGTTAAAGCTTTCTCGATCAAAAGTGAAGTACGACAGAATACCTGCTCCTTATCTAGCTCCGCGACTGTGCTAGAAGTTAGTGATAAGCTTAAGTACTGTTCACTGGTAGTGATTCGTGTTCCATGTTTTCCAGATTATTTCCCATATATAGTGAAGGAGAAATAAAGCTGTTATCGTGGATTCACGATAGTTAGTGGTATAACCTACATTTTCTATGTATCATACCCTAGATACAGTATGTACAGTATGTGAGCTTAATAAGTTAGATAAGGCCTCTTATACGAAAGTATAGTATTTAAGTGTTTTTAGGAATATTACATCTCAAAATTATACTATTTATTATGAAATCATTATAACCCTCTATCATATTATTTTAAGGTGTTTTAGTTACAGTATCTAGATTTATATGGGGGACTGTACATTACAGAGGTCAGAAGATCATTCACCCCTATGACGTAATAATTATTGTCTGGTCAGATCCTGTCACACACATTCTGCTGAAATGACACTCCCTGTACTTTCTCCAACGCCATCTTGTAACCACGGGTAGCCATCTTGTAACCGGGAGGTGAATTATAGGTGTGGCTTGGAGGTGGTGAGAAGGTGAGAGATAGGGAGAGCAGGCAGATAGAATCGAACATCCAGGGTGATAACATATACCCAGAGATACCCTCTTGAGTTAGGGTTTACTCTTATATTACTTTATAGTACTTCTGTATATCTTTCAGATTGTTACTTAAATATATATCAAAGTGGTTTTGGACCAGAGATCTTTAATTATATTCCCTTTACCTATATCTATCAATATAATATATATATATGGTAATCGGTGGTGGCAGCATTATAACTACTTATATATATCAATCGATTAATCTATCATCAACGAGCAGAGAGAGCTGAGATCAACTTATCTTCAATCAACCTATAACTAAAACATAATATATACATCTCTTAAGGCCATCGACTCCTTCAGTCAGACTTATATAGGGTCAACAATTAACCCTTATCATAAGTATAGGATCGTAACTCAAAACATCCTAATACTCCTACCTGGAGTTAACCCTATGAATACATTTGACTACCCATAAAAGTCTTACGTAACATGGTAGGCAGCGGTGCTCCTCTTTAACATGAATTGTTAATTTAGGCGACTACACCATGTTCCTTCGAAGAATTATGAAGCCTACACTCAATCATTCTACCATTATCTACAATTTGGTCCAGTTTTATCCGGTCTACAATACCAATCATCTAGCAGCACAGCATTCATTGTTTCCTGAGTTCCTGTTCAATTTATCTCTGTTAATTTCCAACCACAAACCACAAATTGGTTAAATTAAAACCATTTCTACACTCCGAGATTCTACCAGTCTACCAGTCTACTAGTCTACCAGTCTACGGCGATTCCTGTTGTTACCGGGAGACGACTTTATCAAGAGAGAGAGTGTCTGCAGTCGTCAGCTGAGTCAGCGTGTGCTGATCCCTCAACCCTCGACCCTGACCTGACTCAACCACACTCACTCTTCATAGCTGTGAATGCTAACTTCAAGTGCTTTTAAAGGTGTGTACAGTGTTTAATCAAACATCTATATATTACGGTCAATTATTTCCCGCATGTCTAGCGAGATAAATTCTTTTTCTAAATATGTCTCATATAACGAGTCTTCCTAGATATTGCGTGTTTTCTAACACATGTCAAATCGTCAGTGACATGGCGGTCACTTTATCATGTCGTTCAGTCAAAACTCCAATTTCTCATCATGTCATTTCATATCTGTATTCTCATATGGATCATGTCATACCGCGACCCCCTGACCCGTCAAGGGATAGGGTGGGCAAACTCACTCAGTCAGTCTTCCTGTCACCTTTGCAGTGTGTATAAGTGTGGGCGGGTTGCGATCATTCCCAGATGTTATTATTAAATTGTTATTCCTAAGTGATAACATTGTTTTTTAAGACTTTATAGGGGTTAATTTCCCAAGTCAGTAATATTCATTAATTTTTCTTAAGTTTCTTAAACCCGCACGTTGATCTAAGCGGTTGAGTTAATTTAGTTTTTAATACATCTGAGGTTTTAAAGTGAATTTAGTGTTCATTTCTTGTTAATTATTTTAATTACAATAAATTTATGAGTGCGTTCGTGCGGCCTCCAAGGTTTTGGCTGTATCGACCTCTGTATCTCTTCTCGCTCATGGGTGCGAAGGTATTTGTAATTTTGTTTGTTTGTCTTTTAAGTGCGTCATTTTAACATCTTTCTTGTACGTACAGAGTGATTTTAATTTTTCTTAACATATTTTGTGAATTTCTAACGAATTTATCATTTCCATCTTAATTGTTTTTCTTTCGCTCGCTAGTAGGCCTATATTGTTTCTTCTGTTAACACATGGCCGATACTAATTGCTTAAATTGAGTGCGAGTTTGTAAAAATTTCATTTTCGGGTTTTAATGAATATATTTTTGTCCAAATTGTGGACTCTACCGAAATACACTCGTTCATGATTTTTTTTTTCAGAGTTTCTTTTGATTTGAATTATGGAAGTTTGATTGATTGATATTTTCTTAATGTAATCTAGTTTTAAAATCATTCAAATTATTATTTTTTTTTCGTTCAGTTTATTCTGAAGTTTTTTTTCTTAGTAAATTATTTCCTTCCTATCATTTGTTTTTGTCCATTTAAGTGTATTCGTTTTTGCCTTCTGGCTACAGTCAAGCGCTGTATATTTCGGTAGATTTTCGTTCGTTAATTTGGGACTATTTTTTTTTTTAGGGGTCTTTTCTAAGTTACTTTTTATTTGTTTTTGTCCAGTGAGTCTATATATTTGTTATATTTGCCTGAAACATTGAATAGTTTGACTAATATGAATGTTTGATTTCCCTGTTGTGGCAGTATTATCATTGAAAAGGAAATGCTCTTGGAAAATATTTTCTTTTAGAGAGTGCTTTTGGAAACTGAAGAAAATTATCAGAGTATATTGATTTTTTTGTTTTGTCATGGTCTTCGAGGAGAACGGCCATATGGAGAAGGAAAATATTAGTATAATCTGTTATGAGTTTATGATAAAATAAAATGCTAGGAGTTAATTTATTAATATCTATACGGTCTATGGTATTTAATATGACTGTGTAATTTTAAGTGGAGATACATTTTTTTGGTGAATTAAGTTTGTACATGTATGATTTATTAATATCTGTATGTTGTAAGGTATTATATATAACTCGTCATGATTTTATTTTAAGAGGAAAATTCTTAGAGGGGTTCGAGTGTGAATCCTTAAGATTTTCTTGGGGTTTATGGAATTTATTTTAGAATTGATTTGCACTACCTTGTAATAATTTTATTTGCAACGTTGAGTGTGTGAATGTATTCTATATTTTCCTAAGATTGGCCATAGGAAATGCATTATTTTGAAAAACGGGTAGCTCCCGGTTGAAAAGATTTATTACAATTTTAGTTGAATATTCTATGTGATGTTATTTTGAGCAATTAATTTGTTTTCAGAATAGCAAGGTACTCATATTACATACTACATGATGTGGATGAAACTGTTACATATTGATGTGCCTATTCCTTTATGAATTTTATTTTGAGCAATGAATTTGTTTTCAGAATAGGAAGGTACTCATATTACATACCACAGGATGTGGATGGCTGTGTTACATATTGATGTGTCTATTTCCTTGAGTTTATATTGACATTTTATTTTATTTTATTTTATTTTTTTGGGGGCCCCCGGGGGGTTTGTGTGTTTTGTGTTTTATATATAAACTAGATAGTATTAAGACACATATCACGGGTTTGTGGAGTTGTGTTTATTGCTATTTGGTGGGTTTTCCTATGGGTAGGAATATTATTTTATTTTATTTTACCACCATTGTATATGTGTGATTTTTCCCTAGATTTTTTTTTTTGCAGCTGTATATTTAAAATTTTCTTCTTATTTGATATCAATATATTCCTTTACTTTATTACTCGATCTACAACAAACACCATAATTATAATATGTCTTTGTTTTTGTTCTTTTTGGGTTTCTTATTGGGATTTGATTGAAAATAATACCTATAGTATTTTACTTTGTGCAATTTTTTTTTTTGTTCATTGTCTTTGCATTTGTGTTTGCTTTGTTCAATTTGTAATCCGTTCTTTATAATTTTACGAGAGGTTATGTGCGAGGGATGGGGTTAGTTAGATGCATACCTTACTCATTTTAACTGTAATTTGCTTAACTCTCATATCATTTTAAGTGCTACCTTGCTATGGGAAGCAAGACTCTTAGTGGGGGCGTATTACATCTCAAAATTATACTATTTATTATGAAATCATTATAAGCATCTATCATATTATTTTAAGGTGTTTTAGTTACAGTATCAAAGATTTATATGGGGGACTGTACATTACAGAGGTCAGAAGATCATTCACCCCTATGACGTATTGTCAGGTCAGATCCTGTCACACACATTCTGCTGAAATGACACTCCCTGTACTTTCTCCAACGCCATCTTGTAACCACGGGTAGCCATCTTGTAACCGGGAGGTGAATTATAGGTGTGGCTTGGAGGTGGTGAGAAGGTGAGAGATAGGGAGAGCAGGCAGATAGAATCGAACATCCAGGGTGATAACATATACCCAGAGATACCCTCTTGAGTTAGGGTTTACTCTTATATTACTTTATAGTACTTCTGTATATCTTTCAGATTGTTACTTAAATATATATCAAAGTGGTTTTGGACCAGAGATCTTTAATTATATTCCCTTTACCTATATCTATCAATATAATATATATATATGGTAATCGGTGGTGGCAGCATAATAACTACTTATATATATCAACCGATTAATCTATCATCAACGAGCAGAGAGCGCTGAGATCAACTTATCTTCAATCAACCTATAACTAAAATATAATATCTACATCTCTTAACACTTAAAGAGCGGGGCCTGACTTAAGTCTGTATCTAAAAAGCAGCAAGTTAGGAGCATTATTAAGGCTTTTAAAGGGTTAAAATTGAGTGCAAATAGCCGGGAGCGCAGCAGGCCACACGGCCGACACCCAGGGCTTACCGCTGCCCACTGACTCACGCTACCTCTGTTCTCGAGAGGCCGGCATAGTAGCCAGTAGTGAGCGTAGCTGGAAAAAATATGCCGCTATACGCTAAACTCCCATGTTGGTGGTAGCACTGCATCAAAACGACGAGGGCTACGTAGCTCGTTCTGGTCTCATTTTGAAGCTTATAGCGCCTAGTTTTTTGCTGAATACATTTCTTTTCATGCAAATACTTGATTGATCATTCAGGAGGGCCTGAATATGCCCAAAATAGCCCAAAACCCGCAGCTAGACGAGGGTTAAGGCCATCTACACCTTCAGTCAGCCTTATATAGAGTCAACAGTTAACCCTTATCATAAATATAGGATCGTAACTCAAAACGTCCTAATACTCCTACCTGGAGTTAACCCTATAAATACATTTGACTAACCATAAAAGTCCTACGTAACAGGAATGCATATATGATTTATCATATAAACCATGCTGTAATATTATGAAAGCGGTGCGATATTTACCGCTAGATATCCGCTACTAACTTAGCAGTATCAGCTAGATTCGTAGCGTAAGACGATGACGTCTTGGATTGTGGCGCACCGCGTCAGAGCACTTTTATACTTCGTCCAAGCAACAACTCCACTCATTAGTTTGCCGCGATCCTGGTTCCGGTTTCATCTAGCTCTCATCATTAACTTAAACTCAACTACATCCTACAGACAGACCGACTGACAGCTAAGCCTTATTATCATGATTTAACTTTCTTTAACCTCATTTATTCAATATTGTTCAGGTGCATCCTCATGGTCACCTTAACCCTTAAAAAGCGGCTCACCACTTAAGTCGAGTTAAATAAAGCTGGACTATGTGGCGGCGCTCGACATAACTCGAGTGGCAATTTCAGCACGTAATGTGGCTGAGAGAGAGAGACAAGTGGTGGCAGGAGACTAGCGAGCGTATGACTGCTCCAGACCACCGCGGCGAACCTACTGACACAAATCTCAGCTCCCTCCTCCCTCTCTCACTCGCTACATACTCAATTATGTACCGAAAGTACCGAATTACCTGCTTTTTGCACTCGCGTTGCACGGTTATTGCAAGAAAACTATCCATCATACAAGGATCGTTATGGTGTCATTCGAAAGCTCTGTTTATGCCCTTTCAGGGATAGATACTTGGTTTACGTTCTGGGTCTTATTTAGGCATGAAAATGATCACGTAAACAGCCCTATTTTGGCTAAAAACACCCCGCTGGGCGGTACACATAAATAAACCGCATAGGCCGCTCGTAAGGTGTTAAGGTAAACATCCAATGGTGTTCGAATAGCACCCATTTGCCTACCATCTATCAGCACCTCCATCAGCATTTCCACCTTGCCTAGCTGTATTCTATGGTGATTTTAATAAGTGAGTTACACTCCCGGTATTATTATTTATTTACATTATATGAGCGGACCTTTTCAGTCTTAGGTAGCCTAGAGTAAACTTATCTTCCTTAAATCCGCCATATTGGTGCCCAGACCTTGGGACTTTGACCCACAATTAAATTTCCTAAGTTAGGCATGAGCAAGGGCAACATTGAGGGAGGTTGTAGATCAAAGGATCTGGGGGGTGTAGGTCTGGGGTATAAACCGGTGCAAGTAGTGGCCGAGGTTGATCGCATAGCGATCTTCAGCCACTCATACACAACCCGACTGAGGGCAGCAGACCAGGGCCCTGTTGATTACAGGGGAGCGACCGGGGATCGGAAATTTCAATTCCGCTACTTTGGGGTGCCGGGGGCTAATATCACAAGTCTTAAGTCCTCTGATGAGTGGGGTAAGCTGGTATTATACCGGCCCCTCTACACCTATTTACTCATCGGGGGCAACGACATAACCCCCGACACCGAACCCCGTGCTCTGGCTGCGGCATTAGGGGACCTGGCTCTGGCTGTCGAGAGGGACACGGTAGGGAAATGCATCCTGATTTCCCTAGAATACCGCTCTAGAGTATGTGGAATGCCAGCAGAGCAGTATAATAAAATCAGGAATTCGGTTAACCGGTCATTGCGCTCTAGGTTAGACGTAACGCGCCATCGCTTTTTGTCGGTTTCGTCTAAACCGCAGGATCTTGACATCGACGGTGTCCATCTAGACCTCGACACTAACAAGATCCTGCATGACAAGATCACGGTCATGACTAAACGATGGCTAGAGCGTGATGCCGGAGGGATAAGCCTGCGACTCCCTAAGTTCTGTATCCCGCCCATCACCTTCACCCAGTAACTCATCCTTTTTTCTTTTTTCTTTTCTTTATTTTTGTTTGGCCACGAACGAAACGCCCCATGCACCTCTGTCCCCAGTCAGTCGACGCCCCTCCTCCCAACCAGCACCGCCTTCATCCATATACTTCTTCACTCCATCCGTCCACCTTTCTTTCGGTTTACCTCTCCCTTTCTGTCCTTCCACCTCACTCTCGTACACCCTCTTAGTCATTCTCTTGCTTCCCATACGTTCCATATGGTCGAACCTGAAATGACGAGGTTGTACAGACGAGAACAACGCAGCCTACCATCGTTAATCGACGTTCTCTATAACAACGCCGTCTACAGGTACCCACGGGAACTACAGGGTCCTTTATCAAGCATGACCTGTTTCAGCATGACCTGAGGGACAGAGGGGGAGAGGTAGACCGAATATGAGGTGGAAGGATGGAGTGAGGAACTACATGAACGAAGGCGGTGCTGGTTGGGGGGAGGGGCGTCGACTGACTGGGGACAGAGGTGCATGGGGGCGGTTCGTTCGTGGCCACCCCTTCGGGGATCACGGCGTCAGGCAATAGATAGATAGATAGACCTGTTTCCGGACCAATTACAGGGTCCGGGATACGGAAAAAAGGCGTAACCACAACAGAAGCCAGATTTGGATTATGATGATGAGGAATTTATGCTAATTCCTCATCAATACCCAATGACATACTTCAGCAGATGGGACCAAAAGAATCACCTCTACAAGGCGTATTCCAACAATAGGGAAGAAATACAGAGTAACGAAAGCATGGCCTACACCATTGAAAAAGCAGGGAAAGCGAAATATATGAAAAATATTTATCCTGCAACCATGCAAGCTTTCTAGAATAGGAGTGTAATCTTAAGAAATAAAGAATATTGATGTCCATGTATTATTAGGTTAAGTATATTTTTCAAGCAATGATTGCCTTCACAATGATTAAAAGATCGAGATCCGCATGTCTCTACTATTCCGAAATTAAGTAAATTAGATTCAAATTATCATCCGAATATAGCCTGACTGAAATATATGATTGGCAGGCAAACACGAGGAACTTCCTTCTACTAGCATTAGCTTTTAGTGGGTATATTACCGTGTCGGAGTTACTTCCGAATAGGGCTAGCCATTCTCCCTATAAAAAGTCCAACAAGTGTGGCGACCCAGCAGTGTGTTAGAGGAACTAGAAGTTATCATCTCTAGTTGTGTGGGAGAGGCAGTTCCCTTTGGTGTCCAGCCGAAGTAGGAAATACGAGTCCTACGTCGTCCAGATCCCCTCTCTTGGATATTACTTCTCCTCACCACCCATACCCTAAGTGTCTCTGTGTTATTATGTTTTGGGAATTATTGTGAAGGTAATATAAAATATGCGAGTGTTCAAGTTAACCTTAGTTTAGAGACCTTTTCAGGACTCTCCTTGCCAATTTGTTCACGTAGTGCATATATATATTAGTTGTGTTTTCACCAATTTAAGTCCAAATCATCGTTCTTATATTTTGTTTACTTACGTTACATACTCTATAATATACGTAATACTTGTTGAACGCTCACAGATGTTATTCAGTTGTGTTATTATTGATTGAGTGTCCAAGTTCGAAGTGAAGTGTGTAACAAGAGCAATTTTCCTTCCTTAAACTTAAACTCAAACTCAGGACAGTGCTTCGTCCATTTTTCATAAGAGATCACTTAGTGTATTAGTTCGCCCACTTTCAATGTAAAAACCCGTTCCGTTGAGTTTGAATAAATCTATATTCAAGATTTCTAATCTATATTAGTTCTTGTGAATAGTCTGACCAAATATGTAACCCGTTAATGATATTATTTCGCAACCAAACTTAGGAATTCAGATTGTACATTCCTGTATTCAATAGCCTTATATTCTGGCTCATTATAAGATACTACTTCGTTCTGTGTCTTAATAGTTTTCTATACTTTATCTACCTGTATTCGGGTTATTATGAATCGCTACTTTGTTCTGCGTCTTTATTTTATTTTAAGGACTTTCTGCATCAGCCTTCATTTTGGCTATTCAAAGTTGCTACTCCGTTCTGCGATTTTATTTTATTTACAGTAGTTTGTTAATTCATTCAAACTCCTGCACTGGCCCTCATTTCGGCTATTTATCTGTCACTACGTTATTCTGTGTCTGATTTTATTAACATTAGTTTGTTAATTCATTTAAATAACTGTTTATATAGCTAATCTTGTGCTATATTTATTCATTACCTATTTGGTGAATCTGAGTTCCTCATTGAGTGTGATTTTAACTCATTTATGATTGAATTTATTTTTCGTATATCGTATGAGGGATTATTCACAATTATTCTTTTATAGTTAAATTGTAAATTTAATTACCTTTACAACTAGAGTAAAGCGAATTTCATATCTTGTGTTACCGATCAAACGTTGCACTAAATTAAGTATTTATTCAGCTTGACCGCAGTACGGTTTACCTTAACCTCACACCGCGGCACCTTTGATCACCGACCTGCCGAGCGACCTATTTGTATTTCGAGCCTTGATTACCTGTGCGTACCTGAGTAGATAATCTCAGCTACCCATATTTATTAACTATTATTTCTCTCGATATACACTTGACCCGTATATGTATTGTCATCATATAATCGGTGTTTATCTTGTATTGTACATATCATGTTTGATGCTTTGTAAGTGACATAATTATTCATGAAGGAGTAAAAGGTATTTAACTCTTTCCTAGTCACCCGGTTCAAAAATTGGACTCACACTCTGTAGTTGAGATCCGGATATAATATTTACATGTACCACTGAGCTAATGATAATAAACTAGTGTAATTATCCCGTTTGTTTATTGTGTTTGGAGTGTGATTGAATAACCCAGAAAGACCATTATTAAGTGCTAGTTGTGTTCCTGTCGGACAGGATTTGATTCTAAGCAATCTGAACAAGAAGCTTTATATATAGAACGAATAATGAAGTGAGTTGGATTACAACCACACATAACAAAACCATCTCAAGGTGTTCCTTTTCACACTTTCCACCACATTTATCTTCACACCACACTTCCTTCTTACTTCCGCATTCGTCTGTCTATCCCTCCATGTAACTCCGCACGCACTTCTCAAGTAACTCATTTCCACCCCTCTCACTCTTGGTCTAAGTCTCTCTACCAACATCCATTCTTCGCTTCCATAAGTCAGTGTCGGGATTACCGCACTGTCATGCAAAGACTTCTTCACTTCCATACTGACCACCTTTGTTACTACTTTCAGCGTTCCTACAACCCTATTCCCCTGTTGCACCCTCTCCTGCACTTCTTCATCCATAGTGCCATCTTTACTCAACACACTGCCCAGATACTTAACACCTTATTGGCGGGCTAGGCGGTCTAGGGGACCGTAGCGCCCATCGTTTTTTTTTAACCCTAAATAGGGTTGTTTATGTGATCATTTTCATGCCTAAATAAGACCCAGAGCGTAAAACAAGTATCCATCCCTGAAAGCGCATAAACAGAGCTTTCCAATGACACCCGAACCATCCTTGTACGACCGCTGGTTCTCTTGCAATGATCGTGGAACACAAGTGCAAAAACCCTGTAATTAGGTAATTTCCCTACATAATTCCCTGTGTAGCGAGTGTGAGAGGGGAGGGAAGGGTGGGATTCATGTCAGTAGGTCCGCCGCGGTGGTCTGGAGCAGTCATACGCTTGCTACGCTCCTCCCACCACTCATCTCTCTCTCTCAGCAACATTACGTGGTGAAAATGGCACACGACATAAGTTGTGAACCGCCACTTAGTCCATATTTATTTCACACGACATAAGTTGCGCGCCGCCAAAGAAGGGTTAAATGAGCTGACAATCTCCATAGCCTGACCATTCAACTTCACCTCACACTCTGTGTTCACCCCTTTCGAAGGCCATAACCTTGCTCTTCCCCGCATTTACTTTCAGATTCCGTTTTTCGCACGCTGTTCCAAACATAATTACCAGACCCTGCAACTCCCATTCATTATCACTCATCAGAACTATATCATCAGTAAACAGCAGTACAGGTAGTTTCCACTCATTTCCCTCCATTATCAGCGATGCAGCAATATCTACTGCTCTTCCTTGTATTTCTTTCATGATTCCATCCATATATACATTAAAGAACCACAGTGACATCACACACCCCTGTTTCAACCCAACATTCAGATCAAAGAACTCGCCCTGCTCATTCTCCACGCGTACTGCCGCCTTTGCACCATTATACATGTTCTTCACTGCCTTCAGCAACTTGCCATCTACTCTGTATATTCTAAGTACTTTCCACATACCTTCTCTATCCACTCTGTCATAGGCCTTCCCCAAGTCCATAAAGGCAACATACAGCTTTTGTTGCTTCTCCAGATATCTGATCTACACATCCTCTTCACTTCCTAAAACCGTAATTAGCAATATCAGTTGTAATAACGTACTGTATAATCCACTAACAAAATTATCGATATTTTGAATTTAATTCCTTTCAAACTTAAGATAATGATCTAGAGCCAGACCATAATAATATAATAAGTCATGGAGTACCGAAAGGGATTAAGTCAATTTCCAACACTGCTCTACATATATATCAAAGAAAGTCTTAACCCGACCCTCATGTCAAAACCTCAAATTGTGAACGTCGACACATCTTTTGTGCTAATAAAAAATAATAAAGGTACAAAAATAATACTTGCATTAATATACAGACCTCCAGCTCAATCAGTGCAAACTGACCGAGAAATTTACGAACAAATTGCAGATGTAAGTAACTCACAAGATACCGTAATTTTTGGCGACTTTAATTTACCTGTGACCAAGTGGGGCGATACTCTTACTTCACACTCCGGACATGACTTGTATACGAACATGCAAGAGAGTTCGCTTTATCAATTTGTTCGAATGCCGACCCGTGGTAATAACGTTCTTGACATTGTACTTGCAACAAAAGAAGAATTGATAGAGAATTTGAATGTTGGTGATGAATTCAGTAACAGCGACCATCGTACGATAACTTTCACTTTAAAGTTTACTAGTAACGAACCAAATAGTAGCATCGAAAAAGTCCCTAATTTCAAGAAAGCAAACTTCCATAAACTTAGAGCTATGTTTAAAGAAACTGACTGGAGCTTTTTAATTAACAATAACGACATAAATACATCTTGGAAGTTATTCGAAACCACTTACCTAAAAGCAGTGCAAGACTGCATACCATCGAAAATACGGCGTCCAGGCCATAATAATAAGCCCAAATGGTGGAATAAAGATATTTCAAACTGCCTGCTTGCTAAAAAATTTGCTAATGATAGATTAAAATCCTCACAAAATGACGAAGAACGGGTGAAATTTGTAGAGCTACGACGCAAAGCCAAAAAGTTAATTAAGCAAAGTAAAAAGACCTTAGAGTTACATATTGCGAATCAAAGTAAAACAAACCCGAAAGAATTCTATAGTTATATCAGAAAGAAAAAAGTAGTTACTTCAACTGTTGGACCGTTAGTCGATGAAAAAGGAGAATACACCAAAGACGAAGTACAAATGAGTAATGCCCTCAATACCTTCTTTGCATCAGTTTTTACAACAGAAGACCTCAGTGATATCCCTACACCATCGCCGATTCAGATTGATAATTCAGATGTTCTAAGCAATATCACCGTTACAGAGAGAGAAGTATTGAATTGTTTAGATAAACTCAAGGTAAATAAAACGCCAGGACCTGATACAATCTCGCCTAGAGTTCTATAGGAAGCTAAGAATGAGCTCTCCAAACCACTGACATTACTATTCAATAAATCCTTGCAGTCTGGAACTATGCCTGATCAGTGGAAGCTAGCCAACGTAACACCGATATTCAAAAAAGGCAGCAAATCCCTACCCAGTAACTATCGTCCAATTAGCTTAACCTCAGTTGTATGTAAAATGCTAGAAACGGTCATACGAGACAGACTCGTAAATCACTTAGAGGAAAATAACATACTTAAAGATACTCAACACGGCTTTCGTAAAAAGCGTTCCTGTTTAACAAACCTCTTAGACTTCTTCCACGATATCCTCAACCTCTACGATGAGAGTAAAGCTGTAGATATTATATACCTTGATATTCAAAAGGCCTTTGACAAAGTTCCCCACAAACGTTTACTGCTAAAACTAAAAGCGCATGGAATACAAGACGGTGTGTTGAAATGGATAGAAAATTGGCTCAGCAACAGAAAGCAAAGGGTAGTCATAAACGGTAAGGCATCTAAATGGACCAATGTAAGTAGCGGGGTACCCCAGGGATCGGTACTAGGACCAATTCTCTTTCTAATTTACATCAACGACATAGATGAGGGTCTCACCTGCACAATCTCAAAATTTGCTGACGATACAAAAATTGCAAATAGCGTACTCTCAAAAGAACAAGTTGACGATATGCAACACAATCTAGATAAATTGTCATGTTGGGCCCAAATTTGGCAAATGAGTTTCAATGCGGATAAATGTAAAGTACTACATGTCGGATACCTAAATGAGAAAGCAAACTATTCGATGAATGGCACTCAGCTTAAGAATGTAAACAGAGAAACTGATCTGGGAGTAACAATATCGAGTAACCTAAAACCGAGTCAACAATGTTCAGAAGTTGTTAAGAAGGCAAACAAAATAATTGGCTTTATAGGCAGGTCATTTGAGCATAAATCCAAAGAAGTTATCCTAACCCTTTACAATTCCTTAGTCCGCCCTCTTCTGGAATACTGCGTTCAATCCTGGTGCCCTTATTACCAAAAAGATATAAACAAGCTAGAACGAGTTCAACGTAGAGTTACCAAAATGATACCTAGCCTAAAGAACAAACCATACGAAGAGCGTCTTAGAGAATTAAATCTATTTCCTTTAACCCAGCGCAGATTAAGAGGCGACTTAATTCAAGTGTTCAAAATCATCAAAGGCATCGACAATATGAACTGTAGTAAGTACTTCACTATCGACCAATCTAATTACACACGGGAAACGGTTGCAAAATTATTGGTAAATCTTTTAACTCGCACGAATCTAAGAATTTCTTCTTCAATCGAGTTGTCAACTTGTGGAATGGGCTTCCCCGAGATGTTATAGACTGCAGCACCGTTGATTCATTTAAATTCCGCCTAGACAAATATCTCGCATCAAACCCGCGACTGACTGCGTTTGTAAATGAATAACTTTATCCTCCCCTCAGTTACTAACCCATCTGTCCCCTACTAACTTCCTAGTCCTGCCACGTTAGTGGCAGGGCAGTAGTTCCCTTTCCAATGTTCCCTTACCCACTCTAAACCACTGTTTGGACACTTGATCCTCAGTGTTTTGGAGGACAAGCAGCCTAGAAGGGTCACTAGATATGTTGTTGCTTGATTTCCTTTCCTTTGTACTCCTTTGTACATAAGTATAATTATGTACAGTAGCAACCCTAAGCTTGTTAGTTTTACTTTGTGTTAGTCTGGCCTGGCTACTGTCTGAATATCTGAGTTAGCCACATCAGAACGAGGTCACAAAACGTCTTGCTCTGTCCCCTGAAGCTTTTCTTTAATCGTGTCGCGTGTCGCCTGTCAAAAGCATTTTGGAAGCGATATTTAATTTATATTGTATAGCTTAGTTCCAGTGTCTTCTTCAATCTCTCTGGTTTCCTTGAGTTCTGGTTTGGAGCACTAGAATTTTGTCTATTAAGCTTGAACTTTTCGTGTGTGGGTGGGTAATTGTGTGTTTGTATATGTTCCTATGTTCCAAGTAATACAGTATACAGTCCCAAAAAATGATCATGTTGTCTGTTACAAAATGTTTATAATCATGGACGTGCATCAAGGCTAATTAATATACGCAATAGCTATGCCATGAATACAACAGCCTGTGTATGATTGCATGACTATAGTTGTCATTTTATATTTTGCATGCTGCACAATAAAGGTGAAAATCTTCCCAATCCAGACGTATCCCATCCCAATTTGTTTTCTGAAGGCTATATACAGTTTTCTCTAACTCTCTTCCACTCTATTTCTCTGTCACCCTTCCTCTCACCACCTACTATCTCTCTCATGCTGTAATTTTATATATATATATATATATATATATATATATATATACATATATTTAAATAACGAGGAGAATAAAGAAAAGTTCTTGCATAGACCAGGAAAACAATTAGCCCAGTCTCCTGTAACCCTGTTCCAGCTAAGCAGAAAATGAGCTTCCCGGGACTCTTTAGGATACTGTTAAGATACGAATCCTAAGACACGCGCCACTCACTAGGGATAATCCTGTTCCCCGGGACAGAGGAGCTCCCGCCTCTAGTACCAGATTTAGAATACAATGAAGAGTATTTTATGCAAAAACTCCACCAGCCCCCGATGGGTTTGCATAATTGTTTCTAGGAAGATAACCACCTCTAAAGCCATGATGTCCACAAATAACGAAAGAAGAAGACAAACCGCTAGTAGCCAAAACATAGTATAAAAGCATGTGATTAGACAAAAGCCAGGAAAACAATAAAATAATTATCATGTTTCCATATAGGCTGTCTAAAATATGAGTTTAGTTTTAAGCAATAAAGAATAACATTTCCCATGTATCCCTATGTACATTGTATTTTTAAGATAATTATTAACAACACAGTAATTCAGAAACTAAAAATCACATGTCCCTCTTGTACCGACATCCAGTTGTCAGGTGATAACCTCTAATGTGTAATAGTACCTCAGACTTTCCAAGGAAATGTAGGCAACTCAATGCAACAATATTTTCCCTGTTAAGCTTCGGCTGGAACGGATTGTGTACACTGTATTGAGCCTAAACCAACAATACTTTCCCTGTTAAGCCTTGGCTGGAACGGATTGTGTACACTGTATTGAGCCTCAACCAACAATACTTTCCCTGTTAAGCCTCGGCTGGAACGGATTGTGTACACTGGTTGAGAGCCTGGAGCAGTAGTGGGTAAGAGTGGTGTTAGGCGAACTAGAAGTATCCATTCTAGTATTGTGGGTGATGTACGGCGTCTTCCTCTGGTGTATATAACAGCATATGAGGAAAAATACTTTATTGACAATGTTTTGCTTAGAGCTTCATCAGGTCACATTTGACCTGATGAAGCTCTAAGCGAAACAGTATCAATAAAGAGTTCTTTCTGTTACCTATTTTGAGTATATACGTATATTACAGCCACCACCACCCCCACAACCACCATCATCCCCACACCTCCTCCCACAACCACCAATGTTCACACTACCTCCCGTCACCCCACAATCACCACCACCCCTCAACCTCCCACCCTCAGCCCCACAACTACCTCCATTACCCCCCCCCCCCCCCCCTATCACCTATTACCATATACATCCCGAACTAGCTCATTTGGCCTGCCCTAGAAACTGACCATCAATATTGTTCAGGGCGTATCCCTGTGTATGGTGTTACTACAATAGTTCTGGAGCTATAGTTATGTGCAACCTTGGTTTATTGTAATTGTTTTAATATGCTCTCACGCTCCCTCCCATTATCTCTCTCTCTCTCTCTCTCTCTCTCTCTCTCTCTCTCTCTCTCTCTCTCTCTCTCTCTCTCTCTCTCTCTCTCTCTCTCTCTCTCAATCAACTCCACATTGTCCCCAGGCCCCCAAGTGGTATCAGACATGTTCTTGGTTAAAACTTTGCTCCTAAACACAGGAGGGAACTCCCCTACACATTATTTTTTTTTTCCGCAGAAGAAAGAGGTTAACTTGGAGAGTAAAAACATTGAAGAGCCCTTAAAGGAAGAACAGGTAAGTATACGGAGGCAAATGTGATAGAGGTGTGCGAGTGTGATATACAGTTGTATTATGTGATAGAGGTGTGCGAGTGTGATATACAGTTGTATTATGTGATAGAGGTGTGCGAGTGTGATATACAGTTGTATTATGTGATAGAGGTGTGCGAGTGTGATATACAGTTGTATTATGTGATAGAGGTGTGCGAGTGTGATATACAGTTGTATTATGTGATAGAGGTGTGCGAGTGTGATATACAGTTGTATTATGTGATAGAGGTGTGCGAGTGTGATATACAGTTGTATTATGTGATAGAGGTGTGCGAGTGTGATATACAGTTGTATTATGTGATAGAGGTGTGCGAGTGTGATATACAGTTGTATTATCGAATTATGTCACATTTTGAAGTGATCAGCAAGTTGATAATATTGGCTACTGATATATTTAACACCTTATTATCGGCCTAGGCGGTTTATTTATATGTACCGCCCAGCAGGGTGTTTTTAGCCAAAATAGGGCTGTTTACGTGATCATTTTCATGCCTAAATAAGACCCAGAACGTAAAACAAGTATCTATCCCTGAAAGGGCATAAACAGAGCTTTCGAATGACACCATAACGATCCTTTTATGATGGCTAGTTTTCTTGCAACAACCGTGCAACGCGAGTGCAAAAAGCATGTAATTAGGCACTTTCCCCATACAATTCCGTATATAGCGAGTGAGAGAGGGAGGAAGGAGGTGGGATTCGTGTCAGTAGGTTCGCCGCGGTGGTCTGGAGCAGTCATACGCTCGCTACTCTCCTGCCACCACTTGTCTCTCTCTCTCAGCAACATTACGTGCTGAAATTGCCACACGACCTATGTCGAGCGCCGCCTCATAGTCCAGCTTTATTTAACTCGACTTATGTTGCGCGCCGACAGTTAAGGGTTAAACTAAACATGTTAATGCATTGATCTCTTAATGTGAAGTACAAATTGAAATATCATAAAAGGTATACCTAATTAGGGAATAATTAAAAGTTCTATAGTCAGTGATGTGAAATGGGTAGACAAATTATTCACCTTATATATTCAAAAGTAGATTGCAAAATACTGAACATGTAACCCATTCATCACATAATCTAATATATTAAGTACCACATAATATGACGGCTTACAATTAACCATAAACATTTATAATATTCTTATAATTTACTTTTGTTATACAAAATAATATATTTTCAACTAAGAAAACATATCAGGCAAATCAATCAAATACACCCAATTTATGAACATTTACAATTCAAATAACTTAATTATACAATGTATATTTGACAAACAATTGCACTCAACACACCTCAGCCAATACTCTGTAAACACATTTCAACTGTTACATCTCTCTTTCTCTCTCTCTCTCTCTCTCTCTCTCTCTCTCTCTCTCTCTCTCTCTCTCTCTCTCTCTCTCTCTCTCTCTCTCTCTCTCCGTGGATGAGAACAACACTCAGTATATGAGGACACATAATTATTAATTAATTACACTATAACCTGATTATCATTTTAATCGTTTATGCAGTATACGAAAGATCTTCATGAGTCTTAATTCTATAGCTCTCACGGTGGTTCCTTCCTAAAGTGAATACAATCGTCAAATATTAGCCATATTAAAGTATCGAAACGTGTTATTATCCTCAAGGGGTTAAATTCATCAGAGCCAGAATGGACCTAGTGTAGATTGAATGTGGTCGCGTCAACGAAAGGATTACCGAGAGAGAGAGAGAGAGTGTGTGTGTGTGTGTGTGTGTGTGTGTTAGAACTGCAAATGGTACTACGTAAGAAATAAGATCAGTAATCAAGGAGTATTTGACAAAATTAATAATATTTAGCGTAAATTGACTGCATTAACCCTTAAAAAGCGGCTCACCACATAAGTCGTTTTTAATAAAGCTGGACTATGTGGCGGCGCTCGACATAGGTCGAGTGGCAATTTCAGCACGTAATGTTGCTGAGAGAGAGAGACAAGTGGTGGCAGGAGACTAGCGAGCGTATGACTGCTCCAGACCACCGCGGCGAACCTACTGACACGAATCTCAGCTCCCTCCTCCCTCTCTCACTCGCTATATACGGAATTGTATCGGGAAAGTGGCTAATTACCTGCTTTTTGCACTCGCGTTGCACGGTTATTGCAAGAAAACTAGCCATCATAAAAGGATCGTTATGGTGTCATTCGAAAGCTCTGTTTATGCCCTTTCAGGGATAGATACTTGTTTTACGTTCTGGGTCTTATTTAGGCATGAAAATGATCACGTAAACAGCCCTATTTTGGCTAAAAACACCCCGCTGGGCGGTACATATAAATAAACCGCATAGGCCGCTAAAGAAGGGTTAATCGACATGCACTTTTTTTTCCCCTTCAGATAATAGAAATGTCCCGATTCGTTAACAATTTCTTGCCAGAACATTTGAAAACAAACTTGAGAGTAAAGTTTGGTTGTGGACGATGGTTCCTGGGATTAGTTTGGAAAGTATCGAGGTGTTGGATGGTGGTGGGGGAGTGGGTGGGAAAGGGGTGGTGGTGCTGGATGGTGGTAGTGGAAGGTTGGTGGCATAGATTAAAGAAGGATAGAGAAAAAAGTTAGACGTCACAAATCTCAATATAGTGATCCTTGCATTCGAGAGATGGCAGCATGATCGCAAAGGAAAATGGGAGGGTCCCCATTAATTCGTAATAATCCCTACCTTGTACTAATAAAGCTATTAATAATCAATTGAACGTTATCCAGAGACTCTCTAAGCATGACAGAGTTAAATAAACATAAGTAGAGGCTACTGTAAAGGCCAGATCATCGTGAAATTGTCGTAATGATGAGGAGGTTCACAGTCAAGTCTCATCTACTCCCGCCATTGTTGTTGTGAGACTCGTGAGACGGACGGGAGTTGCCAACGTCAAACATGCTGGGACAAAATATCCCTAGATGTCATAAGTATGACCTAAGAACGTATTTCGTAAAATGTCCTGTTTTAGTGCAACTTTATAAATTAACATCTACATAACATGTAACTAAAAATAAAGATAATTTTCGCGAATAGACTCTCAGCGTTATTATACAAAATGTATTAGGGAAAGTGAAGCTCTATGGAATCCTTATGATATACTCACATAGATTCCGTTGTGGTAGAATAGTTTTGATAAGTTTTGTAACTCGATTTTGTCGATATAAATAGTCCCGTGCGTAAACAAACTCAGTCCCGCAATCTTGAGAGCTCTGCTACGGACGTGTTCGAAATGGAGTACACTCGCTACGGTAAAGTGTTATGTTCTACACAGATGTTACTGTATGTCTAATATAATTATGAACCCACAGTAGCTGGCATGCAACTTTCAAGGGCTAGTGTTGTATCCCACGTACTGGGTCTAGGGCACTCTAGGGTTAGGTTAGGTTAGGTTGTTTGGTTAGGTTAATATAATAGGTCTCGGAAACAAGATTCGTAGTTGCGGTAGTATTTACATTAAAACAATAGTTAACTATCAAACTATTCTCCCACAGTGGAATCTATGTATATTATAAGGATTCCATAGAGCTTCACTTTCCCTAATAAATTATGTATAATAACGCTGCGAGTCTTTTCAAAAAAATTACCAAAATAAATATTCAAAATTACATTTTAATTCTCGTTGTGTTGCTTGGAGTTATACAGCTTACATCATATATAAGTAGTTTTTATATTGTAGGGTATATGTATACCTAATATTTTCCTCTTGCTTTTATATATCTATTGTATTTTAAATAATTAAAAAGTGTTTTTACCAACATTAATTCACTCTTAACCCTTATTTAGCGGCGAGCAACATAAGTCGAGTTAAATAAAGCTGGACTATGTGGCGGCGCTCGACATAACTCGAGTGGCAATTTCAGCACGTAATGTGGCTGAGAGAGAGAGACAAGTGGTGGCAGGAGACTAGCGAGCGTATGACTGCTCCAGACCACCGCGGCGAACCTACTGACACAAATCTCAGCTCCCTCCTCCCTCTCTCACTCGCTACATACTCAATTATGTACTGAAAGTACCGAATTACCTGCTTTTTGCACTCGCGTTGCACGGTTATTGCAAGAAAACTATCCATCATACAAGGATCGTTATGGTGTCATTCGAAAGCTCTGTTTATGCCCTTTCAGAGATAGGTACTTGTTTTACGTTCTGGGTCTTATTTAGGCATGAAAATGATCACGTAAACAGCCCTATTTTGGCTAAAAACACCCCGCTGTGCGGTACACATAAATAAACCGCATAGGCCGCTCGTAAGGTGTTAAAGACGTTCCCTCTGTCTAACGCCCCCTCATTATGCGGACTTTCCCTAACTATGGTAACACTGCAGACAAGGCAGGCGCGCAGATATCAAGGAGTAATTAATAAGGAATATCCACTGGGTCTTTTTTCTCATAATATTGTGCCCCACGATAGTGCTGACACTCCTAGTTCGCTTGCGAGGAAGTAACCCACTTTCCCCTATACCCTTCTCTACTCTATGATTGGTGGTAGTGTGAGTGGGTTGGGGAGGTGGTGGTGATGGGGTGGCGAGATGTGGGTGGTAGTCGTGGTGGTGGTTGTGAATTGTGGGTGGTAGTGGTTATGGAGTGTGAGTGGGTGGGGCATGTTACGTGATTTGTTTTCATTACATTGCTTGAAATAGACAAAATATTACGTCTGTATATTTAGTTAGCCTCAAGGCCTGTCACGCTGGCGTCTCGACTTTTTCAGACTTTAATATGACCGTGTGTCTAGTGCAAAGTTCTGCAACCCCTTCAGCTCGACGAAATATGTTTCATCATATTCAGGTTACCATTAGATGATTTTTTTTAGCCAGGTCCCCGACATTTGGTTTCGACCCAGAATTCTGTAAAATCGGCCAAGGATGGCGCAGGGACGTGTTGAAAAAGTCCTGTATGTGACAGAGGCTTTACAGTGCTGGAAATGGATATAATAGCATAAATACAAATAGTACCAGTTGGAAATCTTGCTGGGTGTATATAAAACAACTGTTACACCCCGGATTACATAACACACTAACCCGTCCAATACCAGCGACGACA
Organism: Paralithodes platypus; assembly: GCA_032716605.1. Classification (NCBI taxonomy): domain Eukaryota; kingdom Metazoa; phylum Arthropoda; class Malacostraca; order Decapoda; family Lithodidae; genus Paralithodes; species Paralithodes platypus. The sequence continues at coordinate 16,199,624 of CM064482.1, forward strand.
GAGAGCCGTCAGTACATAAATCACTCCCTAGTCCCAGCTACGGCTGACAGCCGTCAGTAATATTTGATCCTTGTAACTGCCAGTATCAGGCAGTACCTGGTACCACGACGTTTGAGCACTGCTCTAAGACCTTGGCAACACTTCTCAGCTTATATCCAAGCTTCCACAGACTGGGAGAGGCAGTATTCCTCCATCTTTCGAGGTGGGAGGTTGTTATATCTTGCATCTGAAGCCATTTTGGCCACATTGCTTGGAACTGGAGGGTACATAATTTTATGCTAGTACCCTATGGTACAGTAGGGGTTAACACCTGGCCCCGGAGTTATAAAGTCAAAGTTAATCGTCCGTCGAAAGCTTTGATGACACTTTATGATTAATCCAGAGCTGGGACCCTTGTCTTGACACTTTGACTACTATATAAGTTGGGTTATTATAAACATGTGACCACTGCCCAAGGAAAGGGTTAGTAACTTATAATTGCACTGTTCATGGGTAACATTTTCGGCGATCTATACATTTCGACTCTACACTCATTTTTAGGGAGAACGTGTGGGGGAAAGAACTTCCGATACTAATTCATGCTATGCCTTTTTTCTATATTGCAACCCTCTCGGGCATAGGCTGAGAGCCTGTACATTCTAGCGTACATTTAACGGTGAAGTCTGTGAGGTCACGTTCCAGTCTAGGGAGTGAGACATGTGAAGCGTTTTTGAGCAGCAACCAGCCTCCGCCATCTTGCCTTCGCAAGATGCACAGGGCCCGGCTGCCCACCCACGGCTCGAAACAGCTCCATATCTGCAGCTGCTTTGCCTTATGCGCTTCACTGTCTCACCCCCAAGACTCGGACCTTCACTCTTAGAACGCCACCTATTGAGCAATTAACTCACTAGGTATTGCCCCCCCCCCCCCCGGTAGCCTATTTTGAATATGGGAATATTCATACAGTGCTATTTAATCAGGGAACAATGAGGGTGTTTTGTTGGCGTTTCGGTGGGCTTTGTGGTAATGTATTGATACTAGGCATAGCACAAATTCCATCCCAATAATATCATCCCATTGACACATCGAGATTCGAATCCGGAACCATTGGATTACCAGTCCAGTGGCTTGACCACTCCACCACACCTCCCCAAACATATATTCAGTTACATATGTAAGAAGGTTCAGAAAGACATTTACAATGCACTCACATGTAGGCACGCACACACTAAAATAATCTTTAAACACACAATAATACATCCACATCTATTAGCAATCTATGGAAATTGTAGAAATGATTACATTTTAGCTGTACAAATTTCAAGAGAAAGAAAATAAGATATTGTCATGAATTGTTCTTTCAACTCTCTCATTTTACTTCCTCGTTCACACACACACACACACACACTATATATACAACAGCTCCCAGGTGAGATACGTGAATTACCTTTGCTTCTCATTACACCCGACAAACAGGCTAACCAATTAATGAAGCTCATACTCTCTCTTGCCTTACATGAATCCAATCACTCTCTCTCTCTCTCTCTCTCTCTTTACATGAGTGAAATCCTAAACAAAGTGGTTTATGATGCCCATGAAAATATTGAGTTCAGAATTCACGCATCTGAGTATTGACATAGGCCGTCAGTGTCTCCCTCCCCTCGCCATATAACTTTTGTGACCTGCAAAATTAAAACCTTAGTAAATTCAACCCAGACCAACAATAATTCCATTCTTAGCGGGGATAAGCCTCACCCCCCTATCCCCCGCACACCTCTTTTAACCCCCCCTGCAAACCGTAAAAGGTCAACCCACCAATAATTACCCTCCAATTATCTCGAAGGTCGCCCAACCCTCGGTTAAGACTTTCGGTCAGGTTTGTAAACACAAAAAAGTTGAAAACTCCATTAAGATAATGTCCTTCAATACTTGCTCTATTAGAAACAAGATCAATGAATTACGGGGTCTTCTATTAACTGAACAAACTGATATTATAAGCATCACCGAAGCTCGTCTTGATTTAAATAACAAAGATCTAATTTCCGAGTACAACATAAATGGCTACAAATTTATTCATAAAGACCGTAACAATGGAAAGAAGGAAGGAGGAGTAGCAATGTATATATCATCTAAATTGGTGCCAGATAAAATCCCACTCCCCTATAGTGATCTAGAAATAGTGTGTGCCCGAATTAAAATCAATAAAACGAAGATGCATATCACAACAGCTTACACACCTCCAAGTTACAAAGATAGTGACGATGTAATATTTTACGATATGCTAAATAAAACTCTTGCAGATAAATGTACTCTTCTAGGCGATTATAATGTCCCTAATATAGAATGGAATCTTGTCACAGAAAATAACGCTAACTCAATCAAAATTATAGATTTCATAGAAGATAATTTCCTAAATCAGTGTGTAAAGGAAGCAGCGCGTGAACATAGTATTCTTGACCTTGTCATGACTAGCCATGAAAATGTAGTTACTAATTTAGAGATAGGTGAACACCTGTCAAATTCCGACCATAGAATCATTAGGCTCTATGTAAATTGAAGCTATATTATTGAGAAAAAAGAAATCCTGTTACCAGATTTTAAAATTGCTGATTTTGACAAATTTGGGCAAGCACTGCATAACACACTAACGGCTAGATATGAATAACGAAATAAATCATATGTGGGAACAGTTTAAGAACATATTTATGATGGCACAGAACAAATATTTATCAAACAAAAGTTAAACAAACGAGTGAAATGAAAAATCCACCATGGTTCAACAGTGAAATCCGTAATGCAATAATAAATAGACAGATAATGATCAAGCTTAAAACAAATTACTGTACTAATGACCAAGTAAAATAATTATTTAACCATGCTAGAAGAAATGTTAAGACACTGAATAGATCTGCTAAACGTGATTATGAAGTATCTATAGCCAGAAACAGCATCGACAACCCAAAGCATTTTTATAGATACGTAAATAACACCAGAGTAATAAAAAACGGAATAGGCCCATTAACTAGAGATGATCAAATAGTGACAGCCGACATAGATATTGCAAAATTTTACACTTAACGGATATTTGTGTTCTGTTTGTACAAACGAAGTAAAGAAAAATACAAAACATAGGGAAGTAACAACGCAAGAAATAGGAATTTTTACTATCAGCGCAAGTGAAGTATTATGTAAATAAAATACATTTAATATCAACAAGACTCCAGGGCCTGATAATGTCCATAATATGAGAGTAAAACAAGTAAAAGAAGAAATATGCGAATTCCTGACCATTATCTTTAACTCATCACTACAGCAGGGTTGCATACCTAATGATTGGAAAACAGCCAACATTACACCTATTCACAAAAAGGGTGATCAAGCCAAAGCTAGTAATTATAGGCCTATAAGCTTAACGTCAGTAATAGGACACATTCTTGAAACCATTTTAGGAGATAAAATAGTTGAGTATCTTGAATCTAATGAATTAATAAGAAACAACCAGCACGGGTTTAGGACCAGAAAATCGTGCCTAACAAACCTCCTCGAATTTTATAATAAATTGTTTACTCTTAATGACTCAACTAAGGCGCTTGACATAGTCTACCTAGATTATCAAAAGGCGTTTGACAAGGTACCTCACAATAAATTATTAGACAAACTAGAAATGCTTTGAATAAAGAGTAATTTATATCAATGGATTAAAAGCTGGCTTGCAAACAGAAAGCAAAGAGTTGTTATTAATGGTATAGAATCTGATCGGGTGCCTGTTACTAGCGGTGTGCCTCAAGGATCGGTCCTTGGTCCGATTTTATTTATCATATATATACATTATATTGATGTAGGTCTGAATAACTTTATCTCCAAATTTGCTGACAATACAAAAATAGGGAACATAGTCTTGAGTGAGGAAGACAGAAATAGCCTACAGTCCAACTTAAGCAAAATAATTGAATGGTTAGAAAAGTGGCAAATTCCCATTTAATGTTGACAAATGTCAAATATTGCATGTTGGTTCACAAAACAAAAAGTATGAAATTATCAAATGAAAGGTCAACCAATAAAATCAGACTTTAAGGTTATAGATCTCGGGGTTATATTATCAGAAAACCTAAAATTCTCAGAGCAATGTGCGGCTGCGGCAAATAAAGCTAACAAAGCTTTGGGATTTATCAAAATAAATGTTTTCTATAAAAACGAAAACAATATTTTGCCATTATTCAAAAGCATTGTTAGACCCCATCTTGAATATGGCGTTCAGTTCTGGTTCCCGTATCTCAAGAAAGACATTACAAAACTCGAATCTGTGCAGCGTAGAGCAACTAAACTATTTCCCTCTCTGAAAAACAAGCCATATTATGAAAGATTAAAGAAATTACATTTGTTCTCGCTTAATTAAGAAACAAAGGTTGCGAGGCCAACTTATCGAGTGTTTTAAGATACTTAAAGGATTTGACAGAGTAGATATCAGTGCACTGTTCACGATTAATAACAGTGCTGCAACCCGAGGTAATGGAATGAAATGAATTAGAAAAAAGGCATCCTTAGATGTGACACAACATTTCTTCACATACAATGTGGTTAAAGAGTGGAATAGTTTACCAAGGGAGGTGGTCGACAGTAATACAATTGATACTTTTAAGAAAAGACTGGACGATCATCTGATGAAGATTGGATTGACATGAATTAATCAATAATTTCCCTTTCAAACTAATTTCTATCTATACTATATACAAACTTTCCTTGCGGGCATTTTCTGATCCATAAGGTTACACTTCATCCTATCCTCCGGTACGGCTTATTAGCCGGATGGAGCGGAGGGTGCGGAGAAAGCCTTCTACTTTACTGTCCTATTATTCCACTATAAACTGTCCATGTCTAGTAGTATTAACGCCGGACCACCTAGTGGGGACAGCAAGGTCTGTATGGTCTGAGTATATGTGTACCTCTGTGTAACTCTCTCTCTCTCACACACACATTTTCGTATTTGTTTCGAGCAGTTGAGTATTCTTTTCAATTACTTTGTCAATTACTCTTGTTTCTCTTATCTTTCTAAGCTCTATTCTTTCCATTACACATTGCTTCTTAATACTTCATCCCTTCTGTCATCTCTCCTTCCTCCTTTATAATCTTGTATTCTTAGCCAAACTCTATGGTTGTTGGTGGCATTACTGCATTATGTCAGTCAATATGATATGCTAGTTGTTGTAACTGTAATGAGAATACTATAGTAATGGTCCAATACTTCGCATTGCATTATTACAATTACGGTAGCGATTTGTATTGACTATAGTCTATATATTATAATTATGCCAACAATCTAGACCAGTTACCTCTATAACGCAAAATCAAGCTAATATTTCTACCATTTGGAAAGGGTCAGCCAGTGAATTGGTGTATATATATATACAGTATATATATACAGGTATATATATATATATATACAGTATATATATCAGGGTATATACAGTATATATATATATATACAGTCCATTTGCTCTAGCTCGTCTTAAATCAAAGAGGTTAGGGGTCACGATTTCTGGCCATCTTATAATGAATGGACTATATTTAGGATTACGATATAACTACAGTAATTACCACTTACAAAGATGTAACTACAGTAATTACCACTTACAAAGATATAACTACAGTAATTACCACTTACAAAGATGTAACTACAGTAAGAACATAAGAACATAAGAACATAAGAAAATGGGAGTCTGCAGAAAGCCGATTGGCCTAAGCAAGGCAGATCCCTGTCCCACACAACCCCAATTCAATTACAAAGCCCAATTATAGGCTTCACACTCTAATACCCTGAGGATCATCTTACCAAAACGGTTAGAGATTAACGCAGGATTATGGAGGTCTGCAGAGCGCTGATTGGCCCAACCCGGCTGATCCCCCTTCACACCCAACCCCTCTCGTCCATATGCTTATCTAATTTTATCTTAAAGCTCCCTACAGTTTTAGATCCCACTATAGCACTTGGTAGTCCATTCCACCCATCTACAACTCTGTTACCAAACCAATACTTGCCTATATCTTTTCTGAAACGAAATTTATCTAATTTGAAACCATTGGTACGAGTTCTTTCGCTATCACTGAGCTTTAGTACATTTGCCATGTCCCCTTTGTTAATCCCACTAACCCACTTGAACACCTCTATCATATCCCTCTAACTCTGCGTCTCTCTAACGAATGTAAACCTAATTTCTTCAACCTTTCTTCATACGAAAGATTTCTAATATTATGGATCATTTTTGTCATTCTACGCTGTACTCTCTCCAATGAATCTATGTCCATTCTGTAATAAGGACACCAAAATTGGACAGCATAATCCATGTGGGGTCTCACTAATGACAAGTAAAGTTTTAAGATAACATCAGCAGTTCTGTTACTCACACTCCTAGAGATGAACCCGAGAATCCTGTTTGCCTTATTACGAACGCTTATACACTGTTTTCTAGGCTTCAAATCATTGCTAACAAACACACCTAGATCTTTCTCGCAGTCTGAATTTTCTAATTCTAAATTAGCTAGTTTATATTTAACATTTGTTTGCATCTTCCCTATCTTTAATACCTTGCATTTGTCAATGTTAAACTTCATCTGCCAATTTACTGACCATTCATGTAAGGTATCTAGATCCCTTTGGAGGCACTCTATATCGCTATCTGAATCAATTGATCTCCCTATTTTAGTATCGTCTGCGAATTTACTTATCCTACTAGTTATACCTAAATCTAGGTCATTTATGTATATAAGAACAACAGGGGACCTAATACCGATCCCTGGGGGACACCACTTTTGACTGCTCCCCATTCTGACTTGGTACCATTTATGCTGACTCTCTGCTTCCTACCAATTAGCCATGACCTAATCCATCCTAACAACGCCCCACCTATTCCATGTGCCTCAACCTTTCTCATCAATCTCTCATGAGGGACTCTGTCGAAAGCTTTACTGAAATCTAAATATATAATATCATATGACTTGTCATTATCTACTGCTTCATATACCTCTGAGAAAAAACTAAGCAAATTAGTAAGGCAAGACCGTCCCTGAGTGAATCCATGCTGAGAAGAATTGATTAAGTTAAATGTTTCTAAGTGGTTTCTCATTTTCCTAGCAATAATTGACTCTAGTAGTTTCCTATGATTGAAGTGAGACTAATGGGACGGTAATTGGATGCTATTGATTTATCACCTTTTTGAAGATCGGAACTACATTTGCAAGCTTCCAAGCTTCTGGAACTATACCTGTTTCTAATGACTTGTTAAATAGAAATGTTAATGGATAACTTAACTCATCTCTGCATTCTTTTAATACTCTAGCATATACCTCATCAGGACCAGGCGATTTATGAGGTTTCAGTCTGTCAATTTCCTTAACCACATCATTTCTACTTATAGTAACCGTACTTAACCTATTTTCTATACTATCGCTGTATACCTTACGGACTTCTGGAAACTGTGCCAAATTTTCATTAGTGAAAACGGAAAGAAATTGACTATTTAATGTACTGCACATTTCTAAATCACTTTCTGTCAATTTTCCTATAGAAGTTTTAAGGGGACCAATTACATCTCTAACCTTGGATTTATATAGTTGGTAAAAAGCTTTAGGATTATTTTTTGAGTCATTGGCAACCTTAATTTCATAATTTCTTTTTTCTTTCCTAATATCCTTGTTTACCTGTCTTGATAGATTCTGATAGTAAGCAAGTAGGTGAATTTCGCCTTTTCTAATTTTTCTATATATTCCTCTCTTTTGTCCTAGAAGATCTAATAGTCTATTATTCATCCATTTGGGTTGGTTCTGTGTTGATCTAAATTTTCTTTTGGGGATATATTTATTTTGCGCATTGAATACTGACTTGATAAAATTATCGTATGTATCTACCAAGTTTGACGTCTCCTCCTGACTTAAGATGACAGGTGCCTGAGAAAGGATACACTCATTTGGACACCTGGATCGACTTAATTTTTTGACCATAGGGTCCGCTAACAGGGCTTCTCTTAACCCACCATAATTGGCTTTTCTGAAGTCAGGTATTAATGTTGTATTCTCTCTGGTATTACCTTTCCATTGTATATTAAAATACACAGAATTGTGATCACTATTTCCTAGGTGGTCCCCGATTTCTACACTATTTATCATATGTTCATTGTTACTGAAAACTAAATCGAGAATATTATCACCTCTAGTTGGCGTATCTATGAATTGAGATAAAAAACTATCTTGTACTACCTCAATAAACTCCTTTGAATCAGAGTCGCCTATTTGTTGCTGCCAATCTATATTAGGGAAATTAAAATCCCCCATAATGCACACGTTGCTAAGCCTTGATGCTATTTTAATTTCCTCCCATAATGATGTTCCGTCATTTCTACTCATATTTGGCGGTCTATACATAACTCCAATAACTAAAGTCTCACTACCTTCGTTAACTTCTACCCAAACACTTTCATTTTCATTATTTACTCTAATACCTGATTTAGTACAGCTTTTTAATGAACTCCTGACAAACACTGCTATACCGCCACCCCTCTTACTTGTTCGGTCATATTTAAACAAACTATATCCCGGTATATCAAACTCTGCTAAAAAATGCCTGGTTTCTGTATTAATCCATGTTTCAGTTAGCGCTATTATGTCTATATTTTCTTTGCTAACCAGTGCTCTAAGTTCGTTCATTTTGTTACATAAACTCCTGCAATTTGTATAATAAACCTTCAAACTATTACTTGTATTTGCAACTATTTTTCTATTGTTTTTAACTAATTTATTTTTACCTGTTGAACTACTGGACCTAGACGGAACATCTACGCTATCAGAATGTTCGTTATTACTATCAATTTGATGTGGCTTACCACATTAATTACCACTTACAAAGATATAACTACAGTAATTACCACTTACAAAGATGGGATTTGTTTAGAATACAGGTCATAGATGCAAGAACATAATATTCTACCTCGGCCTGAATATAATTACATTTCATAATGCATCGTTGCTCTCGTGTATACATTCATTATTCTACTTCCAATTTTGTTTCGTTAATCATGTTATCCATGACCCTAACCACTATTAAAACCATCAAATTTAGATAATATGAATATATAGTAAATGATATAATAGATAATATACTGTAGATAATAACCACAAAATAAAAGTATATAAATATACAGAAAGTATGTAAAGGTAATACAGTTCCCCAAATGTTTTCACATTTTACCATCCCCATCAAAACATCCTCCCTCCCAACCTCCGTTAGTCAACCAGGACATACAGTAGAGGGAAGGTGCACTGGAGAAAAAATATATGTTTACTGTAGAATCATTGGGTAGAACTAAAGTTATTTACTATTATAGCCTTGTACTACATGGGCTTATTAGCATCAATATGTCTTAAAATGAGTAGATTACAATTAATAATAAATTTACAGTTATAATATATACTGTATATATATATATATATATATATATATATATATATATATATATATATCAGCAATACTCTTGTCCTTAGGAAAGCGTAAGCGAATAATGAGCAGCAAAACCAATGCGGTGTCGAACATCTTTATTGGGCAACGTTTCGACCCCATGCAGAGAGTTATTTTCAAGCCTAAAATGAAGTAAAAACAAACTATTAATATCTAAGGTTCACATTTGATATAATATACAATAGCTTTAGTAACTAATACTGGAACTAAACCTAATAATCCTAACTAATTGACACAAAAATACATGCAAACTTTGAGAGAAAACAAAAATACAAAAATCAAAACATACCATTAATAACATAGTAGTGGAACGGAGGAGTCTTGAGTACCCAGAGTGGGTTTATGATACTGAGCCAAAAGGGACTCCGCTAGACGACGTGCAACATCATCAGTGGCTGTGTGAAGAATGGAGAAATTTTCTGAGTTAAAGAAATGGTCTGCCGCTTCAGGATGGTCCCGAATAGCCGAATAAGACGGTTTTGAGAGTGGCAAACCCGTCCTAAACGACCTACCCCAATGCTCAGCAATCCTGGTTGATAGATGGCGCTTTCTTTGGCCAATATAGGTCGCATTACAGCTACCTCACTTATATTGGTAAACCACCGAGGATTGCAGAGAGTCAGGTATCCGGTCCTTGAACCAACTTTCATTGGCTTAATGACTAAATTTAATTCCAATATTCCCATTCAATTTAAAATTAATCTTATTTTGACTCTGGTAACACGAGCATACAGATTATGTTCTTCATATTTTGCCTTACACACTGAATTAGAAAAACTAAGAAATATTCTGAGACTCAACGGCTTCCCTGTTCTTTTCACTGATACCTATATTGGCAGACAACTGTCTAAACTTCATTCACCTTCTCCTCCCGTTCAAACAGTAAAAAAAGCTGTAATTTATTGTTCTATTCCTATGATATTCGTAATAAGCTAAACAGATTAACCCAGGATTTTTACCCTCAAGTCTCTCTGAAAGTCATATTTAAACCAGCATTCACTCTGTCTCGCTGCTTCAGGTTCAAGGACCGGATACCTGACTCGCTGCAATCCTCGGTGGTTTACCAATATAAGTGCGGTAGCTGTAATGCGACCTATATTGGCCAAACAAAGCGCCATCTATCAACCAGGATTGCTGAGCATAGGGGTAGGTCGTTTAGGACGGGTTTGCTACTCTTAAAACCGTCTTATTCGGCTATTCGGGACCACTCTGAAGCGGCAGACCATTTCTTTAACTCAGAAAATTTCTCCATTCTTCACACAGCCACTGACGATGTTGCACGTCGTCTAGCGGAGTCCCTTTTGGCTCAGTATCATAAACCCACTCTGGGTACTCAAGACTCCTCCATTCCACTACTGTGTTATTAACCTGGCAAATGCGGAAAGACTAATAAGAGTTTTACCGGTGCGCTGTGGGAAGCCTTATATAATCCAAGGCCTAAATTTTTTATTTTTAAACCAGCCCAGTATCAATTGATTTTTTTTTTTTTTTTTTTTTTTATATATTTGCCTCTTGGCCAAATATCACACCCCCTCCTTCCCCCATTCCCCCCCTTCAATTATCACCTATTTTTCCTGTTATTCCCTTATTCGTCGGTATATTTTCGTGCTAACAATAGCGAGTAATAAGCAGGATGTGCTTATATGTGTTACCAAGCGAGTGAATGAGAAAAAGAGACGGCACTACACGTCAGTGTCACTCCAGGCGTCGTGAGAGGTGGATGTTGGTCAAGCTGGCTCACCCTTTAGTTATGTAACTCTCGCATTCATTTCCCGATTTTGACCAGCCAAACACTGTTTCCACTTGTTTTATTGTTGTAACAGGTTAATATCTTCATAATCAACGTAAAATAGGCGCATATGGATAAGTATTAATTATATTTATGGTAAGATAACGATTTGAGTGACAGGAATCAGTGAAATACCTATACACAGGGAGAGGTGGTCACTACCCCCCCTGCACAGCGGAGAGGTTAATGGTATGTTTTGTTTTTGTATTTTTGTTTTCTCTCTTAGTTTGCATGTATTTTTGTGTCAATTAGTTAGGATTATTAGGTTTAGTTCCAGTATTAGTTACTAAAGCTATTGTATATTATATCAAATGTGAACCTTAGATATTAATAGTTTGTTTTTACTTCATTTTAGGCTTGAAAATGACTCTCTGTATTAGGTCGAAACGTTGCCCAATAAAGATGTTCGTCACATCGTTGGTTTTGCTGCTCACATATATATATATATATATATATAAATAAATCTATCAAAAAAACGAGACAGAGATAGGGGCGAGGGAACCCGTTCGTGGTCCTGGACCCTAAGAATGTGAGCTTTAAATGTGCAAGGATCTAGTAGGAATGAGAAGTGAGAGGACATTGGAAGGTTATTTGAAAGAAGGAAGTATGATATGCTTGCACTGAATGAAACAAAGATGAAAGGAGAGGGAGAAGTTGATTTTGAAAACGTGATAGGTAGAAAGTCTGGAGTAGATGAGGGAGTCCGTGGGAAAGAGGGCATGGCTATTATTGGGAAGGAGGTGTTGAGAGAGTTTATAAAAGAGTGGAAAGAGGTTTCATCAAGGCTAATGTGGGTGCGAATGCGGTTTAACCCTTCCCGCCCGGGCAGCATTTTAAAAGGACACTGCGGCAGATGGGCAGGAGCCCGGCTGTCCTTTTAAAATCCCTAAGCTTGAAAGCCTATTAAGCTTGTTTTGAAAGCCGCGCGTCCGACATATGTAAACACAGCTGGTCGGATGCGACGCTCGCACCTCCGAAAGCAAGCAGATGTCGGAGCTTTGTTGTAGTGTGGTCATCTAAGACAGATTTAGTGTTAAAAAGTGTGTCATATTGCTAACATCGCCTCGAAACTCCCTCCACGGAAATCGTCATCCCAACTGAACGAGTTGATGTAGAGAGTTCTACTTAATGCCAGTCTACAGGTACGAAACACATCTACGCTTGGAGATGCGTGGGAATGCGGTAGCATTAGCGTAGACGTTTTTCGGCCAGATCGCCCGGATCTCAACGTCCTTAGGAGGGTGAGCCCGGGCCAGAAGGGTTAAGGGTGAAAGGTGGGTTTTTGTAAGTGTTTATGGACCAGGAAATGAAAGGGAGTTAGACGAAGTGGAAGGTTTTTGAGAGGATTTGAGAGATTGTTTACAAGGGTTTGATGAAAATGAAAATGATATAGTTTTAGGGGACTTAAATGCTAGGGTAGGAAATGAGCCTGTTGAGGGTGTCATCGGTAGTTTTGGTGTGGATGGTGTAAATGAGAGTGGAGCAAGACTGAAAAATGTATGTGGAGAGTGCAGATTGAGTGTAGGTAACGCGTTCTTCAAAAAAAGGCGTATACACAAGTACGCATGGCATAGACTTGTGAGGGGAGAGATTGTAGAGAGGGTATTGATGGATTATGTGCTAGTGACAAGGAAAAGATTGTGTAAACTGCTGGATGTGAATTTGCTGAGAGGTGAGGCGGAGAGTATGTCGGATCATTACCTAGCTAAGAGTTATGAGTTACAGGAGAATGAGAGACAAACGTGAAGTAAGAGAGGTAATCAAAGTTACTGAGTTAGAGAAGAGTTCAAAAGAGAGGGAGTAAAGGAAAGGCTAAATGAAAAGTGGATGGAAGTGAGAGAGATGGAAGAGAGAGAAAAAGAGGTTGAATGGCAGCACTTTAATGAAGGAATAAAAGCAAGTGCAGAGGTAGTATGCGATAAAAGAAAAGTAGGAGGCAGAAGTATCAGGAAGGGAAGCGAGTGGTAGAATGATACGGTGAGAAAGGCAGTTGAGGAGAAGAGACAGTGTTTTGAGAGGGTTTTACAGGGTGGTAGTGTTGAGGTATGGGAGAGGTACAAGGAGAAAAGGGAGAGAGGCAAAACGGAAAATTAGAGAAGTGAAAAAAGATGCAAACGAAATGTGGTGTCAAAGGTTGAGTGAGAATTTTGAAGGACGAAAGAAGATGTTCTGAAAGGAGGTAAATAGAGTAAGGAAAGGAGGACAAAAGAGGGAAGAGTCAGTGAAAGATGCAAATGGAGAATTACTAGTGGAAGGAGTTGAAGTGAAAAGATATGCCAAGTATTTTGAATCTTTGTTAAATGCAAGAGATGGAAGTGAAGTAGTGGTTGATGGAGATAGGTTACGCAGGCCACACAGGTGGCAGGGAATGAATGAAGGGATGGAGGAAAATGAGGTGAAAAAAGCAGTGAAACAAATGAGAGCGGGAAAAGCAGAAGGTTTGGATGATATTGCTGTTGAGTGTATAAAGAAGGGTGGAGATGTGATAATAGATTGGTTGGTGAAACTTTTCAATGTGTGCTTTGCTGTGTCAATGGGACCAATAGACTGAAAGAGTGCATGTATTGTGCCATTGTACAAGGGGAAGGGAGATCGGCAGGAGTGTTCAAGTTATAGAGGTATTAGTTTATTGTCAGTGGTTGGAAAGCTGTATGGCAGGTTTTTTTTTTTTTTTTTTTTTTTCTATATTCCAACTACTCCCTCTCGGGCATAGGCTGAGAGCCTGTACATTCCACCGCTCAACACGGTGAAGCCCGTGAGGTCTTTTTCCAGCCTGGGGAGTGAGACATGTGAAGCATCCATCATGGCTCAAAGCAGCTCCATCTCTGAAGCGGCTGGTTGCTTCGCTCAAGTGCTTCACCGTCTCACCCTCCAGACTCAGACCCTCACTCTCAGAATGCCACCTATTGAGCAGTGAACTCACTAGGCATTGTCCCCCTGTAACATATTTTGAATATGGGAATATTCATACAGTGTTATTTAATCAGGGAACAATGAGGGTATTTTTTTGGCATTTCGGTGGGCCTTGTGGTAATGCACTGATACTAGGTACAGCACAAATTCAATCCCAATAATATCTTCCCATTGACATATCGGGATTTGAACCCGGGTCCATTGGATTACCAATCCAGTGGCATGACCACTCCACAGAGGATAATAAAGTGTATGGAGGTTGCAATAGGAGAAGAACTGCGATTTTAGGAGGGGAAGAGGGTGCATGGATCAGATATTTGCAGTAAAACAGTTATGCAAGAAGTATTTAGAGAAGCATAAGGATATAAAAGGGCTTTTATGGATTTGGAAAAAGCGTATGATCGTGTGGATCGTGAAGCAATGTGGAAGGTGTTAAGGATTTATGAAATTGGAGGAAATTAGTTAGAAGCAGCTAAGAGTTTTTATGAAGGGAGCAGAGCATGTGTTAGAGTAAGAAATGGTGAGTTGAGAGAATGGTTTGAGGTAAATGTAGGTTTGCGACAGGGTTGTGTAATGTCACCATGGCTGTTTAATATGTTTATGGATGGTGTAGTGAAAGAGGTGACAATGAGAACTATGGGAAGAGGATTGGGTTTAGTAGGAAAGAATGGTAGAGATTGGGAGTTGAATTAGTTGCTGTTCGCTGATGACACAGCGTTGGTGGCGGATTCTGAGGAGAAACTGCAGCGGATAGTCAAAGAGTTTGGTGTGGTTTGTGGAAGGAGGATACTGAAGGTGAACGTCAATAAAAGTAAAGTAATGGTGTGTAATAGGGGAGAGCATAGAGTGTATCTAGATGTGAGGCTGGATGGGGAAATATTGGAACATGTATAGTGTTTTAAATATCTAGGAGGAACAATGAGCAGGAGTGGAGGTATGGAAATTGAGGTAAAACAGAGAGTGTGTGAAGGAAGGAGGGTTTTCGGAGCAATGGGAAGTGTGTGGAAGACGAGAAATCTCGGAATGTAAGTAAAAAGTGCAATGTATCAAGGAATTGTTGTGCCAAAAGTGATGTATGGGGCTGAGACATGGGTTCTGAAGGAAAAGGAGAGAAGAAAGCTGGATGTGATGGAGATGAGCTGCTTGAGGAGTATGTGTGGAGTTACTCGTAGAGACAGATTGAGGAATAAAGATATACGTAGGAGAGTAGGAACATTTGTCAGCCAGAGTGGACAGAGGAGTGCTGAGCTTGTATGGTCATGTTGAACGAATGGAAGATGAAAGGCTTACATAGAGAATATGTGAGTCAGATACAAGGGGAGATAGAAGGGCAGGAAGACCTCCATTGAGATTGAGAGACAGTTTAAGACAGGCTTTGGATGATAGAGGAATGACTATAGATCAGGCAAGAGAAGTGGCAATAAACAGGAATGAATGGAGAATGCTTGTGAATAGAAGAGTGAACACGTGGTCATTTGGGGGAAGGGGTCAGGCGCAAGTTGGACTAGATAATAGTCCATATGGCGCCTGGCCCAGGGAGGCGATTTATATGAAGGGTGCGCCTGGAAGTGTGGTGGGCGGGCTTGTGGCTTCGGCTCCGCTGCATGTCTGCCTGCCGAGATCGGAACCTCTCCGGGTGGTCGGGGGCTGGGGGAGTGCTGGAGGGCCCTTGGTGACCCTGGTCTCTGGGTCTTCTCCTAAATGACCTAGATGTGTGTGAATTTGTGTTTTGTTGTTGTGTGTTCATTGTTTTCTGTTGTGTTTTGTGTTGTCCCTATTCTTGCTCTGTCTTGAGTCCCCCCCACCCCCAAAAAAAAAGAAAAGAAAAAAGGAAAAGTGGGGATTGGGCCTGCGTAATTATATATATATATATATATATATATATATATATATATATATATATATATATATATATATATATATACTTTTTTATATACATCCCTCAAAATTCCTTAAAAACAAACATAATGCAGCCATAGAACACTTATCTTCTGATCTAACTACCATTTCCAATGGGGGACAGGCAAAACATCGTCTGCTATTCATCGCGCTTTCCTTTCGCACCCAAACAAAATCTATTTCCATCGAGTGAGTCAAAATCTATAAACTGGAATCATTAAAATATCACTCGATTTCTATAGTCATGAATGTTAGACATATTACTCTCAAAATATATTCAGTACATTGTCCAATATACAAAGTATTTATAATGAATAACAGATATGTTATTAGGCCTACACAAACAAATGGCAAGCTTCCTAAAAAGTAGTCCTGTTAACATTTCAATATATAGGTATTCATGTCCTATCTATCTATCTATTGCCTGACGCCGTGATCCCCGAAGGGGTGGCCACGAACGAACCGCCCTCATGCACCTCTGTCCCCAGTCAGTCGACGCCCCTCCCCCCAACCAGCACCGCCTTCGTTCATGTACTTCCTCACTCCATCCTTCCACCTCATATTCGGTCTACCTCTCCCCCTCTGTCCCTCCACCTCGCTCTCGTACACCCTCTTAGTCATTCTCTCGCTTTCCATACGTTCCATATGGCCGAACCATCTCAAGTTGTTCCTTTTCACACTTTCCAGCACATCTACCTCTACACCACACCTCCTTCTTACTTCCTCATTAGTCTGTATATCCCTCCATGTAACTCCGCACGCACTCCTTAAGTAATTCATTTCCACTGCTCTCACTCTTGGTCTGAGTCTCTCAACAAACGTCCATGCTTCGCTTCCGTAAGTCAGTGTCGGGATTACCACACTGTCATGCAAGGACTTCTTCACTTCCATACTGACCACCCTATTTCTTGTTACTGCTTTTAGCGTTCCTACAACACTCTTCCCCTGTTGTACCCTCTCCCGCACCTCTTCATCCATAGTCCCATCTTTACTCAACACACTGCCCAGATACTTAAAAGAGTTGACGATCTCCATAGCCTGACCGTTCAGCTTCACCTCACACTCTGTGACTTCACCCCTTTCGAAGACCATAACCTTGATCTTCCCCGTATTTACCTTCAAATTCCGTTTTTCGCACACTGTTCCAAACTCATTTACCAGACCCTCTAAAATATGTCCTAAATATTATAATACTATGTATAAAAACTTGAGATGAACGTATAAAATAATCGGCATTATCCACTTTACTGAAAATTAGAGTATACAATTATAAGCTAGTTTCAGAAGTGGAATGAGCAATCATAAAGTGATGCCAGTGTTCACTAACCATAATTTATATTAAACAAAACTACTCGGACAGTCAACATCTCTTCCCCACTTGTCTTACTTTGTTAAATTTGACATTTGTTATGCATCTATGTGCACATTAGCAGTAATGGTGGTAGACATTTGTTTCCCACAGATGAAAATCTTAATATAATTTTTTTTTTTTTTTTTTTTTAAGAGACAATGAACGGAGGAAGGAAAAACACAGATAAAACAAAAAGGTCCATGTGCCTAAAGGCATCCTCCATTCATAAAATGTTTGTAACAACTGGATTTAAACATTTGTTGATTGTAAGTTTGTGGAAAGCAATTCGAGGGAAGTGAATTCCAAAGAGTAGTAGCTCTAGGGATAAATGAATTCTGATAAGCAGAAGTTCTGCATTGTGGAGGAGAAAGTGTAAATTCATGGGCGCTCTCAGCTGCCCTAGTTCTACGGGGAAAGATGTGGAGAGGCGGCACAATTGAAGCAAGTTCCTCGGAACAATTGCTGTGAAAATATCTGTAGAATAATGCAAGGGATGCAACGTTTCTTCGTATGGCTAATGTAGGAAGGTCCTGTGTGATTGCAGGGTTATTGATTAATCTAATAGCTTTATTTTGAATTTTGTCCAACTGCCTCAATGCAACCACTCCACTTCCACCCCACAGAGGTGAACAGTAATCCATCTGAGAGCGCACATGAATATATTACGGCCAACTGCTCGTCAGTGAAGAATTCTCGAACTCTGTACAGGAGTCCCAGTTTTTTAGAGGCATTCTTAGCAATGCTTCTAACATAATGTGTCCAGCTCAAGTTAGTAGTTAATGTTACACCGAGAATGTCAATACTAGGGGAAGTGGGAATATTTACATCATTAAAAAATATATGGGAGTCAGTGAGATTCTGTCGGTTAGAAAATTGAATGTACTTGGTTTTCTGTGCATTAAAGGAAACTAGATTCTCTTGTCCCCATTCATTAATTCTAGAAAGGTCCTGGTTCAGAGAAATTGCAGTGTTTATTTTTGAATTTATAAGATCGGGTTGGGTGAAAGAATTGGTAAATGTGAAGGAACTGTGGAGTGTTGAGTCATCTGCGTAGGAATGTATTGGATTATGAGTGGTAGATATGAGATCATTGATATGAATGAGGAACAGAGTTGGGGCCAAAACTGATCCCTGGGGAACACCAGCATTTATTGAGTGAAATTGAGAATAAAGGCCATCTACCATTACACGTATTTTTCTGTTATGAAGATAAGAAGAAAATTGTGGAACTAATGATGCAAGGCCGTAGTGTGACATCTTCGACAATAAGGATTGATGCCAGACTCTATCAAATGCCTTTGATATATCCAGTGCTATTGTATGTGTTTCACCATGTTGGTCTGTAGCTTGGTTGATTGATGCGTAAGAAGGCAAAGAATGTCTGCAGTTGATCGACATCGTCTAAAACCATATTGCCTATCACTGATTAATTTATTATTCTCCAGATGCTTAATTATGTGATTATTTAATATAATTTCAAAAACTTTGCCAAGAGTGGAAGTTATAGCTATTGGTCTGTAGTTTGATGGATCTGAAGAGGCACCTTTTTTAGGAACTGGATGGATGTTTGCTTCTTTCCAGGGTACTGGGAAGCATGAGGTATGAGTACACAGACGGAAAAATTTTGCCAATACAGGAGCGAGCACCAAGGAGCAATTCTTAAGTACTATTGGAGGAATTTCATCTGGACCAGGAGCCTTATCTACTGAGAGATTCTGCAAAATAGTTTTGACATGTCTGGTGTGGATCTTAAGTGAGGGAATTTCAGGTGAATTAAAATTAAGTACAGGGACATCTTGATTTATTTCATCTAAGGTTGAGTTGGTGGAGAAAATATCTGCAAGAATAATGTGGATTATAGCCTTAATGAAGGTAAACAGCCTAGTTATAGATTGTGTGTGTGCGTGTGTGTGTGTGTGCTCCAACGGTTGCCAGCGCACATCCACGCATCTTAACCCTTAACCATCGGCGCTCGGCATATGTCGAGTTAAAGAAAACGTGCCCATATGCGGGCCTCGACAGATGTCGAGTGCAATTTTTGAGCACGTAATATGCTCTGAGAGAGAGCTGAGCGGTGCGAGGAGCATAGATTCCCGCCTGACTGCTCGCCACCACCGCCGTGGGTCGACTGAAATTTATTACACCCTCCTCCACCCTCTCTCACTCGCTACACAGGGAATTATGTAAGGAAATTACCTTATTTTAGGGTTTTTGCACTCGTGTTGCACGATCGTTGCAAGAGAACCAGTGGTCGTAGAAGGATGGTTCGGGTGTCATTGGAAAGCTCTGTTTATGCCCTTTCAGGGATAGATACTTGTATTACGCTGTGGGTCTTGTTTATCCATGAAAAAGAGCACGGAAACAACCCCATTTAGGGAAAAACCACCCGCATGACGGGTAATAGAAGTTACCGACCCACCCGCTCGTAATGTGTTAAAGCTCGCCCAAAAGTAGCCCAATCACCTAATATCGCACAACATACATAATGTCAGCTGTTTTAATCCTATCGTCACACATTTTCTGATATGTTTATCTTTAACAGCCATGCGTGCATGATACTGTACTATGAGTTCCCCAAATATCACTAGGCCGGACCATATAATTATATGAGTAGTATGTGTCACATAATTTAAATATTGATGAAATCACTACATTATTATCACAATCCTCTACGTAGGGTACGTAGTACCCATCTTGCAAAATAATTCCACCCCTACTCTGTGCAACTCTCAAACCCAAGAGTGAAATACTATTCTGACTTTCTTCTATTCAACTGCTGAGCTCTGGAACTCTCTCCCAAAATCAGTCTTTCCCTCTTCGTATGACTTAAATTTCTTCAAACTCCGTGTGTCCAGGCATTTTAGATCGAACGTCCCTTGATTTTGGCCCTGTCACTCTTTCAACTCGGGGAGAGGCACTCATTGCAGGCAGGTTTGCCTTTTGTCTCCCTCATTCACATAGAGAAAAAAATAAAATAAAATCATGCACACATCGAATCAACATCAAAGTCCCAATCCCCCCTCACAAGCAATCACTTTGATTATTCAGTCACCGCCACATACTCTACATGTATAGTACAACCAACAGCAAATAGTTACCGGAAAGCCATGATGAACGTTTGTATGAAATGTATCCTATCTATAGAAACGAGGATAACTCGACACCTCTGCAACTTGAATATTATATAGTAGGCTATTAACCCGGGAACGGCAGAAAAGCTCTTAAGAAGTTTTACTGGGCAACGGGAAGGCCTAAAAAAAAACATTTTAACCCGTACAGCCCCAGCGACGCGTCTGATGCGTCGGCGATGTATGTAACGCACAGCCCCAGCGACGCGTCTGACGAGTCACCCTAATTGCTCCGACCGTAACCTCAGGTGTAGCCACTCGAGAGGGCTCAGATTTGTATGGGAACTGTGTACGTATCCCACGCAACCATGCCGATGGTTGAAAACTCTCAAAGTCCACGTGCGTGCGCGTGAGCGCGCAATAACCTAGTTTTTTGGGGTAATTGCCTTCAATTTTTTACTCTTGTAAAATACGTTTTCGGGGGCTCTGTAGGACCATTCTTTAAGCTTTTTGAGCTTTTTTTCGTGGTTTTTCCTTCATTCCTAACCCATTCGCTATTGTTTCTGGAATAAAACAATTTTTTTTAAACCAGCCGGGTTCTGGTGAACAAACAATACAAAACTAGCCGGGGCTCCACGGGTTAAAAGGCCCCAGTAGCACTTAAAACATTTTTTTTTTTTTTTTTCCCTATACCTCATATTACTCCTGCACATCCCCTCCTTCACCCCTTTCCCCTCCCCCCTTCAATTATCACCTATTTTCCCTGTTATTCCCTAATTCGTTGGTATATTTTTGTGCTAACATTAGCAAACTGTTTGGAGGATGTGCTTATGTGCCTAGCGAGTATGTTGGCAGAGGTAGATGGTGGGGTGAATGAGTCAGTCAAGCTTGAGGCCTTGCAAGGGGAGGAGTTGCCTCACATTGCTCCACATTTCATGAATGGGCTGCTCCATGTTTATTCGCGATTTTGACCAGAAAAATTATATTTCCACTTGTTTTATTGTTGTTACAGGTTACTATCTTCATAGTGAAGGTAAAATAGGCGCATATGAATAAGTAATAATGATATTTATCGTAAAATGACGATTATAGGCATGAATGGAGCCTAATATCGTCGCCCAGAACAGTGGTGTTCAATACACACAGCTCGCTGTTTATAGGTAAATCCCGGACTATTAAATACATGTGAGGAGTCTCAAAGAAATGTTTTCCACAATTTTAGTTTTCTAGGATAGTACTTCAGAGGCTATCAACCCCATCACACTGTAAATCAAGAATATCGTTAGGAATTGAGCCCCTTTTCGTGCATTTCCTTCCTTCAATCTCGCAAATCTACATTTATGAACGAATCCAAACTAGCCCAATAGTGCGAAAAAAAAGACTCTGGCAATACTGTGTACGTTTATCAAGCCACGGTCAGGTGATCACCAAAACCAAGAAGAATCTAATAAGGAGAGGTGACTCTCTGCTTTTGGTTGTAGGCCCCTGATACTTACCCCATCTAACGTCAAGCTTTCCCCCAATAGAGAACGGTTAATTTCGAACAGTAACTATACAGTTTATACCCCTCATTAGAGAAAGTACCGTTCTTTAGAAAATGTTTATATTCGAGCTATAACTATATAGTTTCTAATATCTATAGGCTACCACTTGCAGTACTCAAAATATCTAAATTTTTCACAATTCATAATAGCTTTTATAGGCCTATATCTCAGTAGTAGGCTACTGTAAAAGTCACCCATGATGTTCAAAATGTGATCCCATTTTTGTCATTATTATTGTCCTACCTCGGTCCATATACTACTACAACTAAATATATTGTGCTACATTCCATGTATACAATTTAGTATTTGTGCAGCAACTTTACCTTTTTCTGTATAAAATACTTTATCTAATATAATACCTTTGTTATATGTGAAGGTTACTCAACGTCTATATCTTGTATTGGTTTTGTTCCTTACATTTACATTTTGTTCAGTACCTGTATGGATTTCAGCCATATGATCCCCATAGTGTTCGTACGTTTACTGAAAAGTAAATACACAAACACACACACACTGTGAATCATACAGTTCCTCATATTACTTGCACTGCTTAATTGGTGAGGAGTAAATAAATACATACCGGTACGCAATTATCTCTCACGAAGGAATATGCGAGACAACCACAGCAATCATCCCAGTGACTGTCTCTCGAGTAATTTATGTTTCTGCAGCTCTACCCATACACGTCATACACTAATAAATACACATCCCTTCTGCAATATTACCAAAAGTGTGGAACACATCTGTTGCCTCATGTTGTACTTGTTTATAAATATATTCTGTATCGATGTTATGGGTTTACTATTCAGGTCGACCACTGGAGCACAATACAATGCTAGAGGAATTTCTCCACTACCGTTTATTGTTTTTCTGTGTATTCATGAATAACATTCTATAGCCTAAGCAAGTAATTCCAACCTCACAGTCCATAAAAAACTAAGAACTTAAAATTGAGGGTATGTCTTACATTAAAGATAACCGATCAGGTGAAAGGCATATACAGTATATACAACGTGAGTAGATTATGCCATTTATTTATATTATTTAAAACATCTGTAAATTGTGGAGCATCAGACGTCAGGCGGCAAACCCCGCTATACTGGTCATCTTAAAAGTGGCTGCTTCACACAACATGGGACTTGTTCAGCTGTTCAGGAGTTTTCGTCTTCAGTTTGATGTCAAGGTTCTTGTTGTTCTTGTTTGTTGGTTGTAGGGCTGTGTGGGCAGGCCCAATTAACCCTGTCGCAGACCAAATGTCAAGGTTCTTGAGCCATAACAAACATCTGCAATGATACAAATGCCAGCATTCATTGGTCAGCTATTTACCAAGATGATGTCTCTGGAATATGTATTCAGTCAGCCATAATTATACACTCGTATGTGAGTATACTATATAGTATACTGTATACTCGTAGATACACCCTACTTATGACTAAGCACTTCACCTTACCTTTGGGAAAGAAGTGTAATATGAATTTCTTTTGCTTCCGCTTGCATTTTCCACAAACAACACAGCTGTGACCGTGTTGTTTTGGTGCCATGTTTGTATCTGCTGCCACGCCATCTGGCAGCTTCCAGTGACATTTGTAAGTGTGCAGATGATGCACCACCGTTGGCAGAGACATCTTCAGGGGTGCTTGATCAAGACTAGGGATCAATTGGGAGCTTGTTTAAGAGCTCTCTCCTTATTAGATTCTTCTTGACCAAAACCCTCGCCCGTGGGAAGAGACAGTGTTGTCAGTTACTTTGAGTCCTTGCTGTCATCATCTTTCTTCAAATTGCCTGCATCTCCACGTACGTAATTTGCTGCCACTGTGTTCTGTGACATTCTGATACACATTGATTGATTTCCTGTCACTGGTCTAATAAGAAATATAGCCGGTAACCTATTTATCTGTCCGATTTGAGAGTGGATTATTAAATTGGTAACTTAAGTGTGCACAGGAACTTGTTTTGTGGGAGATAAACTGGTGCGCATGCACAGAATTTAAACCTGCCAAGTACTACAAACTAAAGAATATATACCATAATGTTCAGCCAATATTTACTGAAACACGTATTTGTTAATAACTAAAAAGGAAGCAAATCCAATACTTCAATGAGTATTAAACATTTCGCCCAGCCTATTACACCACATTAGGATGAATGTAAATTTTTAGGCCAAGAAGCTGATATTTATGTATCAAATTATGTTAATTATTATATATTCACTGCATTAATTAGTATATAACCATCATATTGTGAATTTAGTAAACATTTACTACACAACTATGTGTCATAGATTAGTTGGCGAACTGTATTAAACCTCTTAAAGCTCTCAAAACACCCAAATGGTGTTTCATAGACGAAACTTATCCAATCGGACCCCCAGAGCCATCTGGATTTTTAGTTCGCCTTTCCCTCATTGGGGCAAAGCAAACCTTGTTGCATTCAATGCTTCCAAAACCCAATTTCTCCATCCATCTACTCGTCGTATCTGACTATAGATCATGCAAGGGAAGTGGTAATAAACAGAGATGAATGGAGAATGCTTGTAAATATATCAGTGAAAACGCAGTGGGAGAAGGGAGAGGGCGCTAGTTGGACTAGATAATAGTCTGTTAGGCGCCTGGCCCTGGGAGCTGGTATATATGAAGGGTGAGCCTGGATGTGTGGTGTGGCTTTTGGTGGTGGGGCCTTGCTGCATGTCTGAATGCTGAGACCGGAACTTCTCCACGTGTGTTCATTATTATGGTTAATTTAGATAAGTGGACTGTATATTATTGATTTTGAAGAAGTATTAACCATATAGAATATTTACCCTTTGATGAACTCAGCTGGTGATTGGAGGATGGCGGAAAATAGGCTAGATGCCTTGAAGTGGTTAGTAAGGTAAACAGCGTATGAAAAGAGGCTACAATAGGCTAGGATAGGCTAGATATTTACGTTAAATTTGTGTTAACTAACAAAGATGATGATGTAGTGACTATATGGAATATGAGATGAAAGTGAAGCGAAAACACCTGGTGAAGTAACTATAGGAAGAAGGCTTAGCGTGTGTAGCTGGGACGGAGGTTGGTTGGAGAGTGAGCGAGCGCGTTATGTTTGTCTCTGTCGTGACATACCGCGCACGCGCATAACATATGGAAAATGTATCCCATCTTTTTTACAATGAGATACTTATGAACAATCTTAAATACAAATATATATATATATATGGGAATTATAATCCTACAATACTTTCCCATATACAACTATAGAATAACATATTCTACCCAATCGTGGAATGTTCGACCAAGGTTATGGAAGCGTTCAACTTAAGACTACGGAAAGATACGTAACGCTACATCAACCCAGATTACATAACATCGATACTGTCCATACTAGTTAGAGTACACTAAGTATGGACATATTCCCACCAACAGAAAATATACAAAATTTGCATGATTAGATTTACCCGGAGGCAATCTTATCCCGCCAAGCTTGGGAGGATATCTGGGCTGCCTGTCGACGTGGGCGTCCGCCGGACTCGTCAACAGGCTGCGCCGAAGTAGAAGCCAGAGAGGGGACATCAATGTATAACTTATCCGAGGGGGTGTCCTTGCGATCGAGGTCACCCTCAAGAGGATATAGTCGTACTGTTGGCCGTGTGATTACGCCAGTCCTGGTGCGAACCTTCGCTACCCGAACCTCACCATCACGACCTGGTAACATCTCCTCTATCCGACCCAATTTCCAAAATGCGCGCGGGCCCTCTTCATGGCTAAGAATATCATATGAACTACAACATATGGAAGAGGAGAGGAAAGCTATTGCAGGTATAAAGGAAAATTCCAAATACTTCTTTTCATACGCCAAACAAAAGGCTAAAACAACATCAAACATCGGCCCACTGAGCAAAGGGGACGGGTCTTTCACAGGGGACAAAAAGGAAATGAGCGAACTCTTAAGCAGGCAGTATGAAATGGCATTCAGTGAGCCTGATGAAACAAAAGTCATCAGAGACCAAAATATATTTTTCATGGAAACCTCCCCCACGGAAACCCCTCAGATGCTGGATATTGATTTCGGTCCAAAAGACATAGAAGAGGCCATTTCCAACATGCCATCCCACTCGGCACCAGGCCCGGACTCATGGAATTCGATCCTAATGAAAAAATGTAAGGAAAACCTCTCAAAACCCCTGGTTATAATGTGGAGAAGGAGTCTAGACACTGGTGACATACCAGATAGCTTGAAAAACGCAATAATTGCCGCACTGCATAAAGGAGGGAGTAAAGCACTACCAAAAAACTACCGCCCGGTAGCTCTAACCTCTCACATCATTAAAGTTTTTGAGCGAGTCCTGCGAAGCAAAATTTCAACATTCATGGAGGCAAATGAACTACACAACACCGGTCAACATGGGTTCAGAGCGGGAAGATCATGTCTCTCACAACTTTTGGAACACTATGACAAAATTCTTAAAGCGCTAGAAGAAAAGAAAAACGTGGATGTAATTTACACCGATTTTGCTAAGGCATTTGATAAATGTGACCATGGTATAATAGCCCACAAACTGAAAGCAAAAGGTATAACTGGGAAAATCGGACGGTGGATATACAATTTCCTCGTAAACCGAAAACAATCGGTAGCAGTAAACCAAGTCACTTCTGAGCCTTCGGATGTCAAAAGCTCAGTGCCCCAAGGAACAGTGCTAGCGCCCCTTCTGTTCCTCATACTAATTTGCGACATAGATACCAACACCAGACACAGTACGGTGTCGTCTTTTGCTGATGACACAAAATTAAGCAAGATAGTAAACACACAAGAGGACACGGGCCGACTGCAGGAAAACATGAATGTAGTGTTCCAGTGGACCAGGGAAAACAACATGCAATTCAATGAGGAAAAATTCCAATTAATACGGTACGGAGATAATAATGGTGTTAAAGAAATTACAAATTACTTAACAGAATCTAACCACATAATAGAACGGAAAGACAGTGTGAAAGACCTTGGGGTATTAATGTCTGAAAATATGGGTTTCAAAGTACATAACCAGGTCAAAGTGGCGGCTGCGAAACGTCTAACGGGTTGGATTCTGCGTACTTTTAAAATACGCGGTGAATTGCCTATGATAACGCTCTTCAAATCTCTAGTGCTACCGTGGCTTGAATACTGTAGCGTATTAACATCCCCATACAAAGCAGGTGAAATAAATGACGTAGAGAGTGTACAAAAAAATTTCACTTCGCATATAAGTTCGATAAAACATCTACACTATTGGGAGCGTTTAAGAGCACTGAATCTATACTCACTGGAACGTAGAAGAGAACGTTACCTAATAATATACACATGGAAAATCGCAGAGGGTTTAGTACCAAACCTACATACTCCGATAGTCATGAAATTCAGTGATAGGAGAGGCTGGAATGCGAAATCCCCCGGATGAATAACAGGGGTGCTATGGGCTCTCTGCGAGAGGGCTGGTTATCACACAGAGGCCCACGTCTCTTCAACAAACTCCCACGGCGAGTAAGAGACATGAGGGTCATCTCGTTAGACAACTTCAAGAGAGCCCTAGATGTCGAACTGCAAAAAGTGCCAGACGAGCCCATCCTCGCAAGGGAGCGAGCTTTCGCTTCAAACAGTCTACTGCACCAAATCACCACCCATAACGAGGGGCGTCGCGCTCCTTGGTGCCGCTAGAGGAGCGGCGAACACATCCAAAGGTATCCAAAGGTAAAGGATGGATAGTTACCACGTCCCCTACCCTAGGCCAATGACCTTTTAACACCTTACGAGCGGCCTATGCGGTTTATTTATGTGTACCGCACAGCGGGGTGTTTTTAGCCAAAATAGGGCTGTTTACGTGATCATTTTCATGCCTAAATAAGACCCAGAACGTAAAACAAGTACCTATCCCTGAAAGGGCATAAACAGAGCTTTCGAATGACACCATAACGATCCTTGTATGATGGATAGTTTTCTTGCAATAACCGTGCAACGCGAGTGCAAAAAGCAGGTAATTCGGTACTTTCAGTACATAATTGAGTATGTAGCGAGTGAGAGAGGGAGGAGGGAGCTGAGATTTGTGTCAGTAGGTTCGCCGCGGTGGTCTGGAGTAGTCATACGCTCGCTAGTCTCCTGCCACCACTTGTCTCTCTCTCTCAGCCACATTACGTGCTGAAATTGCCACTCGAGTTATGTCGAGCGCCGCCACATAGTCCAGCTTTTTTTAACTCGACTTATGTTGCTCGCCGCTAAATAAGGGTTAATGGTGTTAGTTTATTTTCTGCACTTCCCTTAAAGTCACCAGATATTCTGTTGACCAGCGATGCCAAATATCTCGCGATAATTTACAAATATATTTGTAGCGGGCCGATATCACGTCCTTACTTATATAGTCTGGATCTTCCATAGTATCCTCATCATGCTCTTCAGGAAGATCCCGCAGTCTGTATCCACGTACCAGTACTGAGGGTGTGATTCGGGTAAGGTCTTCCAAATCACCAGAAGCATAGTATAGAGGGTGATCATTTACGGTGGCTTCAATCTCCAAGAGTATGGTGTTGAGTTCCTCAATCGACATGAGAGCTCTACCCAACACCTTCTTCAGACCCGCCTTCACGATGCCTATGGCTCTCTCCCATATGGCGCCAAACCAAGGCGCTCTGGCGGGAATGAAACGCCATTCGCATTTTACATCCGCTAGGCAGGTCTGAATCTTAGAATTGTTGCTCACTTCTTTGATATATGTAGATGCCCCTATGAAAGTCTTTGCATTGTCACTCAGCATGATACGTGGATATCCCTGTCTACTGCAGAATCTTCGGAAGGCATGTAGAAAGCTATCACAAGTGAGGTTGGTGACCAGTTCCAGGTGAATTGAGCTGATAACAGCACAGGTGAAAAGTATCATATACACCTTAAGATTGGGTGAATCTTTCACAGGGATTGCTCCACTGTAGTCAACCCCGGTAACTTTGTAAGGGTCACCTTGGGTGGTTCGCAGGTTTAGTAAAGGAGGAATTCCGACGGGATCATAATGTGTTCCCTGTACTCTTCTACACTTTAAGCATTTGCGTAGGACTTTCTTGACCACCTGCCTGATTCTAGGCACCCACCATCGTTGTCTTACATAGATGACTATATGACCAACCCCATAATGACAACAGAGTCGGTGACACCTATCGATGATAAGATGGGTGAAGGGATGATTGGGGGCAATAGTATTGGATACTTACTTGCCTCAGAGAGGGCTGCCAATCGTAATCTGCTCTGCAATGTATCAAGTCCCCCTTCAAGTGTAAGCCCAACTGGTTGATCAGGTTATTCCTAGACTTTGTTCCCTTAACCAGTAATTTATATTCCTGCGTATATATTTCTTGTTGACAGAGCTTATGTAATAATTTATCTGCAATTCTGATCTCCTTTACATTGAGGTAAGCACTACCTGTGGGCGGTGTGCCTTTAATTTTTGCTTTTACATTTTCTACAAATCGTATCACCCATGCTGTAACACGTTGTAAGTTCTCATAGCTGCTGAATCTATCCCAGTCCCATAACCGTGTGTCTTCGTCAGGCACCGAGTCAATTACCGGTGCCACAATAGCAGTGTGTTGCTCGCTCAAATCTATATTCTCTGGCCATTCGTTGGGATCATTAAGCCAGCATGGGCCATTCCACCACAACGCAGAAGATTTGAGAAATTTAGCAGAGACACCACGAGTAATGCAGTCACTTGGATTCTCTTTGGTAGACACATACCGGAACTGTGCGGTTGGGAGCAGGGTATGAATTTCGTCGACACGGTTGGTGACATACACTGGTAGCTTCTTTCGGCTATGTAACCAGTAGAGCGTAATTTGGCTGTCACTCCATATAGGGTACGAGTACCAATGGAAACGCATTGCCCAAAGGAAACGCACTTGAAACAAAAAAACTTGCACAGGCATAGGATGAGTAGATAGATGCATGAATGGTGGGCCAAAATATTCTTTAACAATCACCCTAATATGCTCACATAGTACCAGCTTATTATTTTCATATGTTATTGTGTGAGATGAGATGAACTAAAAAAAAATCATGTTTTCGCAAATTCCTTACAAAAACCTAGGTATTTTTTTTTTTTTAAGCTAAATTTCTTACAGCTCCCTAATTTGAATCTCGTTTCTATTACTGCAGGTTGATAGTGCATGAATTGAAGTATAACACTGCATGATCAAAAGGCTTTTACTTGTACAGCTGAAGGGGGGTGAGGGTGCGTCCCCATAGGTCCAGCAAAAATAGTAAAATCCAATGGAGACGCATTTTTTCAAATTGATGCCAGAAGGTCGTACACCACACTGGTAACATAGCATACTCTCCTCTATGTCTGGTATAAATAAGGTTGAGTTTCCTTCACCATTAACGAAGCTGCCTTAACTAGAACCCTGGGCCCTATAGAGACGCATTTATAGAGACGCACACGTCTGCTTAGGGTAGCCGGGTTGCGTCTCCTTAGGTCCTTGTAAATGTGTTTATTTTGTTAACATTATTAAACATAATAACCTTTTCTTTTATCCTGGGTGAAGGAAACTCGACCCTAATTACACCATACATAGTGGGGAGAATGGCTTTCTACCAGTGAGGTATGGCAACAGTTTGAAAAATGCGTCTCTATTGGACCTCCAGAATTTTGTGCTGGCCCTAAGGAGACGCACCCCTTTTACCCCCTCAGCATTTCAAAATCACATTAAGCATGTTCTTGCCACGCAGTCAAATGTTTGCGTGGGCCCTGTCAGCCTAGTGATGAAAAAATAGACTATATTTCCCGGCCCTCCGCCCCTTTCCTATCCCTATTTTCCCCAAATATGCCCGGGTTGGCGACTGGTGCTTGATTTAAACCTCGTATTAGCATGAATGTTACATATATAACTTCCCTGCATCCTCTAAACTGTTTTGTTAATGGCCTACAATGAGCAATTAGTATGTTTAGTAATATTTTATGTCTCTCTAATAATATATATTATAAGGCCTATGTCAGTCCGTTTTATTGCTTTAGCATTGTCAACTTACAACCAAAAGTACTATGCTTTCTTTCTGGTACCCATGAGGTAAGTACTTATATCATTTTATGTGTGTTTTTGTGTTTTAAACATACCTGCGTCTCCTTAGGTCCAAGGGCGTCTCCTTATGGTTTTGTAAAAAAATGGAGACGCATCTCTTATTTGTCTTCTCTCTCTTAAAGAATAAGAGATACAAGAAAATTGTTAATTTGCTTTAAAAATATAGCCTTTTTGTTTTTCAATCTGTTATAGGTTGACAAAAGCAACTCGATAACAAAAAATAGTGCCCATTTGTGCATCTGCATTGGGCATAGTACCCTAACTGTCTCGGAGATATTTAGCATATTTTTAAAAGTTTCCTCTATAAAGTGAACGAGTCTAGCAGCCAACAGAACTGCAGTCAGCTCTAATTTTGTGATGGAAAGGGATTTGATCGGGGCGACTTTCGCCTTCGCCATGACTAGACGGCTGCCACTTGTGTCAACAAAGTATATGGCGGTGCCATACGCGACCTTGCAAGCGTCTGAGAAGGCATGAATGGAAACAGGATGGTCCATGACAACTCTCCGAGGAAAATTAAAACCCTTACAGAGACGAAGATCCGAAATAATGTCTTCCCACTCCTGAACCAGATCGCCAGTCAAAACCTCATCTCAACCTAATTTTATCCTCCATAATTGCTGAAGGAATAATCTTGATTTGATCGACACCGGTAGAACTATCCCCAAGGGGTAAAAAAGTTTAGCCGTTTAGCCGTCATACTCGAGCAAATCCGTTTTGTAATCTGCGATTATTGCGCGTACTGAACGCCGAATAAGAGGTTATCGGTGTCCGTTTCCCAAAACATCCCTAGCACTCTAACATGTTCCTGCTGTACAGCTGCCACACCATCCCGTTGCAGTACAGTCCGCAAAACAGAATTATTTGTCGCCCATTCGCGCAAATGTAGATGGGCGTCATTCATAATTTCTCGGACTACACCATAGGTATCAATCAGGAAATCTTCTTCATTACCTGTACCCAGTAAATTGTCGATGTATAGCCCTGACCGAATCTGATGAATAACTTGCAGATCTGCACTGACATTCGACAAATGTTTTAAAATGGTGGCGTTTAAAAAGAAATTGGGAACACGTCGCGCCAAATAAAACTGCCCGGAACCGGTAACAAATGAGGGGGGAATCTAGCTGCCTTGGATATTTAGGCCACATAAACCGCGTATAGTCCTGGTCGTCTTCATGGAGTCTTAACATCAGAAATGCCTTCTCAATATCAGACACCCAGGCATACTTACCGAGTCTAAACCGGAGAAAAACCTGCGCCAAGTCTGGCACCAGTGAAGGTCCAGTGTACAGGCAGTCATTAAGACTAGGCTGACGATCACTCATCCTGGCGGAACAGTCGAAGACGATACGCACTGGCGTAGTTTTGCTCTCCTTGACTACACCATGATGAGCCAAGTAATGTCCGGTATCTGATTTATCAAAAGGCACCTCTTCTATAAAACCCCGGGACATCTGTTTCTATATGACTTTCGAGTATTCCTCGCAAAAGTCAGGCTCTTTGATGAATCTTTTCTGAAGACCCCGAAGACGGCCTATGGCCAAACCCTTGTTAGTTGGCAGCTGATCCTTGGAATTGTTCCAGGGCAGTCTCACTTTATACTGTTGGCTGTCGGGATCGTAGGTAACGGTATCCTCATACGACGATAGTGCTTGACGCTCAACCTGTGAGTATTCCTTAGGGGTTATCCCGATGTGATCTAATTCCCACAAAACGTTCAAGTCATTTTTGCATGGTTGAATATTACCAGTTGACATGTATTCGTCCATTGGGGTTACTGCTACTTTTAATACAGTAATTACTTCTGTGCTGGAGCTGGTTGGTTGTGCCACATATGAACCACTTATGGCGTACCCGTACTTGGTAGGAAGCAGAATTAGGCTACCTAACCTTTATACCCAGGTCGCACTATCTTGTAGTAGTGATCCGCATCGATGAGCAGCTCCAGCTGATCTGTGTCCGTTGCGTGAGGATCGGCTAATTTTATGCCTTTACTTTGTAAACTAACCAGTTTAGACTTTCGGTTATCTGTGTTTGTATTGCAGAGCCACAACATTATATTCCCTAGCGGCTTGTTTTCCGGTAAATCCGTGAAGACATAACTCCTTAGTTCCTTTAGAAATGTAGGAAAGGGAGGATAGAACAGAAGACTTCACAAAGGTCCTCTGAGAACATTGGTCAAGTAGCGATCTGATTTTAACACAATTATTATCCTTACCCTTTACCGGCAGCTGTACGGTGGGCAAGATTACTGTATTTTTACCTGTGGCAACGGACATTGTAGTTGAAGTAGCAGCAGTATGCTCTCTCTTGGTGTTATCCTCCGTTGGTCTACTTTTTTTCCCTTGTTTTTGTGTACACAGGGAATGAAAGTGTTTGCCCTTACAAAACTTGCAGCTTCTTATGTTAGGATTAGTACAACCCGAATGGCCATGCTCTTTTGACAAGCACCCAGTGCAGAGACGTAGTTGACGGGCTCTTTTAACTTTAAGAGGCCCTGTCTTATACTTCATACACTTGTACCATAAATGATTGGTGCCACTACACAGAACACAGTTGAATTTCCTGTACTCACTCTGGGCGGTAAATGTTGCCGTAACCATGGGTGTACCCCCTACTCTGTCTTGACCCGCCATATTGTACACTTCAGCCTGGAGGCAATGGGTGAATTTCTTATAATCCAGGCTCGAGTCTCCCATTTCCCGTTTTATGGTTTCTTTTAGTGGTGATGGTAATTTATTGACAAGAGTCACCACACAAAATTCCTCGAAACAAATACCATGGCTAATAATTGACCTCATCACACTCTCTGTATTGGCATATAAGTCTTCAGGTCAGCTGTTTGGTGTTTGGGTGACACTAATTGATTGAATTTGATAACATAAGCTGCCTTGATTCGATCTGGATGCCCATATGTCTCTTGCAGGAGCTCTATTGCTGGGGCATAGCTTGCACCTTCGATAATGAATCCTTTGACTAGCTTATGTGCATCACCCAGAAGCTGACCCTTTAGATAGGTGAAGCGTTGTATATCTGTGAGGTCGGGATTGTCATTGATGGTACACTTGAACATCTCCCAAAATCCCGACCACAATGTGGCATCACCCTCAAATTTTGGAAGAGTAAGATGTGGTAATTTGACTGCGGATTTCTTTGGCTCCTTCATGACCTCCTTCTTGACCTCTGGAATCAAGATACCCTTCAGTGTGGCAACGATTACTTGTATGCCCTCCATATATAGGGTATCTTCTCTTAACTCCTTGATATACTCGGCGTCCATCTCGTAAGTGTCGGCCAGGTCCTCCTGTGTGACCTCATACTTGTCAAGTTGCTTTTGAATACTGAGCAACCTGGCCTCCACCTCCACTCCAGATGCCGAATCAAGGAATTCGTCGATGTCAGAAGTCAAGACCGTCAAAGAGCCCTTAAGCCCAGCCCGACGCCTTTGTACACTTTTAGCCATGATTATACGGGAAGGAAATCTATTGACGTTAAATCAAACTATCAATTCCAGACCGAATAAGTTGCGGACAACAATACAGTACTCCGAGAAATCAAATTAAATCGCGAGCTGAAAATAAAACACCCTCACGAAATGCGGAATAAGAATTGTGCGCAATATAGACTAGCAAGCTGGAGTCTTTCAATTTAACTCCTTACATAACAGTTATGATCTAGATCCAGAAATCACAGAATAATTACACCCTAATTCAAGAAAAGCCGGGAGGGAAATTTAGTACAATACAGTATAGGCCAAAAGTCTCTAGACGTAAAAAAAGAGGTACCGTTTTAAATGTATAATAAATTCAAGAATTTTAAGAGAGAGAGAGCCTATAGGGTAATTTAAACAGGCTATACTCAATGGGTACCGCTAATTTTATATTATTAAATTTAATGAATGTGAAAATTGTACACAAGAAAAGTTCATATCAAGAAGTCACAAGCAAAAAGTTTTGAGTTGGATTAACACACACTCAGCCTATCAGCTATCATATTACCCCGCCTCCAGGGCACACAACAGGAGTAGTTTAGAAAGATATGTGAATCAACAAAGAAGTTATTTGACAGTATAAATTTGATATAGATTGAATAACCTTAACTTTTGAAATTTTAATACAGTACAGTATGGATGATTTTAATCTTAGTGCCAATCAAGTGTTATATAATTTGGGCCTAAAGGATTTTCAATCAAAATTTAATTAATACACTGTACCGACTTTGAAGGATTACTAATTTAGGCTATACTGATTTTGTTGATCAACTCTAACGTCATGGTGGGCAAACATCTCGTCGTATGACCTGGCGACCAATGCATACTCGTCCTGCCCAAAGCACCGACGACAGGTGGCCAGGATCTCCGAAAAGAGACGCTTTGATGCCTCGTGCGTGAGGTGTACTCCGTCGGGACCGAAGTCAGCCTCAGAGGTATTCATAGACTGATAGCGCTCCCGGGTGAATGGGATATGGCGCTTTAGCCAACGGTTAACCGCATTTCTAATGCGGTTAAACTCGTCCGTAGAGACCCCTCGTGGAGCCTGCCGCTTCTCTACTCCAATCACCCGGACTTCTCCCCCCGAGAGCCGCACCACCTCCTCAGCTAGCACCTCGATCCCCTCCGCTATCTCTTTCGGACTGACCCCGCTCCTTATCTCGTTTCCTCCTATCACCAAGAAGGTCAAGTCGGGCTTCAGCTCTAAAAACTGACCCCAGGCTTCTGTTGACCTCAAGGTGCTGACGCGGGCACCGGGGTGGCCAGAGGAGACACGAAAAAGAAAGGCCTGTGGACGGATTGGTCCACGTACAAATCCCTGACGTAGGAGTGGCCCAATATTGCCACCTTCCTAATCGGGCACGGGTACGCAGGCCTATCAACTATCGCAGGATAATCTTCCCCTACCCCACCACCCGCGGCACCATGACGCCAAAAGCCCTGGGCCATGAGGGACAGACAAAGTATGGCACAACAAAAAATGAACCACGAAGGCTAGGCCACCACCAACCACAAAAAGGGGGGGGGGGGGGGCAAACTAGTTAAAGGTTTAAGGACCAATTATATGGTTAATTTAGATAAGTGGACTATATATTATTGATTTTGAAGAAGTATTAACCATATAGAATATTTACCCTCTGATGAACTCAGCTGGTGATTGGAGGATGGCGGAAAATAGGCTTGATGCCTTGAAGTGGTTAGTAAGGTAAACAGCGTATGAAAAGAGGCTACAATAGGCTAGGATAGGCTAGATATTTACGTTAAATTTGTGTTAACTAACAAAGATGATGATGTAGTGACTATATGGAATATGAGATGAAAGTGAAGCGAAAACACCTGGTGAAGTAACTATAGGAAGAAGGCTTAGCGTGTGTAGCTGGGACGGAGGTTGGTTGGAGAGTGAGCGAGCGCGTTATGTTTGTCTCTGTCGTGACATACCGCGCACGTGCATAACAAATGGAAAATGTATCCCATCTTTTTTACAATGAGATACTTATGAACAATCTTAAATACAAATATATATATATATATATATGGGAATTATAATCCTACAATACTTTCCCATATACAACTATAGATTTATAAATTCTACCCAATCATGGAACGTTCGACCAAGGTTATGGAAGCGTTCAACTTAAGACTACGGAAAGATACGTAACGCTACATCAACCCAGATTACGTAACATCGAGATTGTCCATACTAGTTACAGTACACTAAGTATGGACAATTATTATTATTTGTTTTTTCTTGTGTTGTCCCTGTTCGGACTTTGTCTCGAGTCGCCCCCCCCCCCCCCACTTTAAAATGGGATTTGTGCCTGAATATATACATAGATAGATAGATCTATCTACCTGTCGTAAACTCCCAGAGGAATATCCCTTATACTTCAACAATACAAAAATCAACCCTTCATATTCTCTCAGTATTCTCGGTGTCTCTTTTTCTTCTGCTCTCTCTTGGAAGACCCATATTACCACTCTTGCTAAGGCAGCCTCCCAAAAGCTGGGTATGCTCAACCGACTCAAGGGGTTCTTTACCCTTGCACAGCTTCTTGCTCTGTACAGGGGCACAGTGTGTCCTTGTATTGAGTATTGTTCACATGGGTGGGGAGGATCCTCTCAGACATCACTTCTAGACAAAGTAGAGAGGAAAGCCTTTCGTATCATTAACACCCGTACACTCACCGACTCTGCAATCTCTCTCTCTTCGCCTCAGTGTTGCATCTCTCTCGTTATTCTACCACTACTACAATAATCAGTGTTACTAAGAGCTCTCTTAGTGTATACCACCTCCTCTACATAGGGTACGTAGCACCCGTCTTGCAACACAATTCCACCCCTACTCTGTGCAACTCTCCAACTCAAGAGTGAAATGATACTCCCAATCTTTCTTCTATTCAACAGCTGACCTATGGAATTCTCTTCCTGAATCCATCTTTTGCTCATCCTATGACTTAAGTTGCTTCAAACTCTGTGTGTCCAGACATTTTGGCTTGAACATTCCTTGATTTTGGCCCTGTCACTCTTTCATTTTTTTGGGAGGCACTCATCACAGGGAATTTTGGCTTTTGTCTCCCTCATCCACATAGAAAATAAAATTATATATATATATATATATATATATATTTATATATATATATATATATATATAGGTGTGCAGACTTTGACGGGAGAGGACGTGTGGATTTTTCTCTCCGCGATGAACAGCAAGTTAGTGAGGGAAGGGTTGGTGATGGAGTTGTGATGTCTACATCAGGGTGAGTGGGAAATTACGGTGAGTTGGTATTGGGTGAAATTCTGGAGTTCTATCTAACTAAAATCAAACAAAAAGTGAAAGAAGAGGCGGCTATTTGAAGAGAGCTGTGCCGGGCCGTGAGGGAAGCCAAAGGGCACGGTGCCTGACGTACCTCTCTCCCTCCTCTCCCCTTCACCATCACCAGCCAACACCACTCACCCTCGGGTACCCCCCACCGTCCCTTTCCCACCCTCACCCCTTCTGTCATCACGCCAGCGCATGGAGATACGTGTCATGTAGAAGTGAACCGAAATACTTTGCATGACGACAATGCAGAAGCGATGACTACAGCAAGTGGAAATATGAAGGAGAGAAACAGCGATATAGAGGTGAAAATACGGAGGGAGGGAATAGAGGAAGGTGCCATAAACCGCGCTGACCACAACATTTCCACCCTACCAGCCAGCATCCCCTCTCCTCCCCCCGCTATAGCACGGCACCGGAATATAATGTAAAGGAGAAAATAAGTGTATTTAAGTATTGTTCTTATCTAGATCCATGGGGGAGGATTTATAATGAAAAATATCAGTGTTTGTTTGGGATACAATGCTTCACTTGAGGTTGGACCCATGAAGCCAAGCCAGTGTAGTGGTCCTGTGCAACTTTGGCCCGCCGTGCTGATAGCATGGTCGATAAAGACATTGCAGTTTCTTGTAAATGAGTATAGGACGATCATCGTTCACGAGAGAGTGTGGCAGCAGCTTACAAAATGTGTGTTTGTCTGATAGAGTAGTAGCTGTCCAGAGAGAGAGTGGTGCAGTGACCACAAGTATTCCCCCCCCCCCCCCTCTCCCTTACCCACACATTCCCTTCCCTCCCCTCTTCCTTCCACTTTCCTCTCTTTCCCCCACATCCCCCCATGTAAGCCTCCCCTCCTGTAAACCTCCCCCCATATAAACCTCCCCTCCTATATAGTCCCTCGTGCTAATATTACATGGCAGTTACATGATGTAATATCTTGCACATATTTTTGTCCTGAAAATAACTTTATCGTAAGTCATAATTGGCTGGTTTCCATTTAAAGTTCGGCATATTTAGAATGTAAAGCGGCTAAAATTGCCAATGTTTCTGTAGTTTTGTATAAAGTACTGGAAGTGGTATATTTCATGTGAGAGTTATCTCTAACGAACTAGTAACCAAGTATACTATTTAAAATAAGGTTTAATTTGCGGATATGATGGGTGCGTACTGATAACCAGGACCATTTTCTCAAACTAATGGCAGATTTCTAACAACATCCTTCTTTAATCCTTAACACTATTTTGACACTTGTCTTTTTTATTCATTGTATTCTATTAATAGTTTACTTCTTTTCTTACTATAATACTCGTGTTGTATTTAATTTTAATTTATTTTGTTTTTAGTGTTCTTTTCGCATTTTTTCTTTTCGTGCTTTTTTGTTCAACACTACGTCTTGTTCTTGTAACTGCCGAATAACTTGTTCACGTATTTTAATATATATATATGTGATACTTTCCATACTGAAAGTCACACACCAAGCGTGGTTGCTTCCTTTTTTTTTGTTATTGCGGGGAATATAATATACAATACATAGGGTACATTATATAATCACTGGTACATGAATTAATCCGGACAATAAGTTATATAAAATAATTACCAATATGAAATATGATGATTTCGATGGGTAGATTCCAGTTACCTCACACAGCTAGTTCACACGAATGACATATAAGAATGTTCACATAATACAAGATCAATACATAATGAACTTAGCTTATTGAGGACTGGTGATGATGGACTGAAGATATATAATTATTAATAGTGGTTCTAAGAGACTAGCGGTAGATGCAGCGTCGCTTCGCATTAATACAAATGGCCACCGGCTCATAATATTACGAACCTATGATTTGGTTGCATGATACATCCAGAGCTGATGTATAGATTTATGCACTAAAGTTAATAATTAACCTACACTTAATAATAAATTACAGTACATAAGGTACTAGCCGAAATCGTAATTACTGTACCGCCAAATTCAAATGGGTCCAAACTGTCGGGGTCATCATACACTCTTCCCAACATGCAGCCCGCCACCAAAAAAAAATACAGTAGCTATATACAAAAAGGGATATCAAAGACTCAAAGATAACTTTGGTTAATCTTGGATCGGCAAAGATCCACGGAACACATAGCTGCCCTCCTTTTGGGGCGAGTGCCACTGGAAGCCAGAAGAGGATCATCCTTCCCAGAATCAACAGGTCCACCCTGAGGAGCACTGTCACCAGCACTCCCCTGTGGAGTTATATCAGTAGAGACACCGGTATTCTCAGGCAGTTCTACATCCTGCTCCAAGGGATATAACCTTATGACTGGACGAGTAGTAATCCCAGTCGAAGTCTGTAATTCAGCAACCCTAATATGACCATCAACAACCCTAGAACAATTTGACGATCCTACCAAGCTTCCAATACAGTCTAGGACGCTCATCATGAATCAATACGATATCCCCGATACGAGGCTACCGTTTATTTTTTCCTTTGATTATATTAGAGTGACGTTCACGAAGAGACAGCATTTTTTCCTGTGACCACCTTTTCCATAAATCGTCTGACACTTTGTTCATATATTGGAAGCGACGTGTAGCGTCAGCATCGCAGAACGTAGGGTCTTGTAGATCTTCGTTGGTCACTGACGATCAAGGAAAGGGATTAAAGTTTCGTCCACGTGTTAGCATGGAAGGCGAAATGGGTAAGAGGTCATCGATAATCGGTCAAGAGCCTGTCGTTGACTGACATCTCAATCTCCCTTAAGACAGATTGCAACTCCCTTTTATTCACCAGGGCCCTCCCTAACACCTTTTTCATGGCATATTTGACAATACCAATTGTCCTCTCCCAAATCGCCCCGAACCACGGTGCACGTACTGGTATGAATTTCCACTGACAGTTCCTTCCAGTGAGGGTAGACACAACCTGCGGGTCATCCATTATATTTTGGAGATATTTGGATGTCCCGACAAAACAAGTCGCATTATCGCTCAGAATCATTTGAGGGAAACCAATGCAAAGTGTCTTAGAGTATGTAAAAAACCCTCACTGGTTAAGTTGTCAATCAATTCAATATGGATCGCTCTGGTTACTGCACATGTGAAGAGTACGGCAGATACCTTTGTGATATTACCGGGTGATTCCCGAACTTGAACCGCTCCCATATTGTCCACCTAGGTTACCTGAAATGGTTCAGTTCTTTGTACTCTGAACTCAGGTAATGGAGGTAGATCAACTGGAGAGTAAGGCTTACCCTGTAATCTTTTGCAGATAGTACAGCTATTGTGGACCCCTTTAATGGCTTGTCGCATCTTAGGGATCCACCAACGTTGTCGCATATAAGCCAGAACATAGTTTACGCCAAAATGCATGCAGATCCCATGGCATTTGCGAATCAACAGTTTGGTAATCAAATGAGAGGAGCTAAGGAAGACAAGATATTTCGCAGAATCAATAATGTCCGCCTTCTGGATCCTTCATCTACACTTAATTATGTCTCCTTCCATATATAATCCTAGCTGCCTCATTAGCTTTGAGGGTTTGGCCTTTGACTCCTTGTTCAGTATTTCATGTTCAGTAGGATATGATTCCTTTTGCACTAAACATATTAATTTTGCTTCTGCTGATCTCAATTCATGGAGTCTGATTTGCTTTGCATCTTCAATAAGGAAAGATCTGAGAGCCCGACTTCTAATGTTGTTAATGAAACAGTATATCCATGCAAATATCCGAATTACTTGATCATAGCTGCCATAGCATTTTTTTTTTTTTTTTTTTTTTTAAGAGACAATGAACGGAGGAAGGAAAAACACAGATAAAACAAAAAGGTCCATGTGCCTAAAGGCATCCTCCATTCATAAAATGTTTGTAACAACTGGATTTAAACATTTGTTGATTGTAAGTTTGTGGAAAGCAATTCGAGGGAAGTGAATTCCAAAGAGTAGTAGCTCTGGGGATAAATGAATTCTGATAAGCAGAAGTTCTGCATTGTGGAGGAGAAAGTGTAAATTCATGGGCGCTCTCAGCTGCCCTAGTTCTACGGGGAA
Source organism: Paralithodes platypus (assembly GCA_032716605.1). NCBI lineage: Eukaryota > Metazoa > Arthropoda > Malacostraca > Decapoda > Lithodidae > Paralithodes > Paralithodes platypus. Next base: position 16,241,585 of record CM064482.1, read on the forward strand.
AGATGTGGAGAGGCGGCACAATTGAAGCAAGTTCCTCGGAACAATTGCTGTGAAAATATCTGTAGAATAATGCAAGGGATGCAACGTTTCTTCGTATGGCTAATGTAGGAAGGTCCTGTGTGATTGCAGGGTTATTGATTAATCTAATAGCTTTATTTTGAATTTTGTCCAACTGCCTCAATGCAACCACTCCACTTCCACCCCACAGAGGTGAACAGTAATCCATCTGAGACCGCACATGACTTTTATATATTACGGCCAACTGCTCGTCAGTGAAGAATTCTCGAACTCTGTACAGGAGTCCCAGTTTTTTAGAGGCATTCTTAGCAATGCTTCTAACATAATGTGTCCAGCTCAAGTTAGTAGTTAATGTTACACCGAGAATGTCAATACTAGGGGAAGTGGGAATATTTACATCATTAAAAAATATGGGAGTCCGTGAGATTCTGTCGGTTAGAAAATTGAATGTACTTGGTTTTCTGTGCATTAAAGGAAACTAGATTCTCTTGTCCCCATTCATTAATTCTAGAAAGGTCCTGGTTCAGAGAAATTGCAGTGTTTATTTTTGAATTTATAAGATCGGGTTGGGTGAAAGAATTGGTAAATGTGAAGGAACTGTGGAGTGTTGAGTCATCTGCGTAGGAATGTATTGGATTATGAGTGGTAGATATGAGATCATTGATATGAATGAGGAACAGAGTTGGGGCCAAAACTGATCCCTGGGGAACACCAGCATTTATTGAGTGAAATTGAGAATAAAGGCCATCTACCATTACACGTATTTTTCTGTTATGAAGATAAGAAGAAATTAGTGGAACTAATGATGCAAGGCCGTAGTGTGACATCTTCGACAATAAGGATTGATGCCAGACTCTATCAAATGCCTTTGATATATCCAGTGCTATTGTATGTGTTTCACCATGTTGGTCTGTAGCTTGGTTGATTTGATGCGTAAGAAGGCAAAGAATGTCTGCAGTTGATCGACATCGTCTAAAACCATATTGCCTATCACTGATTAATTTATTATTCTCCAGATGCTTAATTATGTGATTATTTAATATAATTTCAAAAACTTTGCCAAGAGTGGAAGTTATAGCTATTGGTCTGTAGTTTGATGGATCTGAAGAGGCACCTTTTTTAGGAACTGGGTGGATGTTTGCTTCTTTCCAGGGTACTGGGAAGCATGAGGTATGAGTACACAGACGGAAAAATTTTGCCAATACAGGAGCGAGCACCAAGGAGCAATTCTTAAGTACTATTGGAGGAATTTCATCTGGACCAGGAGCCTTATCTACTGAGAGATTCTGCAAAATAGTTTTGACATGTCTGGTGTGGATCTTAAGTGAGGGAATTTCAGGTGAATTAAAATTAAGTACAGGGACATCTTGATTTATATCATCTAAGGTTGAGTTGGTGGAGAAAATATCTGCAAGAAGGTTAGCTTTACCTCGTGGGTCACTTACAAGATTGCCAGTCGGAGATTTTAATGGTGGAATGGATGAAGCAGTAGTGAAGTTGGATTTGAATGAGTTAAGAGTAGACCAAAATATTTTGTTATCATTTGGATTATTTAGAAGTTTATTTGCCTGCTTATGGAGAAAGTTTGATTTAGTTAGGTTTAATACAGTTTTGGCATGATTTCTGATGTTTCTAAAGTAATTAAAGGCTTCATGTGTTTTTGATCTTGTGTATGCATTGTAGGCTATTGCTTTTTGTTCAGTTACTCTAGCACAATTATGGTCAAACCATTTAGGTGAATTAGATCTTTTACTGTACTTTTGATGAGGAATAAAAGTTTCCATTCCAATTTTTACAAAATCTTGTATGTGGCTCAAGGTGGAGTGTGCATCATTAGAAAAGAAAGAGGTCCAGGGAATATCAATAAAGAAACCTTGAAGACCCTCCCAGTCTGCCCTATCGTAATGCCATTTAGTCACCAAAACAGGTTCAGAGTGGGAAGGTGTGGTAGGTGATAGACAGGTGGCCTGTATCAGACAGTGATCAGAAGATCCAAGTGGGGACCTCACTGTAACATCATAATTTTCTGAATTGGTTGTTAAAAATAAGTCCAGTAGGTGGGAATTATGATTAGGATTATCTGGTACACGGGTGGGTTGGTTGACTAGTTGAATGAGATTAAATGAGTCTGCAAATAGCTCACATTCAAGACCAGCATCATCAGTTCTGGCTGAATGAGTGAGCCATTCAACATTATGGACATTAAAATCACCCAACACAGTGATTTCAGAAGAAGCATTTAAGTTGAGGACACTGAGTTGTGAGGACAGAGAATCAAAAAGACTTTGCTCTGGAGGAGTATTTGGGGAACGGTAGATGCAACATATGTATTTAAATTTACCAGCAGAAATTAATTTGTATATAGAATAATCAAAATAGGGACAATTGAAACTAGTAACCTCCTCCAGGGCAATTTCAGATTTTGCGAAGCAACATACACCACCTTTAGGTCTGAAATTTTGGAGCAGTTGATAACCTGGAAAATTAAATCTAGATGTGTCAGATGTGGATGTTACTTGAGTCTCTGTCAAAAAAAGGAGAGTAGGGGATTCTGCTTGAAGAAATTGGTGTACAGAATTGATGTTAGAGTGAAGTCCCCTTATATTACTAAAGAAATAGCTGTACTGACAAGCAGCTTTGGGACGTTGCAATGCTCTTGACACAGTCGCATGATGACGACCGGGAGGGCCCTGTGTCAATAACCCAACCCTGCCGGGGGTGGATATCCGAGGGACCACCAGGTTTGCTCTTAACAATTGTACTGCCATATTTATAAGGTAAGTGTATGGTGTTACATGTATGATATGTAGTGGGAAGAGTAGTATTTTATGGATAGAGGATAGCGATGTAGGGCAATGTCGTGAAGTTGGATGTGTATGTTATATAAAGAGGGTTTTCCTGATACCCCTGATGTGTGAGGCAGAAAGATATGTATCCAGCTACCAAGGCCTGGGAGAGAAAATGGAATTCAGGCTATTCCCTGAGTCTCCCGAAACCTTGGCGGTAGTACTTCCCTGGGCGGGGCTGCCTACCCCTACTACCTTAGGGGTAGGCAGCCCCGACCAGGTATTCTGTATCCAGGTATTCTGGGGTAGGTACCAACTTGTTATCCTGATATGTAGTACTCACAGTCAAACTACTTAACACATCATCTTGGGGCCGACTTGAAGGATCAGATATGCATTCCCTGAAATCCTGTGGCCATTTAGTTGGAGAAGTAAGCCATGTGGGTCCTTGCCACCAAATAGAGGATGACAACAACTGTTGTGCCGAGATTCCCCGGTAAATTATGTCACCGGGGTTATCCTTGGTATTCTATCTATCTATCTATTGCCGGATGCCTTACTCCCCTTGATGAGGGTGGCCATACACAGAATGCCCCCTAGCGGACCTATTCCCTGTAAGAGGGAAAACCCGAGCCAGTTTATTGAAGGACTTACAGGATTGACCACTCAATTTAGGATCCGTCCGACTCCGAGGCCCTCTGTGTAACTTGTTAGCACTATTTTTCTACAGTGGTATTCGGCTAGTCCATCCACTAACCTGCTTTACCCTTACGTAAGCAGTACGGTCCATAGTGGCGGATTTAGGGGGGGGGGGGGCGAGTAGGCCATGGCCTAGGGCCCTGCGCCTCCAAGGGCCCCGCGCCCCCAAAGGGGGCCTGGACAAAAAAAAAATCACAGTTTGCATTTTCGGTTATTATGTTGTGTTAGCGATTACCCCATTCCCAGTACTATTGGGATTAATGGCATTATGACTTTTAGAACATAATATAATGGGTATTAAATCTATAATGATTGCGTTATATTTAATTTAAAACCGTAAAACGCGTAATTTGTTTGCTTAGTAGCATATACATTTAGTTATCCCTGATAATTACACTGCCACGTCCGTTTTCTTCAATGACGGAACATTTTGTTCAAATATTTGTATTTCCCTTTACAGTTTCTGATAATATATTAATGTCAATTTATTTTATAATGGTAATCAATAAGCTTTTAAACATTATTATTAATATAACATAACATATTCATGTTATAAGCTAATAAATTCAAAAGTTCACATAGCCTCGAATGTTACTGGCGTGGGGTAAACAGACTTGACGGAGCAGCTGGGCTGAGAAGGTAGGAATGGATGTTTTGTTAACATTATATTATTGATTATTGGGAATCTAGGACTCTTTCCTCAATTTCTCTCACCGATCCTCACTTATAAATACCTGTGATTAAGTGGTTATGTTACTGGCACTGCCTATGCCTTGCATTTTTGCTTAACCAATTATTATTGATGGGTAGTGTATGGATAGTAGGCGCCGCTATAGCACAGAGCTCGGCACGCTCGTTTCCTAGCCCAGAAGAGATTCAAGAGGAGTAGATAGTTCCCGTAGCTGGAGGTGCAATATTGTATGCCTAGGGCTATGGAATCTAGACCCATGCTAATCAATCTCCTGAGTCCTTAGGCTGTTTGCCTACATTAGTTTAACCCATTCAGTAACAGTGCCATCCTTTTAATTTTCGTCTGGCTTCTTTTAGATGATTTTATTATATTACAAATGTATAACAGCCTATATATCATGATATCTCCCATTCTCTTTCTAATTTTTATAAATGATCTCCTCAACTGTACCTTAACCCTTAACCAATGGCGCACGACATCTGTCGAGTTAAATAAATTTGGACTATGTGGCGGTGCATGACATCTGTCGAGTGCCATTTTCAGCACGTAATGTTGCTGAGAGAGAGAGCTGAGCGGTGGGACGAGTGTAGTAACCTTATGACCGCTCCCCACGACCGGCGTGGGTGTACTGAACTGTATTCCACCTTCCTCCCCCTCCTCTCACTCGCTACACAGGGAATTATGTACGGAAATTACCTTATTTTAGGTTTTTTGCACTCGTGTTGTACGATCGTTGCAAGAGAACCAGTGGTCGTACAAGGATGGTTCGTGTGTCATTGGAAAGCTCTGTTTATACTCTTTCAGGGATAGATACTTGTTTTACGCTCTGGGTCTGTTTATGCATGAAAATGAGCACGGAAACAACCCTATTTAGGGTAAAAAAAAAACGCTGGGCGGCACAGTGTAAAATACTCTACCACCCGCTCTTTGTGTGTTAATTCCCATCCATTCATACGCAGACGACTCAACCTTACACTACTCCTTTAGTTTTTCAGAACGTCCCAGCCAGCAATCCCTCAACGACAAACGTAATGAAGCCATAGAACTCTTAAATTCTGATCTAAATACTATCTCCAATTGGGGCAGAGAAAACCTTGTTACCTTTAATGCTTCCAAAACCCAATTTCTCCATCTATCAACCAGTCATGATCTCCCAGCGGACTATCCCTTATTCTTCAACAATACAAAAATCAACCCTACATCTTTTCTCAATATTCTTGGTGTCTCTTTTTCTTCTGCTCTCATTGGGAAGGACCATATTACCAGTCTTGCTAAGGCAGCCTCCCAGAAGCTGGTTGTGCTCAACCGCCTTAGGGGGTTCTTTTCCCCTGCACAGCTTCTTGCTCTGTACAGGGGCATAGTGCGTCCTTGTATTGAGTATTGTTCACATGTGTGAGGAGGTTCCTCTCCTAGACAAAGTTGAAAGGAAGGCCTTTCGTATCATTAACTCCCGTCCACTCACCAACTCTCTGCAATCTCTCTCTCTCCGCCGCAATGTTGCATCTCTCTCGCTATTCTATCGCTACTATAATAATCAGTGTTCCTCAGAGCTTTCCCAGTGTATACCACCTCCTTTACGTAGGGCACGTGGTACCCGTCTTGCAACTCAATCCCACCCCTACTCTGTGCAACTCTCCAACCCAAGAGTGACACGTTACTCTCAAACTTTCTTCTACTCAACAGCTGAGCTCTGGAACTCTCTCCCAGAATCAGTCTTTCCCTCTTCCTATGATTTAAATTGCTTCAAACTCTGTGTGTCCAGGCATTTTGGCTCGAACGTCCCTTGATTTTGACCCTGTCACTCTTTCAACTATGGGGGAGGCACTCGCTATAGGCAGTTCTGCCTTTGGCCTCCATCAATCACATAGAAACAAAATATGTATATATGTATGTATGTTACTAATATGTATTTTATCTATATAATTAGGCTATTATACTATTTTTTTATGAATAATAATTTTGTCTAGCCCATTTTCCAAACACTTACAATACCGTCTTGTATTAGGCTAAGTAGAAAGGTAATAAGTTACAATTATAGTTTGTAGTCTTCGACAGTAGTTCACAATGTAAAGGTGGTTTTACCATGCTAGTCTAAAAATAAATATAATTGGCAATGCGATCATGCCTTCATCTTCAGCAACTCATTCTAATTTATATGGCATAATATCAATGACAATTTTCTCATTGAAAACGTGATTAAAGTAAAATATCAATTAGTTTCTATATTTTATACAGAAGTTCAAAGCCTCATTCGGCAAAACCTACAACTGATCCATTCCCATACCCTAGCTACATACAGCAAAAGCTGCAAAATATGCATTTTCTTTTTGTTTTCTTAACAAAGCAGACTGATGTAATCAATATTGTCAGTATTATCGTTGTTGTACATAGATTTATGGTTAATTTTGTATACCTGTATACATCTGCTATTTCAATTTACTAGTTACATAGCAGTTTCTTACTTCCTGGTTAAATGTTGATGTAGATTTGCTGCAGTTTGCATTTGATGGAAACATCTGTAATTAACCTCTGAAGTGCGCATGGGGGGTATGAGACACCACACTCCTGTGCTGATGTATTTGAGCTGTTTCCATCACTAATATATTTATTTTACCATAAATAGCATTAATACTTATCCATATGCGCCTATTATAGGTTGAATATAAAGGTATTAACCTGTTACAACAATAAAACAAGTGGAAACAGCGTTTGGATGGTCAAAATCGGTGATACAGGCCGGGAGTTACACAATGTATGGCTGAGGCAACCTCCCAGCCCACCACTTTTCTCCACCTCTGGAGAGAGACTGTCGATCGATACTCTCTCTCTCTCTCTTGCACTCGCTTGCTAACAGTGATGACAACACCCTGCTACCAACTCGCTAATGTTAGCACGAAAATAGACCACAGGAAAAGGGAATAACAGGGAAAATAGGTGATAACTGAAGGAGGGGAGGTGGAGGAGTGATATTTGGCATGGCCCAGGGGCAAATTTTTTTATTTTTTTTTTTTTTTTTCCCTGACTCTTAAGAGTCTTCCCGCAGTCCGCCGGGGGAAGTCTTAAGAGTCTTCCCGCAGTTCCCGGGTTAAGTTTGGAGTAAGATCTTCCATTATCTTAAACATAAGTATAGCTACTGAAGAAACATAAACATTGTTGAATGGTAATAACTTTAACCCTTAAAGATCGGGGTCGGACTTAAGTCCAGTTCCAATTTGCAGCAAGTTAGGAGCATTATTAAGGCTTTTAAAGGGTTAAAATCGAATGCAAATGGCCGGGAGCGCAGCGGGCCAGACAGCCGACTCCCAGGGCTTACCGCCGCCCATTAACTCATGTTCCCTGTGTTCTCGAGAGGCCGGCAGTGTAGCCAGTAGTGAGCATAGCTGGGAAAAATATGCCGCTATACGCTAAACTCCCATGTTACTGGTATCACTGTATGAGAACCACGAGTGCTACGTAGCTTGTTCTGGTCTCATTTTGAAGCTTTTAGCGCCTAGTTTTTTGCTAAATATTTTTTTTTTTTCATGCAGATACTTGATTTATCATGCAGGAGGGCCTGAATATGCCCAAATAAGCCCAAAACCCCACGCTAGACAAGGCTTAAAGATATAAATAATCGTGCTGAATGTTTTCTGCAATGCCAATGAGCCGATTAAAATATTCGTACCATTTTGTTTATATTTTTTTAAATAAATATAAGTTTAATTTTTAATTCACTTGCATTACCCCAAACTTCTACCCCATAGGTAATATATGGGTATACAAAAGAATTATACCATGTCACTAAAGTTGTGACATTTTCAAAGAAAATATGAAAACATACCATGTGCGTTTTATTTTATAACTGTTACACTGTATAAACTGTCACTGTATAGTTACTATAGCAAATACCGTTTTACAATCTAGTACCGACATTATGATACATTAAATCCTAATGGAAAATATTTAAAATAAACTAATATGAAAGACCACTGCATCATGTATTTTATTTAGTTTGTTATTGCCAAAGGGTATTTGTTCAGAAATTAAAATGAGAAGCCAGTCTCTGGCAACTTAAAAAAAAAAATACTTCAGTTTTATTCTTATCTGAATGCTAGTAGCTACCTGCTAGCTACCTGCTCTGTCAAGCCATCCAGCATCCTTAGATAGTGAGAAAAGAGTTTCTTCAGATATATGATCGGTGTTTGATTATCATGAGGGAGAAGAAGCACTATGGTCATATTAAAACCACGATAAATTACAGGATTTTAATCTCTCCATAGGCCTCAAAATGCCCCTAAAAGTAGTAAATTTTTCAAAATTCCCCAGCTGTAGGGGATCGCTTCGCTCGCCCCCCACCCACCCATTCACAGGGGCACCGCATAACCCCAGTGCCTAGGGCCCCATAACAGGTAAATCCGTCCGTACTGTACGGATTTGTATCAGGTTTACTCCCCTAGACAGGTTGCCGACCAAGGCTGACGAGTCCCATCCACCCGGATTTTTATAGGGTTGTCTCCCCTACATGGGTTGCTGACCAAGGCTAACGAATCCCATCCACCCGGAATTAACATCCTTGGTATTAACATAGCGAAAAATAGCTGTAGGAACTAAGTTATGTATCTCATCAGTGAGATTTGAAACATAAACAGGTAGCACCTTCTGGCAATGAACCCAAGAAAGTGCAATTCGACTGTCGCTCCAGACATAGACGTTATCAATCTTTAGTATGTCTGTATAAGCATCCAGTGCAAACTTGACTAGACGAGCAGACAGAAGCAATGCAGTAAGTTCTAATTTAGGAACTGTAATTTTCTTAACAGGGGTTACTTTGGCCTTTACTATAGCCAGTTTCGCTTCACTACCATTACATAAGTATATGGCAGTACCGTACGCACTATTACTGGCATCAGCAAAGGCATGTAGATCCACCAGTTTACTACTTATAACTTGACGATCAAGTTGAACCTTGCAACATGTGGAAAGGTCTGACCGAATTAACCACCAAGTGCGTGCAGCTCAGTCGGAAGTGGTGTGTATGGGATCTAGCTTTAGCCGCCACAATTGCTGTAAAAACATACAAGCACAAATAGTTACAGGTAGCAAATAGCCTAGGGGATCAATTAACCTTGCAGACAAGCTTAAGCAGTTTTGCTTGGTCATAATCTCACTGTCGCAGGGTGTGTGGCAGAAGGATATACAATCTGTGATAGTGTCCCATTTGTGGCCTAAAAACCTTACTGCACTATTCTCAGTAGCTACACCCTCAGAAGCTAATTGACCTTTCAAAAGATCACTATTAGTGGCCCATTCTCTTAAATACAAATGAGCCTGGGCAAATATATCGCGGATCTCCCAGCACCTTTCCAGCATAATATCTTCATCGTCTCCGGTGCCCTGAAGATTGTCCACATAGATCCCCTGCCTGATCTCATTCTTGAAGTCAGGATCTAGCCCAGCCTCCTCAAGATGTCGCAAGATAGTAGCGTTGAGAAGGAACTGGGAACAGGTCGCTCCGAATAATACGACTCTGAATCTGTAGACTAGATACCCTGAATCTAGATCCATTGGGTCCCGTGGCCATACAAATCTTGTAGAGTCCCTGTCTTCACTATGGAGTTGAAGCATCAGGAAGGCCTTCTGAATATTGGCGACCCATGCAAATTGATGATACCTGAAGCGTAACATAATTTGTGCGAGATCAGAGACCAGGGATGGACCCATATAGAGACAATTATTCAGGTTATAAGAGCGATCACTGGATTTAGCTGAGCAATCATATACAATACGAACAGGAGTGGTGGAACTGTCCTTTTTTATCCCATGGTGAGCAAGGTAATGAATGGGTTCCCCATACTCACCGTGATCTACTCTTTCAACAAATCCACGATGTACCTGCTCCTCGAGTACTGCCGCATAAGTCTCACACTAGTTTGGATCCTTGACAAACTTCTTCTGAAGGCCCCGTAACCTACCAAGTACCAGATTGAAGTTTGTAGGTAATTTACTCTTATTGTCATTCCAAGGGAGCTTTACCACATACTGACCCCTGCCAGAATCATATGTTACAGTTTCTTCGTATGAGCTCAAATCTAGCTTGGACTCCCGATCAAGTTCATGTGGGTCTACTCCAATATTATCCAAGTCCCATAGCTTATCAGTGTCAGTGCACGGATTATCAGGAACAGTATGTAATGATGAGAAAAGTCTCTTGCCTAAATTAGCCACTGTCCAGACATCAATAGAACGATTTTTCCACATAGAATTCTAATGAAGATTAGTATTAACGATGTATTAGAGTTAACCTTGTAATTGGGAGAACACTTGGGATGTAATGATAAGAATGAAACTATAGCAGGTGACTATACATTTAGGTGGTGGGAGTGCCTACGTGGCGTGCCTGCCAGGATTGCCAGTGTCCATGGACTATTACATCATGCTATTTATCATTGGTTATAATTATATCGATTAACTGTTAGTTTTTGTCAATATTTTGAATGGTATATTCAGTTAAAATAAATATAAAATACTATAGTAAGTGGTCATAAGTAAAAAACAATTTAAATGTTCAGCCGCCCATGTTGGTACTTCTGCAGTCTTCCCTGCTCTGTGCATAATGCTGGTCATTGTGGCTGAGACTCCCGTAGAGGCAACATGTTGTGCTCTGTCCTCTGGAGTTTTCTGGCCTAAATTTGTTTATTAACCCTCTCACAACCATATGACGCAGAGGTTGCCAGATTAGCAATAAGAAATAGAGTTCTCTCACTCTTATAATTACCTCTCCAAAATTAGTTTTCTGCCCACAGCTAACTCAAAGACAACTGCAGAGTTTGAAGTAACTAAACTAGAGGTTTCTAAATACCCCTGATGGTAAAAAAGGATTTAACACCTTACGAGCGGCCTATGCGGTTTATTTATGTGTACCGCCCAGCGGGGTGTTTTTAGCCAAAATAGGGCTGTTTACGTGATCATTTTCATGCCTAAATAAGACCCAGAACGTAAAACAAGTATCTATCCCTGAAAGGGCATAAACAGAGCTTTCGAATGACACCATAACGATCCTTGTATGATGGATAGTTTTCTTGCAATAACCGTGCAACGCGAGTGCAAAAAGCAGGTAATTCGGTACTTTCGGTACATAATTGAGTATGTAGCGAGTGAGAGAGGGAGGAGGGAGCTGAGATTTGTGTCAGTAGGTTCGCCGCGGTGGTCTGGAGCAGTCATACGCTCGCTAGTCTCCTGCCACCACTTGTCTCTCTCTCTCAGCCACATTACGTGCTGAAATTGCCACTCGAGTTATGTCGAGCGCCGCCACATAGTCCAGCTTTATTAAATACGACTTAAGTGGTGAGCCGCTAATAAAGGGTTAAAGTATCCCTAATAGGCTCAAAATTGCGTCAAGAACGTGAGAGGGTTAAGTGATGTTAGACCCTCTTAGAGGTGAGATATAGCTTGGTTTGTATGGGAACTAGAGGAGAGAGTGTTTTCTTTTGGTAAGAAGTGGTATAGTATGAAGTTAAGGAGTTATTGATAGGAGAATTTCAATGGGAACCTGATTTGCCTGAAAACTTAAGATTTATACGGTATAGATAATATATATATTTGTTTTCATCAACCTCATCATTCATTGCATTTTTTTTAGATACTTTGTTGTGGTATTAACGTTCATGAATGGAAATTTGATTCATTACTGTCATATTTTTTTTTCTGTTTGAAAATGTGGGCAGCTTCACAAGCTAGTACAGTATTATTTCTTTAGTAGAGGAACCATCTTATGATGCCTATTATTAGGGAAGCTGTCATGTATGTTAATAGTAAGATAATCATTATGGTTTGTATTTTTAGTATTGTTTCTAGGATGTTATTACATTTTGTGATGAATTGGCGATACATTATTTATGCCATACTGCATTTCTCTTGAAGTCATGTAGCGAACCAGTTTAACTATGAATAGAATATCTTTAGTCGGCTACTCTTTAGGATTTTTTTTTTTTTTGTATTATCTATGTGATAAATTAGCTAATATTAATGCCATACTGCATATATTGGAGGTCATATGTTCTTATTTTGATAAGTTTCATTAAACAACTGTTTTTTAGTAGGCTAATTGCTCAAGTTTATTTATAGAATTAATTATATTATGACATTGTATTCATTACTGGTAACCTTTGCCAGGGTTTCAAGTAGGGGGTCCAGGTTTCGGGTGCAGCATGTCCTCCCGACCTGATTGTACTACAGTGCGATATTCCTTTTTCAATTAAATCAAGTATCCTGTGCTTCGCTGTTTTGATTCACCTGCATCTTCATATTTTTTTTTCCCGAGAACATCGGGTGGTGGCAGCAACCTTGTGAGCTGGGTGATTTTGGGATGTGGTAAGATCCCGTATCGCCCCTCTTCAGTATTAGTCAAGATATCGGGAGCCCCGATTCTCTGACCGGTACAAGTAATCCTAACATATTTGTCTATGGGGCTTACGGCTACTTTAAGGACCGTAACTACCTCCACCTTTGTGTCATGAGCAGAGGTTGCATAGGATCCGGAAATGGCATACCCTTGTATTGTGGGGAGTAATATCAGCTTATCTATCCGCCGATATCCAGGGTGAACCAGGTCGTAGTAATAATCAGCTCCGACCAGTTAGCAGAGAGTTGATCATCAGAAAGTTTAAAACCCTTGCTCCTGAGATATTTAATTTGTGGTTGAAGCTCTGATGCTACATAGAAACTGGGAAGTTTGTCGACCACCACAGCCTTGATGGGACATACCTTCCTTCTATATACATAGGAAATCTCCACTATATCATAGTCACTGGATTCAACTTCACCAGTGAAACCATGTAGAAGCAAATTCTCTTGACCCTTGCTGTTACACTTGTAGAGTGGCAATGATGACCGCAGAACAAATGACCTCTGTCAGCACTGGTCGAGAAAGGTTCGCGTCATCATAAACTTATCATTACTTCCCACTAATGGCAGCATCATAGTAGGAAGCATTTGACATTCTCTTGAAGCAATAGACATAGCAGATACTTGATTACCCTTGCTTATATTTTTATCATGGGACTCTTTGGTGGTTCTCCCCTTTTCCTTGCCGTCGTACCGATCAGACTGGTACAAAGGGAAAACCAATGCTTTCCCTTGCAATACCTACAGGGTTTGATGAAGGAATTGGTACAAGTATTGTTGAAGTGGTCCCTTGCCAGACAGCTGGTGCACAAGTGAAGCAATTTAGCCTTGCCAATTTTCTGTGTAGCCTTAGGATACTTAGGACAGTGATACCATGGATGACCGTGTACTGTACACTGTACAACTTACAACCTGATGAAATCGTCCTCTTCTGTTTAGGAGAAGTATGTACCTGGAAAGCAGCAGTAGATGGCGATATCTCCACGTGTTGGTATTGTCCAGTACTCTCCATGTTGAACACTTCAGTCTGGAACACCTGCACCAACGATTCCAAATCCAGTGGAGTGTCGCTTAGTTGACATCTTACAATTTCTTTAAGGGGAGATGGTACTTTGTTCAGGATATTCACACTGTAGATGTCCTCTTTCGCTATGGCCATCGTCTCCATTGATCAGAGGAGGCTCTCAAAAGAGGCATAGCACTCCTTTAATTCCGTCACATCATAAGAAGGAGGATCTAGAGCAAAGAATTTTGTGATTAATGACGTCTTGATTACTTCCTCCCATAAGTTCTTTTCAATAAATCCACTGCAGACTCATAACTTGTAGCTTCTAACTTATACCCTTCTATTAGCTTCAAGGCCTCCCTTTTTAACTGTTCACAGAGATACGTAACCCTTTGGATGGATGTAAGAGTTTTATTCCGATGTAACGGAACACTAAAAGATATCCCAAAATCCAGTCCAGGTAGTTGGATCTCATGAAAAGGTTGGCAGATTAAGCTTTGGAAGGTTAAACCCAGTTGCCTTTGGAGTACCGGTAATTAACCTCCTTAACAGTGTGCGATTCTTGAGTTGAAGCTAATCTGGATAATGCTGTATTAATGTTTTCAATATATGCAAGATCTGCTGACATCTCGCCTTCCACCTCTTCAGGACCTGTTAACAAACCATATACCTGCTGAGCATAATTGTCAAAGGAGGCAAGCGATTTAGTTACAGTGGCATTCTTGCCCTTAATCTGATCAGCAGAGGCAGTGTATGAAAACACGTCAAGATCTCTTAACTCCTCCAATCCCAGCACCGTATATATACGTCAGTAGATAAGTAACTCCCCAGTCCCTGCGATGTACTGTATATATCCGTCAGTAATGTACTTTCCTTGTAACTGCCTGTACAACCCTGTACCAGTTACCACAACCTTTTGATCACTGCTCCCATGTTGGCAACACTTCTCAGCTTATATGAGACCCACTGAAGGGTAACAGAGCCAGTCTTGCCTCATCTTTGGAGGTGGATAAGTGGTCTCTTCTGCCATTTTTGCCACATTGCTTGGGACTGCTGGGGACTTGTATTACTGTATCCTACGGTACAGTACGGGTTAAACACTTATTCAAGCTTCCCTTCATCCCTTCCTTCAAAATCTTCAGCTTCTTTAAATCCGCCATTGTTAACCCACTGAGCCCCAGCTAGTTATAAATAAATGTACCACCAGGGACCGGCAGGTTTTGAAAAAAAATTGTTTTCCAGAAACAATAGCGAATGGGTTAGGAATGAAGGAAAAACCAAAAAAAAAAAAAAAATCAAAAAGGTAAAAAATTGGTCCTACGGAACCCCCGAAAACGGATTTTACAAGAGTAAACAATTGAAGGCAAAAACACCCAAAAACCAGGTTTTTGCGCGCTCACGCGCACGCGGTTGGACTTTGAGAGTTTTCAACCATCGGCAAGGTTGCGTGGGATACTTACACAGTTCCCATACCAATCTGATCCCTCTAGGTGCCATAGGACCGGAGTAATTAACATTGACGACACGTTGTCGTCGCTGGGGTTTAGCGTTACATACATTGCCGACACCACGTTGTCGTCGCTGGGGTTCAGTGGGTTAAACTCTTAATCTATTAACTCTCTAAACCACAATCAAACAAGTTACATAAATTTTCATCTGTAATAATCTAAATTAGCCTACGTGGCAATGGAATTGCCACTCCCAATCTGGATAAGTAACTACGTAACTACCTGATGTAGGACGAGTTATCTTACCATTGTTACGACCGGGACAACGAATAAAACAAGGGCACTTAATGATTGGACTAGTAATAGGGCACTATGCAACAATGGTACGCTAGATCCAAACCCTCAAACTTATATGCCGGCGAACAAAACACCTATACCCTCCAGAGTTAATCTGCGATAACGGGGTATCCTTACCTGGGCATAAATGTACTCTACTTCAGGCTAACCCACACTGGTATAGCCTGATAACAAACAAGATGCAAGTTACGTTAAAATGCACAGTTCATCACAAGACTGGCACTTCTCTTCGCTCTTTCCGGCAACGGGACCTGCCAATAACCTTTCACTAGTTCTACCTTCGTGATAAGCAATGCAGCCCCGATGCGGTCTATGGGGTCGTCAACTCTAGGTAAGGTATAGGCGTCTGTCAGGGATAATGCACACACACTCTTGCAATCAACACACACACTGATCTTGCCACTTAAAACAGGTTGTAAAGTTACCGGCAACGACCACTCACGACATTCCTTATCCCTCAGACCCTTCGTCAACATGTAGTCCAGCTCTGCTTTCACAACAGGCTGTCGAGCAGGATTTATACGGTAGGGAGCCAACTTGAGCCTTGCACTGTCTCCAGCCTCCATGTCGGATTCAACCCCGTACATCAGGCCTGGAGAATGAACAAACATGCGGATGTACTGCCACAGCCTAGTAAACAACTTCTCTTGACGCTTAGGAACAAGAGGTTGCAACTTATCTCGACGAACAAAATGCTCATTGCCCTCCCACAACCCAGCCGAGACCACAGTTTCTACACTATAGCCTCCCTCCTTCTCCACCTCTGTCCCTAAAACAGTCAGGTCATGAGAGGGACAATCTGTACCACCTGTGCAGTCACTCCCATAGTTCATAATTGCTAATGCTCCCCCGCCGATACCATACATGCGCACCCCTGCATTCCTTGCAACTACATCTGCCTGCGCAGCATCACCGCCTTCAGCGACATGGCCAGATACAGTCGGTCTATGGTAGGGCTGTTGCATAATACTAGAGCAGCATTGGGAGGCTATGCGATGACCGGGCACATCCATTCCACAGCCAACCTCACCAATCTGCTCGATGTCCTGATTCTGACCACTACCCTTAGCAGCCATGGGTCGACCCTGACCTGACAACCATGCCAAAGCATCGTCGCCCACCTTGAACCTCTGAAACAACGAGGCCAACGGTCTACTCACACTCAAGTGACCTGTCAGCAGAACCTCGTGCACCGCATGCGTTGTGAGGCCTGGGTGCTCGGCACAAACAGTGGGGTATGAACCGAGCAGGTGCTGAAGCGCTGCACACTGCTGCTCAGGCAGGTGCTCTAGCGCTTCCACAGCCACCTGGCTCGTGTCCCCCGCCCACTGCTCCACCGAGACATGACAATCCCAACTCTCCTCCACCTGTACCCCACTGCCCCCCTCTCCTTCTCCACCTTGGCTGCTGCAGACCAACACAGGGAGAGTAGGCTGCTCAGGTAGTTGCCTCACAAACTCTAACAGGTTCACATGACATGTTTCACCGTCCTCTAGTTCAACTTGCTGTCTCGGAGTTATCTCACACCCTACCTCCTCACCAAGTGTGACAGGTTCTGGGGCCACTCCGGACCTAAACGTTGGTGCTAATACTGAGTCGCCAAGAAGAGCCGCTGGATCAAAACTTACAAAACTTCTCCCAACTTTAGCTTTCTCCTTCCGACCGTTCCTCTGCTGGTCTAGAGACTGAGGAATAGGCTGTGACACCTTAGATGCACGAGATCGGGTGACAACACACGCCTTCTGCTGTAATTGACACCTCTCGACCAACTCCTGACCCTCCTTACTCACGTCGGCCGCCCTCTCGGCAACGACTAAGGGTGGAACCTCAGAAGTAGGTTTTTGGTTTGTGATCAAAATTAGTATCATTACTCTCACTTTTGTTATTAAATGTTGCATCACTGACTCGGGGGGGTGGAGTGTTGCGCCCCTTGTTAACTGCATCGGTCCGTTGTGCAGACCCGCACCCACGAATCAGTGATACTCTCAGGTCAGCCAACTCAGCTGCCTTTTGTAGAGTTTTAGGTTTTTTCTCTTTGAGGTTCAAAGTCAGGTCGCCGCCTGTGCATTTAAAAAATTGCTCTAGAAGGAATAACTGCTCAAGCTCTTCGAACGTCGTCACCTTCTCTGATCTCAGCCAATTTCTCAAAGCATCAGACAGTTCCCAGGCATGTTCTAGAAAAGTGCACTAACGACCCTTCGTAACACCCCGTAACTTCAACCTATATGTCTCTGGTTGTAACTCGTACGCCCGTAGAACAGCTTCCTTCAATACCTCATAATCGATGTAAGACTCCAAGGGCAACATTTCATATGCCATGAGTCCTTTGCCCACCAACCTAGAGTAAACAAGGGCTGCCCACTTAACCTCGGGCCATTGATGCTCCCGGCACTTCTTCTCAAAATGCAGGAAAAACTCGGTGACACCCGACTCGTCAAATGCAGGGACTAACTTAACTCCTTGCGACATATATGACGCGATAGCGTCATATGGAACTTATGACCAAAAACTCATATGACGCGATCGCGTCATATGGACTTATCTACATGCCTCTCCAATAAGTTTATGACGCGATTGAGCGTCATATGAGCTCAGTAAGTCCGGTAAGTTAGATGAAGATCTGTCGGTTGGTGGCAACCCCAGGTTCCTCCGACAATTCTAACGGCCAGCAGTGTGGTTTTGACAGTTGTGTGGTGCAGTGGCAATGATACCGGGCGCCCGCTTCCGTGGACTTACTGGAACATAATATGTCTGAAGGAGTTAAGAAGGTGCGATAAAGACTGATCAAGACCTCGATTCCCAGAACCGAGACGCTGCCCTGTCGACTCCACCCGAGACTTCTCAAGCTCTATGTCTGCACAGTACATGGCCTTTCTCTCCTCAGCCTGAATCCTGAGCTCTGCCTCCCGCTGCCGCTGCTCGAGCTCAGCCTCATGCTTTCGTTGCTCAAGCTCAGCCTCATGCTTTCGCTGCTCGAGCTCAGCCTCATGCTTTCGTTGCTCAGCCTGCTGGTTAAATTAGGCGAGTTCGAGCTGAAACAACATCTCGGCAGACAAAACCTTGAGGAGGGGGTGCTACTATCGGGGACCCACCTCGTGAATCACCTAGAGGCATACCCAACCGCCAGCGGGCATCGGCCTATGGGAACTTATCCAGCTCCGGAGCCCGAGGGGGCGCCATGGTAGGAGTCGAGTGGAATGGGGGCTGGGCCGAAGGTGCCCCAGCTCCTCCCGCTCCACCCGAAGCCCCCTGCACCCCACCGAGCATACTGGTAACCAGCTCACCTCTCGACAAACCGCTAGTACCGGGAAACCCTAAGACCGTGGCTACACACTGCAGTCCGTACCGGTCTAGCCCCAACACCCGATCCGCCGACACAGGCTCCTCCAAAAAAATCCGAGCATCCTCCTCACTGTTCACCACCCGAGCGCCGCTAGACAACTCCACCTTCTCGCCTGTGCCCTCACAATGTACTGATCCGTCGTTCGACATAGTGTCCACCGGAAATCCTCAACGTTTATAAAAAAAAAGTACCTAAACTCTCCTTCGGTTTCTATCCCTCCATCTGTGCCTTTGTCTCTAATTTCCTTTCCAGCCGTTCCATAGCTGCGGTTGTGGACGGCCATTGTTCACTTCCTCACCCTATAAACTCCGGTGTTCCTCAGGGCTCTGTCCTATCTCCTATTCTCTTTCTAATTTTTATAAATGATCTCCTTAACTGTACCTTAATTCCCATCCATTCATGCGCAGACGACTCAACCTTACACTACTCCATTAGTTTTTCAGAATGCCCCAGCCAGCAATCCCTCAACGACAAACGTAATGAAGCCATAGAACTCTGAAATTCTGATCTAAATACTATTTCCAATTGGGGCAGAGAAAACCTTGTTAACTTTAATGCTTCCAAAACCCAATTTCTCCATCTATCTACCCGTCAGGATCTCCCAGCGGACTATCCCTTATTCTTCAACAATACAAAAATCAACCCCTCATATTCTCTCAATATTCTTGGTGTCTCTTTTTCTTCTGCTCTCATTTGGAAGGACCATATTACCAGTCTTGCTAAGGCAGCCCCCCAGAAGCTGGGTGTGCTCAACTGCCTTAGGGGGTTCTTTTCCCCTGCACAGCTTCTTGCTCTGTACAGGGGCATAGTGCGCCCTTGTATTGAGTATTGTTCACATGTGTGGGGAGGTTCCTCTCACACCGCTCTCCTAGACAAAGTTGAAAGGAAGGCCTTTCGTATCATTAACTCCCGTCCACTCACCAACTCTCTGCAATCTCTCTCTCTCCGCCGCAATGTTGCATCTCTCTCGCTATTCTATCGCTACTATAATAATCAGTGTTCCTCAGAGCAATCCCAGTGCATACCACCTCCTTTACGTAGGGCACGTGGTACCCGTCTTGCAACTCAATCCCACCCCTACTCTGTGCAACTCTCCAACCCAAGAGTGAAACGTTACTCTCAAACTTTCTTCTACTCAATATCTGAGCTCTGGAACTCTCTCCCAGAATCAGTCTTTCCCTCTTCCTATGACTTAAATTGCTTCAAACTCCGTGTGTCCAGGCATTTTGGCTCGAACGTCCCTTGATTTTGGCCCTGTCACTCTTTCAACTATGGGGGAGGCACTCGCTATAGGCAGTTATGCCTTTTGCCTCTCTCAATCACATAGAACAAAAAAAAAAAAAATGTAGCACTATTCACTCAAAAAATGCTTGAAGACAACTCAAGTGCTATACTACGTTGCCAAAAAAAATTCCAACGTGTCCAAAAATATTCCTCAAAAAACAAATGTCCAAAAATCCTGCAATTATGTCTTAGTTCACTAAATCCTAGACTAAGGTCGCCATTTGTTATGACGACTAAGATAAGATACTAGGCAAGGTCGCCATTTGTTACGACCGGGACTACGAATAAAACAAGGGCACTTAATGATTGGACTAGTAATAGGGTACTATGCAACAACGGTACGCTAGTTCCAAACCCTCGAAAT
Source organism: Paralithodes platypus (assembly GCA_032716605.1). Classification (NCBI taxonomy): domain Eukaryota; kingdom Metazoa; phylum Arthropoda; class Malacostraca; order Decapoda; family Lithodidae; genus Paralithodes; species Paralithodes platypus. The sequence continues at coordinate 16,261,963 of CM064482.1, forward strand.
TATATGCCGGCGAACAAAACACCTATACCCTCCAGAGTTAATCTGCGATAACGGGGTATCCTTAACTGGGCATAAATGTACTCTACTTCAGGCTAACCCACACTGGTATAGCCTGGTAACAAACAAGATGCAAGTTACGTTAAAATGCATAAAAAGGAATCTATGGAAAGATCAATTAAATCAATGCAAGATTTAATACAATAAAAAGATGCTTCAATACAACAATACAACTTTAAACAACAATAAACTCTTCACTCCTATCTGAAAGAAAGTGAAGTATAGTCCTACAGCATAGACCTGGAAACTTCTGAAGAAAGTCTGATGCTCATAAGATGCTCGTATCTTAAACTATATAAAGGCAGGAGGCAGGACACCACACGTGTAAATCGAATACACTAAAAGATAGGACATAAAATGTTAACTGACACGAGAATACTATAAATGCGCAACGGTAGCAATGCTCGACACTAAAAGAAGTATTTCCTCATCAACGAAACAGTCTGCTATGGTTGTGCGGCTCAACAACAACCTAGACTAATAAATGCTGTGTATAATAATGCGTACATATCAAAGAGCTTATATTAAATACTAACAAGTGTCTACTCGATTAATAATATCTAGCTGGGATACTCTAGGTAAGGAACTGGGGTTGAGCAAGACAGGCTCGTAGCCTAGCGATGTCCTAAAGACTGCATCCTTTAAGTTACGTTAATTGACTAGGGTGCTCTCTTGATAGATCCAGATCACAAGTATCTGGTTCTATCCTGGCGACCCTCTAAAGACAAACAAAGAGGCAGCAAAGTGTGGAACTGGTACAGGCCAAAAACCTCAGTGAACACAATGCTACACTCGCAAAGGACGCAACCGAAAAGACAACACAGGCTACCACAGGACCGGTCGAAGTCGTGTAGGTATAAACAAACCGTACACACATCGGAGACAGCGACTACAGTTACCTTATCCCAGTCTAGCATTAAATAAAAGAGCAGAAACACTAAATCAATAATGGAGACAGACAGAGTTCTTAACCTATACTAACTAAGAACCCTCAAACCTATTCTAAGTAAATGTAAATATCTCTGAGGACGGCGCATGCAATACAATGGGCCAGCTATGGAAACCGTATGCAGAACCCAAGGGGATAAGTAATTGAATAAAGGCGAGAAGTAATGGAAAAGAAGAAGTGCAGAGAGAGAAACAGTGATAAAGGTGGTGATCGGGGGAGAGTATGCAAAGGGATGTTAGAAGCACGCGCGCCAAGCCTGTCCTGACGAGGACAGCTCCTGGGGACCCTCGTGTAGGAGGTTAGTTACACAGGAGCCCGCAAAGGCGCGATGGTCGGCCAATCACGGGCCGAGACGTCACAAGACAGCAGGTGTCACGTGACACAGCCAGACACACCGGCCAATAGCGAGCGAGAGGCATGTAAGCTCCCGCACCTAGAGACACTCACTACCATCTCGCTCTGAAAGTCTCTCTCATTCCCACGCTGGTACTATCATCAGTACTATTGATATAAAATATAACCCGTTGTCACAGACGAAAACAAAGAACACCACTGGACTGTCTGTGACAATACGATTACTAGGAAAGAAAGAACAACATTCTCTGATAACTGTAGCCCATTTCGATGTCCCTGGCGAGCGCTAGTGGCTAACGAGAGGCGATTCTGCCAACGCTGGTAGACGTCACACCCCGCCCAAGATATGGGATGCTCAACATTAGGCGAGCACCATATCTGACAAGGCAGAATGCCGACAAGACCCGTCACACCTAGCCACTCCACCAGAAATGAAATGCAAAGCTCAATCTTAAATAAATCAACATATTAGCATAAAGAAAATCTTATAACCCCTCCCAAACACAATAGTATAATATAGCCTGCTATGCTCCCTGAGCGAGCTTCACAGAGCCCAGCCTACTAACTCTCAAACACACACTGACTGAATGGCGAGGGTGCTCCTTGAAGCGTACCCTCCCGTGACAAACAATCACCCACAACATTATCAGCGCCCTTAACATGCCACACATCCAACTTGTGTTCCGGCAGCAAAACAACACCTGGCACTGATAAACTGCCCAGTTCATCACAAGACTGGCACTTCTCTTCGCTCTTTCCAGCAACGGGACCTGCCAATAACCTTTCACTAGTTCTACCTTTGTGATAAGCAATGCAGCCCCGATGCGGTCTATGGGGTCGTCAACTCTAGATAACGTATAGGCGTCTGTCAGGGATAATGCACACACACTCTTGCAATCAACACACACACGGATCTTGCCAGTTAACACAGGTTGCAAAGTTACAGGCAACGACCACCCACGACATTCCTTATCCCTCAGACCCTTCGTCAACATGTAGTCCAGCTCTGCTTTCACAACAGGCTGTCGAGCAGGATTTATACGGTAGGGAGCCAACTTGAGCCTTGCACTGTCTCCAGCCTCCATGTCGGATTCTACCCCGTACATCAGGTCTGGAGAATGAACAAACATGCGGATGTACTGCCACAGCCTAGTAAACAACTTCTCTTGACGCTTAGGAACAAGAGGTTGCAACTTATCTCGACGAACAACATGCTCATTGCCCTCCCACAACCCAGCCGAGACCACAGTTTCTACACTATAGCCTCCCTCCTTCTCCACCTCTGTCCCTAAAACAGTCAGGTCATGAGAGGGACAATCTGTACCACCTGTGCAGTCACTCCCATAGTTCATAATTGCTAATGCTCCCCCGCCGATACCATACATGCGCACCCCCGCATTCCTTGCAACTACATCTGCCTGCGCAGCATCACCGCCTTCAGCGACATGGCCAGATACAGTCGGTCTATGGTAGGGCTGTTGCATAATACTAGAGTAGCATTGGGAGGCTATGCGATGACTGGGCACATCCACTCCACAGCCAACCTCACCAATCTGCTCGATGTCCTGATTCTGACCACTACCCTTAGCAGCCATGGGTCGACCCTGACCTGACAACCATGCCAAAGGCTCGTCGCCCACCTTGAACCACTGAAACAACGAGGCCAACGGTCTACTCACACTCAAGTGACCTGTCAGCGGAACCTCGTGCACCGCATGGGTTGTGAGGCCTGGGTGCTCGGCACAAACAGTGGGGTATGAACCGAGCAGGTGCTGGAGCGCTGCACACTGCTGCTCAGGCAGGTGCTCTAGCACTTCCACAGCCACCTGGCTCGTGTCTCCCGCCCACTGCTCTACCGAGACATGACAATCCCAACTCTCCTCCACCTGTGCCCCACTGCCCCCCTCTCCTTCTCCACCTTGGCCGCTGCAGACCAACACAGGGACAGTAGGCTGCTCAGGTGGTTGCCTCACAAACTCTAACAGGTTCACATGACATGTTTCACCGTCCTCGAGTTCAACTTGCTGTCTCGGAGTTTTCTCACGCCCTACCTCCTCACCAAGTGTGACAGGTTCTGGCGCCACTCCAGACCTAAACGTTGGTGCTAATACTGAGTCGCCAAGAAGAGCCGCTGGATCAAAACTCACAAAACTTCTCCCAACTTTAGCTTTCTCCTTCCGACCGTTCCTCCGCTGGTCTAGAGACTGAGGAATAGGCTGTGACACCTTAGATGCACGAGATCGGGTGACAACCAACGCCCTCTGCTGTAATTGACACCTCTCGACCAACTCCTGCCCCTCCCTACTCACGTCGGCCGCCCTCTCGGCAACGACTAAGGGTGGAACCTCAGAAGTAGGCACCGCAAAGTCTTTGCCGAGAAGAAGGTCGACGCCCTCTACTGGCAGTTTCTCTACGATTCCAACATCTATCTCTCGTGTCACACCATCAACCCCCAGCTCCACTCGAACCAACGGGTATGACCGTGTAGCATTAATACCATGCACCACAACTACCCGTGCCGCATTTATAGGTTGGCCTGTAAAGTTTTTCATCAGAGTCTGGGATGCACCTGTATCACGCAACAACTCCATCCCATGCTTGCAACCAGCCCAGCTCACGCAGCCACGCCCTCTATAGTCGCAAAAAGCATCGCGGACAGGTTTCGAGCCTTCCGGACACTCCTTCACTGGCTGTGCCCCCGCATCTGACATATTACCCCAGGTAAATGCAGAAGACCTCAGAGACACCCCAATGTTGCTAGCCAAAGACACGACTGCTGTAGGTTGGTTACTAGGGCAGGAACGTGCAAAATGCCCCTTATTATGACGCCTAAAACACTCTACTTCACCCTTGGACTTCCCCTGAGGTGGGGAAGGGTCCTGACCTTTCTTAAACGGGACGGTTTTTGGTTTGTGATCAAAATTAGTATCAGTACACTCACATTTGTTATTAAATGTTGCATCACTGACTCGGGGGTGTGGAGTGTTGCGCCCCTTGTTAACTGCATCGGTCCGTTGTGCAGACCTGCACCCACGATTCAACGATACTCTCAGGTCAGCCAACTCAGCTGCCTTTTGTAGAGTTTTAGGTTGTTTCTCTTTGAGGTTCAAAGTCAGGTCGCCGCCTGTGCATTTAAAAAATTGCTCTAGAAGGAATAACTGCTCAAGCTCTTCGAACATCGTCACCTTCTCTGACCTCAGCCAATTTCTCAAAGCATCAGACAGTTCCCGGGCATGTTCTAGAAAAATGCATTCACGACCCTTCGTAACACCCCGAAACTTCAACCTATATGTCTCTGGTTGTAACTCGTACACCCGTAGAACAGCTTCCTTCAATACCTCATAATCGATGCAAGACTCCAAGGGCAACGCTTCATATGCCTTGAGTCCTTTGCCCACCAACCTAGAGGAAACAAGGGCTGCCCACTTAACCTCTGGCCAGTGGTGCTCCCGGCACTTCTTCTCAAAACGCAGGAAAAACTCGGTGACACCCGACTCGTCAAATGCAGGGACTAACTTAACTCCTTGCGACATATATGACGCGATAGCGTCATATGGAACTTATGACCAAAAACTCATATGACGCAATCGCGTCATATGGACTTATCTACATGCCTCTCCAATAAGTTTATGACGCGATTGAGCGTCATATGAGCTCAGTAAGTCCGGTAAGTTAGATGAAGATCTGTCGGTTGGTGGCAACTCCAGGTTCCTCCGACAATTCTAACGGCCAGCAGTCTGGTTTTGACAGTTGTGTGGTGCAGTGGCAATGATACCGGGCGCCTGCCTCCGTGGACTTACTGGAACATAATATGTCTGAAGGAATTAACTCCTTGCGACATATATGACGCGATAGCTTCATTTGGAACTTATGACCAAAAACTCATATGACGCGATCGCGTCATATGGACTTATCTACATGCCTCTCCAATAAGTTTATGACGCGATTGAGCGTCATATGAGCTCAGTAAGTCCGGTAAGTTAGATGAAGATCTGTCGGTTGGTGGCAACCCCAGGTTCCTCCGACAATTCTAACGGCCAGCAGTGTGGTTTTGACAGTTGTGTGGTGCAGTGGCAATGATACCGGGCGCCCGCCTCCGTGGACTTACTGGAACATAATATGTCTGAAGGAGTTAAGAAGGTGCGATAAAGACGGATCAAGACCTCGATTCCCAGAACCGAGACGCTGCCCTGTCGACTCCACCCGAGACTTCTCAAGCTCTATGTCTGCACAGTACATGGCCTTTCTCTCCTCAGCCTGAATCCTGAGCTCTGCCTCCCGCTGCCGCTGCTCGAGCTAAGCCTCATGCGTTCGTTGCTCAAGCTCTAGTATCGACATTCTCGGTGTAACATTAACTACTAACTTGAGCTGGACACATTATGTTAGAAGCATTGCTAAGAATGCCTCTAAAAAACTGGGACTCCTGTACAGAGTTCGAGAATTCTTCACTGACGAGCAGTTGGCCGTGATATATAAAAGTCATGTGCGTTCTCAGATGGATTACTGTTCACCTCTGTTGGGTGGAAGTGGAGTGGTTGCATTGAGGCAGTTGGACAAAATTCAAAATAAAGCTATTAGATTAATCAGTAACCCTGCAATCACACAGGACCTTCCTACATTATCCATACGAAGAAACGTTGCATCCCTTGCATTATTCTACAGATATTTCACAGCAATTGTTCCGAGGAACTTGCTTCAATTGTGCCGCCTCTTCACATCTTTCCCCGTAGAACTAGGGCAGCTGAGAGCGCCCATGAATTTACACTTTCTCCTCCACAATGCAGAACTTCTGCTTATCAGAATTCATTTATCCCCAGAGCTACTACTCTTTGGAATTCACTTCCCTCGAATTGCTTTCCACAAACTTACAATCTACAAATGTTTAAATCCAGTTGATACAAACATTTTATGAATGGAGGATGCCTTTAGGCACATGGACCTTTTTGTTTTATCTGTGTTTTTCCTTCCTCCGTTCATTGTCTCTTAAAAAAAGAAAAAAAAAAAAAAAAAACTCAGCCTCATGCTTTCGCTGCTCGAGCTCAGCCTCATGCTTTCGTTGCTCAGCCTGCTGGTTAAATTAGGCGAGTTCGAGCTGAAACAACATCTCGGCAGACAAACCTTGAGGAGGGGGTGCTACTATCGGGGACCCACCCCGTGAATCACCTAGAGGCATACCCCACCGCCAGCGGGCATCGCCCTGCGGGAACGTACCCCGCTCCGGAGCCCGAGGGGGCGCCATGGTAGGAGTCGAGTGGATTGGGGGCTGGGCCGAATGTGCCCCAGCTCCCGCTCCACCCGAAGCCCCACGCACCCCCTCAAGCACACTGGTAACCAGCTCACTTCTCGACAAACCGCTAGTACCGGGAAACCCTAAGACCGTGGCTACACACTGCAGTCCGTACCGGTCTAGCCCTGACCCCCGATCCGCTGACACAGGCTCCTCCAAAAAAATCCGAGCATCCTCCTCACTGTTCACCACCCGAGCGCAGCTAGACAACTCCACCTTCTCCATCTCCTCGCCTGTGCCCTCACTATGTACTGATCCGTCGTTCGACATAGTGTCCACCGGAAATCCTCAACGTTTATAAAAAAAAGTACCTAATCTCTCATGTAGCACTATTCAGTCAAAAAATGCTTGAAGACAACTCAAGTGCTATACTACGTTGCCAAAAAAAATTCCAACGTGTCCAAAATATTCCTCAAAAAACAAAAATCCAAAAATCCTGCAATTATTTCTTAGTTCACTAAATCCTAGACTAAGGTCGCCATTTGTTATGACGACTAAGATAAGATACTAGGCAAGGTCGCCATTTGTTACGAAAGGGACTACGAATAAAACAAGGGCACTTAATGATTGGACTAGTAATAGGGCACTATGCAACAACGGTACGCTAGATCCAAACCCTCGAACTTATATGCCGGCGAACAAAACACCTATACCCTCCAGAGTTAATCTGTGATAATGGGGTATCCTTACCTGGGCATAAATGTACTCTACTTCAGGCTAACCCACACTGGTATAGCCTGATAACAAACAAGATGCAAGTTACGTTAAAATGCATAAAAAGGAATCTATGGAAAGATCAATTAAATCACTGCAAGATTTAATACAATAAAAAGATGCTTCAATACAGTTACTTTAAACAACAATAAACCTTTCACTCCTATCTGAAAGAAAGTGAAGTATAGTCCTACAGCATAGACCTGGAAACTTCTGAAGAAAGTCTGATGCTCATAAGATGCTCGTATCTTAAACTATATAAAGGCAGGAGGCAGGACACCACACGTGTAAATCGAATACACTAAAAGATAGGACATATAATGTTAACTGACACGAGAATACTATAAATGCGCAACGGTAGCAATGCTCGACACTAAAAGAAGTACTTCCTCATCAACGAAACAGTCTGCTATGGTTGTGCGGCTCAACAACAACCTAGACTAATAAATGCTGTGAATAATAATGCGTACATATCAAAGAGCTTATATTAAATACTAACAAGTGTCTACTCGATTAATAATGTCTAGCTGGGATACTCTAGGTAAGGAACTGGGGTTGAGCAAGACAGGCTCGTAGCCTAGCGATGTCCTTAAGACTGCATCCTTTAAGTTACGTTAATTGACTAGGGTGCTCTCTTGATAGATCCAGATCACAAGTATCTGGTTCTATCCTGGCGACCCTCTAAAGACAAGCAAAGAGGCAGCAAAGTGTGGAACTGGTACAGGCCAAAACCCTCAGTCAACACAATGCTGCACTCGCAAAGGACGCAACCGAAAAGACAACACAGGCTACCACAGGACCGGTCGAAGTCGTGTAGGTATAAGCAAACCGTACACACATCGGAGACAGCGACTACAGTTGCCTTATCCCAGTCTAGCATTAAATAAAAGAGCAGAAACACTAAATCAATAATGGAGACACAGAGTTCTTAACCTATACTAACTAAGAACCCTCAAACCTATTCTAAGTACATGTAAATATCTCTGAGGACGGCGCATGCAATACAATGGGCCGGCTATGGAAACCGTATGCAGAACCCAAGGGGATAAGTAATTGAATAAAGGCGAGAAGTAATGGAAAAGAAGAAGTTCAGAGAGAGAAAAAGTGATAAAGGTGGTGATCGGGGGAGAGTATGCAAAGGGATGTTAAAATCACGCACGCCAAGCCTGTCCTGACGAGGACAGCTCCTGGGGACCCTCGTGTAGGAGGTTAGTTACACAGGAGCCCGCAAAGGCGCGATGGTCGCCCAATCACGGGCCGAGACGTCACAAGACAGCAGGTGTCACGTGACACAGCCAGACACGCCGGCCAATAGCGTGCGATAGGCAGGGATGCTCCCGCACCTACAGACATTCACTACCATCTCGCTCTGAAAGTCTCTCTCATTCCCACGCTGGTACTATCATCACTACTATTGTTATAAAATATAACCCGTTGTCACAGACGAAAACAAAGACCACCATTTGACTGTCTGTGACAATACGATTACTAGGAAAGAAAGAACAACATTCTCTGATAACTGTAACTCATTTCGATGTCCCTGGCGAGCGCTAGTGGCTAATGAGAGGCGATTCTGCCAATGCTGGTAGACGTCACACCATGATGAATATAAACAGAAAAAACGAGGGCTATCCATTCAGAAGAAGGGTAAATAATGGTGGGTGCCCGACCCCGAAAGGCGGGTGCCCGACCCCGAAAGGGGTTGAAATAGGGGAGCTAGCCCCCCGCCAAAGGCGGCTTTCTAGGGCCTTTCCTAGCTGATGCTGAGAGGATTGGGTTCTAGTCATGTGGTGATGGGCTGGTCTATCAGAGTGAGAACTGAGCGATCTCTGCCATACCCATAGCTTGCTCTGACTGTTCCTTTAACTTGTATATTTTCTAGATCTCGAGTGACGGCGTCTTTTCCGTGGATTGACCTCCCAACCTACCAAGATTGGAAGCCAAAGCGTCACATTTTTCCCTTGCCCCTCAACTTTCTCTTCATAATTGCTGAGGGGCACAGGGCCCTGGGTGGAGCTTTGGTTTCCCGGGCGTTTCCGCACCCTCCTCAGCTCCCCGCCATGGAGTGGCTTCGGTCACCCTGGCTTTATTGTGGTCGGCAGGGAGGGTTCTGTGGGGGCGCTCGGTTATGGCTTTGGAATTGCTCGGGGCCTTGGGGTTGTTCAACCAGGCAGCTTGGGGAACAACAACAACAACAACAAAGGGTAAATAATAAGAACTGACTAATTATTTAGATTAGGCCTAGCCCAGCTGTCCTTGCCACAATCATGAGGTCTGACTACTGACAACTGACTACTGACACTTAGGAATCAACAGAGACCGACTCTCATGACCGTAACTATAAGGAACTAGGCTATGAAATTTAATTAAAATAAGTCACATGAGAAATCCTCCCCTTCAGCAAAATTTAGATGAGAGCCTCACAATGACCGAACATAAAAGACCCCAATTTTCCCGTCCAAAAAAAACGGGAATTGATTCACTAAAAAACAACAGGGACGGGGCACCACCGAAAAAAACACAAGGAGAAAGCCAGGCAATACAAAAAATGCAAGGGCTGTCGGCCCAACACCTAACACAGCAGCCATTTGTATATCCAAAGTAAACACGGAAGTAAACAAACACTAATACGGTAATACATTTAATAGTATCAGAGGGTCGAAGGACCAATTATTCCTCGGTTCGAGGGACCAATTATTGTGGGGAATATATAGGTAGGTTATATTATTTAATCACTGGTACATGAATTAATCCCGACAATAAGTTATATAAGATAATTACCAATATGAAATATGATCATTTCGATGGATAGATTCCAGTTTCCTCACACAGCTAGTTCACACGAATGACATATAAGAATGTTCACATAATACAAGATCAATACATAATGAACTTAGCTTATTGAGGACTGGTGATGATGGACTGAAGATATATAATTATTAATAGTGGTAGCACATGGTGAACTCTAGGTTGAGTCAGAGCCGGAGGGAGATGTTGGTTGTACGGCTGATTCTAAGAGACTAGCGGTAGCTGCAGCGTCGCTTCGCGATAATACAAATGGCTACCAGCTCATAATATTACGAACATATGATTTGGTTTTGTGATACATCCAGAGCTGATGTATAGATATATGCACTAAAGCTAATAATTAACTTATAATTAATAATAAACTACAGTACATAATGTACAAGCCGAAATCGTAATTACTATACAATACCGCAAAATTCAAATACCCATTTAAACTCTAAACTGTCGGGGTCATCATACACTATTTCCGACACACGTCAAAGTTAGGTACTAATAATTTCCTTGCATATTGTTTCACAGTACCTTCTCTTTATATATATAGATACAGTATATGACTATAATTATTTTATATATATTTCCTTTTTCTTTTTCAGTCACTGTCTTGTAATATAGCCTGATTTTCTGTAACTTTGCATTATACTTTGTTAGTTAACTTATCCTACTTTTTTCTATTTCTAAGCTACTCATAGGATGTTTACATTTTCACTTTGTTCGGGCAGAGGCTCGTCCCATAGAAAGTAAGGATATATAGATTTAGTATTAGGGCATAGGTAGATAATTAAGATAATAAGACAAATGGCATTAACTCGGTACCGGTCGAGGACAAATCCTGATGAAAGACAAAATACAGTGAGTGATGCAGTACAAATGAACCGTGAAATAGACAATGTAGTTAATGGGGATGTACAAGCAAACCCTGTTAGAGAAAATGCAGGTAATAACAATCAACAACTGCAGCCTGCAGAAGAAAATGCAGGAATCAATAATTCGCAAGATAACAGAAGTGCGGAACAAAATAATAAAAAACGGTGTAAACGAAGATGATGTAAACATGAATGGTGGCGAATGGATGAGACATTCTGGTGACAGATTCATAGCATTAGTGAATGAAATTTATACTGAAGTGATACTAAAGCGCTGAAACAGAGAATGGAGTGGTGGAAAAACGGGGAGTTAGACAACATTCTTAGCCAAGTACAAACAATCCAACAAAGACTGAAAACAAAACAATGAAGAAAGAGGAAGCCAGATGATATGGCACGATCAGTGGGAAATAGCATGAGGATTGGTTAAGTGGCGCAGGCAGTCAGAATAGTCTCTGGGGAAGCCTCAAGTGGGGTGCTCGAAGTGAATCAAAACATCTCGGACCAGCTCAAGGAGAAACACCCAGCAGCAAAACCAGCAAGTGATGAGGCCAAACTAGAAAGGGAATGTGTTCCTCCATACCCGGTGATATGTGAGAATATAACTGGAGACCTCATATTATGGAGAAAGGCACTGAAAACACAGGGAGGGGCAGGTCCATCAGGTATAGATGCTAAGACTTGGAGGATCTTCCTAAGTCAAAACAAGTTTGGTTCAGCCGCTAGTGACCTTTGTGAAGCAATAACATTGCTTGCAAAGAAACTCGCATTATCACCATGCTTGAAAAATAGAAGCTCTGACAGCATGTTGCCTGATGCCTTTAAATAAGAATCCAGAAGTTAGACCAGTAGGCATTGGGGAAGTTCTTAGAAGGATTATAGGAAAAGCAATCATGTCTGTATTTGGAAAAGATGTACAAAGAGCAGTGGGCAACTTACAAGTATGGGCAGGACAGCAAGCCGGAGGAGAAGCAGCAATACATGCAATGGGGTAGGTGTATGATGAGGAAGATTGTGAAGCGGTTCTGCTAGTGGATGCAACAAATGCCTTTAACACCATTGTTAGGGCGGCAGCTATTCACAACATCAAGATCAAATGCCTGAGCATCGCAAAGTACACAGCAAACACTTATAAGGAGCCAGCTAACCTGTATATAGTGGGAAGCACAAAGAAGGAAGAAATTAAAATTCTCAAATCAAATGAAGGAACAACGCAACAAGATCCAGTGGCAGTGGTAATGTATACTCTGGCACTATCTATTCTGCAACAGAAAATAAAACATAAGGAAACCCAAGTGAAACAAGTGGTGTATGCTGATGACCTCACAGGTGCAGGAAGAATAAGGGATCTCAAAGAATGGTGGCGGAGAGTACAATCGGTTAGCTCAGACATTGGGTGCCATCCTAATGCTAGTAAATCTGTACTAATTGTGAAAGAAGACCAGTATGAAGAAGCGGTGCAGATTTTTGATGGGACAGGAGTGAATATTACAAAGGAGGGTCAACGCCATTTGGGAGCAGTAATAGACACAGAGGGATGCAGGAGAGTCTATTTATTAGTGGCCCCGGAATCATTGACGATGCACCTTAACATTGTTTATGGCCAATCTTTGAACTCAAGCTTGCCTTTCAAATTTCCCGCCCGGGAGAGATCAAAACAAAATTGCCACACATCGTGAGCGAAACACTCTTAAAAACCACTCACGGACTCGTCCTATATGATGTGGGTACCACTACTAGAAAAAACTAGCAAAAAAATAATGAAAATACAAATTTTAAACTTGGTCTTAGCATTGCGCTTGCCATGCGTCTGCTGTTCCGCACGCTTCGCCTCACTCATCGAAGCGATTCCTCGTCCTTATTTCTCCCAGGCCCGCTTGCGTCGGACGTGTCTCGAGGGCGCTCCAGCTCTCCTTTATTCTTCACCCTCCATCAGACATGGTGAGTCTTTTGCTCATATGTACATGCTAAGTGCTGAGGATAGGTAGCTTATAGACTAGGAGTAGGCTGTGAACGTCCTTTCGCGGGCCCAGGAGACTGTTTTTCTGGGTACTGTTGTAAAGGCGAGTGTGTTAGGCGGAGTCCTCGTTGTGATAAGGCGAGGGTCCCACGTGCTTGTTTTATTATCCTAGCTCATTATTAGTTCACTGTCAGTCATGAGGCTTCTTGTTAGTGAACTGGGGCCTGTTGTTCGGTCCGTTTTGGGTGTTCAACAGTATGCAACGTGGGCTAGTGCATCGTGGATTTTCTCACTTAGTTGAGGGGTCCTGCACGGAGCCATGCTGCTCTTCAACCTACGCTTCGTGATTACTACGTGTTATATGGGCCTACGCTGGATTGCAGGTTTGTGCTATTATATGATATCATCGACACCTGCCTCCATCTAGTTGGCCTCATGTAGGTTGTGAATATATGGCTAGGGAGTGTTATTATTGATATTATATTATTCATGTATAACTATGCCATATGTGTGCACGTTGTATTGGGATCCATTCTGGGGGGTTGGCCCTTCCGGCGGGATTTATAAAAGTGAGACTTAGTCAACGTGCCTCTAGTTGTTTCAAGCGGTTTTCCCGCCGGGACACTTCAAGAAACATCTAGAGCAATGTATAAAATTCAGATATCCAGGTTTGGTGCGGGATAGCTTGGATTTTGTCTGTTTTGTTTACGGCGTCTAGTATAATTCCGGCTTGACCGGCATTTTACTAAAATGTTTTCTTGGAGAGTTCGGCAATCCCGCCTCCATTATAAAACAAACTTTTCCGCCGCATAAAGTTAACAGAGAAAACGTTCGTTGTTTGGTACTGTCCTAACGTTAATCCTGGTGGTGAAAAGTGGGGAGCCACTGCCGCCGGGAAAAAAACGGCTGAGCCGAGAAACGAACTATCCCATTCCTATCTTGTAGCTTCTCAGTTATCTGTATAGCTTATTTTAAGGCACTGGTCCGCCGTGGGGGAAAGACATTAGATCTATCGTAGCGTTGGTTGCCGGGTTTAGTTCTTTCATAACAAGACGGGATGAGGTCAGTGTTGGTCACTTTGGTTAGAAGTTATATACTCAGGTAGCACATGGTAGGCTACTAACCATTCACTTACATTTCTGGGAATGTATTTAACGTAAGGGGAACTAAGATTGTCTAGTTTTATTCAACTCTTTTTTTCTCTGTATCGTTGGAGATATTTTAACATTAGCTTTTCCAGCCTAGCGTGTCCTTATGAGCATTGATTCTTGGAATTTTTCTCACCCTCAGGTTCGCAGTCGGGACACCTAGGAGGATCTGCATCTCCTTGGCGGGAGGGAGCAATGGATAAAAGTGCGTTTTCGTTTTGCTCGACTTTGGGTTGCAAAAATTTGGCAGTCATTGGGCATCTCCTATGTGTTAAATGTGTACCCCGTTTGGATCGATCTCGTGGTCGTTGGCTTTCTAAATTATGCCCCAAGTGTTCAGCTTTTCGTAATGCATGCTTAACCCACTCAGATGGACAGTGCAAGACAATTCTGCTCCACATTCAATCTTCTTATGTAATGTACTGTAAGACAGTGGCCCACAAATCTTTACAGTTGGATGATCAATTATTAGAGGATTTTCTTAAAGTGCCGTCAGTTACCTCGCCCTCAGCGGCTGATACTCGTGAAACTCCCTCCCGCCACAACAAGCGACCTAGGACCAAGAATCCGACGGACGTACCTTCCTCGTCTTCCCAGCGTGATCGGTCCCGCTCTCCCAGACATGCTCCCAGGCCCAAGTCGCCCACTGTGCAACACGCGTCTAAGAGGCCACGTACTGATATTTGCCGCCACACTCTCCTATGGCGATGACAAAAATAGGAAGAAACAGTCTAAAAGATCCCCCTCGTCAAAGACGGAAACTCAGCCTCCACCTCAAACAGAACCCAGGTCTTTGTCGCACCAGGAGGCACCCAGAGACACATCCAGCAATGTCTCAGGCCACTCTCACCAGTTTATCATCCCACACCGTATTCAGCCAGAACCTCAGGTCTTAGCGGTATTGGGATCTGAGAGGGGTAGCAATGTGTTTTCTCGCCGGCAGGAGGATGAGTTCTCCTCTGACCGACCTGCCTCTGTGCAAGAACCTATGGAGTATGAGATACAGGATCTGAATCTGTGGGACCTCTCTGAGTCCAACGTTCTCGACGACTCACAAATAGAAACACACGATTCCGCTACCCGGGTCGGCGAGTCTCTGTTGGAGGCTTTCCCGGCCCCCCTGTCCCGGACACCGGGATCTACTTTACACAACCAAGGGGTAAACGCCGAGGAGGAGACGCCAGGCCAGCGACCTTCTTCCCGGCACTCGGGAACGCAGGACTCAGAGATGTCACAGTCCGCGTCCCAATCAGACCAAGGAAGTGGGGTGTATATTTCAAGTGAACAATTACAGGAGTGGCTAGATTTTATGAAACAGGTGAAGGGTGAGCGACAGGTAAAGGTGCGACCTCTAGGGCAAGTGTTAGTTCAACCTCAGGTTAACGTAAACATACCTCCTCCCACTGTCACTCCGGCGGCTACCACTTCGGGAGCAGCGGCTCTTTTGCCATCCAATCTGAAATTATTCTCAGATTTGCTTCCTCCCCAACTTGATAAATCAATTCCTGGTAAGAAGGGCCCTATGCCCCTATTATATGGACCTGATACATCTTGGTCTGTCATTCAGCCTAACCGCCCTGAGGTCGCACAGCCCACCGTTACAGGTGAGTCTCCTGTTCTGGATCATTGGGTTATTGAGGCGAGTGAGGCGAAGAAATTAAGGGCCAAGAACCAATCTGGGGAGGTACTCGATGTTGTTGTAAAAGCCATCCCCACTATTTACAATGCTGACTATTTTGTTTACATGCCATCCTCTGCCTTGTCTCACGCTTCCGCAAGGAAAACTTTTTTCTGATTGGACGAAGTCAGATGGGTTCAATGATTTAAAACTTTTACAAGGGATGACCCCAGAGTTAAATTCTATACCCTTCAGGCACTATGCTGGCACATCAGTCGTACACATTCAGGGAGGGGAGTCGGGGAAGTGGGTGGCATGGGGACAAGAGGCCCAGCTGTTTGCCAGCACTATAACTAATAAGAGCAGTCATCAGCTCCCGCAAGAGAACAATCATTGGTTCTCTATGCCGGTAGGCAAGGCGCACAGGATTCCACACTCCACAGCCCATTTTTTAATTTTTTGGGGCCCCGAAATTATCTTTATGTCAATTGCCTGAACCTTTTTGTTCTCCCACACAGGTACAGATCGACAAAGATTTCAAGATGAGGCAGAAAGCCTGGAGACTAGCGTCTCAATACCTTCTCAGCCGCCAGCTTGCGGCCTCTCTGGCCAGGACGACTGAGTGGGTAATGGACGCTGGCACCCAGAAGGCTCTTTCTCTTACTAGGCGCCTCCTTCTTCAGAACTCCATTCAGTCCCTTGGGGATATCCGAACTGCTCTCTTTGAAGCGGTGAGGGTTCGTCTAGATCTGAGGGTGTACCTGGTGAGGAGACTCCCTGTAGAGATCGGTAGGAGACTGATTTTATCAAATGTTTTCACCAAAACCCTAGCCTCTGAAGATGCCTGGCGCACTGTCAATGTTCTATTAGACTCTCAACCTGCCACTACTTCTAAGCCGAAGGGTGAGCAGTCATTTAAGACTAAATTTAATGCTAAGAGTTCATTTCGTGATCAGTCCCAGTCCTTTCAGTCATCCAAGACTCTCACAACCCCTGGAAGTAGCAGGACGTCTCGAGGTCGAGGTCAGCCCAGGGGTAGAGGGCGTTGGTTCAGGGGGCAGTCTAGGGGAAAACCCGGTAGCGATGGTAGTAAGGCCTCTCATCCCCCCAATCCAAAATCAGAGTCACAACCCTCCAATCCAAAACACTGAGACACCACAAGGCTCTCTCACTCCCAGTGCCAAGGCAAGGCGAGCCGGATCCGAGAGTAGTACTACCGGACAATACCAGTCATGCGACTGGCAACTTCCGGGATTGTCATCGGGCATGGCCTCGGCGTACATGGGCAAGGACAGTGGTCCGAAAGGGCCTCTCATGGCGGTGGTTCCGGCGACCCCGTTTACGTATCCCCACAGAATTCATTCGGGTTTCATTAGAGGTGATATCCGTCGTCAACGAGATGGCCCCAAAACAGATCTTTATCCTCAGTCCTTTGTCACAACCCGTGTTCACATCCTGGTTGTTCCTGGTGCCAAAAAGGGACAGTGTTCAGATGAGGCCGGTGATCGACATCTCTTATCTCAACACCCATATTCACAATCAGTCATTCAGGATGCTGATTGTGAATCAGATCAGATTGACACTCCCACCGCAGAATTGGATGTGTTCCATCGATCTAACAGAAGCCTATTGGCGGTGCCGTTGTAAAGGCTTATCCCTCAATACTTCATCTGATCTGATGTCCCCATCAACATACGTTTTCAGAAATATCTAGCTTTGCGCAACAGGGACCAAACGTTTGTCTTTCAAAGAATGCCCTTTGGTCTACATCTGGCACCCCGAGTTTTCACAAAATTAGTCCGACAGGCTTTGCTACCATTGCTAAATCAGGGAATCAGGGTGTTATGGTATCTCAACGACTGGTTAATAGTAGCACAATCCAAAATAATTTGCCTCCAACATGTACAACTCATGTAGCTGCCTTGGGGTTCAAGGTGAACTTAGCAAAGTCTTCCTTGATCCCCACCAGGAAAATCCAATGGGTGGGCCTTATCTGGGATACCAAGGTACTCACTCTGAGTCAGAGCGAAGACAACCGTCAGAGATTTCGCAGGAAACTCTTTCGGTTTCTTCATTCTCTGACAACAACGAGGAGGATCTGGGAATCTCTGGTAGGATCACTCAATTGGATACAACTGATGGTCCCGTTAGGTCGTCTGAAGGTCAAACAAATTACTTTGGAGGGAAACAAGTACTTTCCGCTGTTGGCAGCGGAAACACTGCGGAAAATTCCAAGTTAATCCACAACCTCCTGCCGGCTTGGGCGAAGCCAGAAGTAATACACTCCTCCTTGACATGGACAGCTCCTCCTCCGACAGTCTGGATAGATACGGACGCGTCAGGTACCCTGGGATGGGGTTACCAGTCAAACCTAGGATATCAGGGTCAGGGTCTATGGTCCAGGTCAAATCACCTTCATATCAATGCCAAGGATTTGTTAGTCCCCCTTATACTTTTTACAGGAGCACGGCATGAGCCAGGCGGGAAAGTCCCTAGCCTTCAGAATGGACAATCTGACTGCAGATTTATCTTCATGCAACATATCTGCCCGGCGTGGCGAACGTGTGGGCAGACGCTCTGTCTTGGACACGGAGCACTCAAGTAGAATGGGCTCTCAAGCAAAACATCTTTCAAGAGATGATTGCAGAACCTTACCATCCACAAGTGGACTTGTTCGCGTCAGAGGCAAACCACAGGCTGCCTCAGTACCTCACACGTCGGAGTCAGACTCCGGCGGGGGGTCCAGATGCATTTCTGGTAGACTGGAACAAATGGAGCTCCATCTATCTATTTCCGCCTCCAGACGCATCCTTAATGTGCAAAGTAGTTCACAAACTACGGGGTTATCGAGGCATGGTCTCGATGATCGCGCCGTTATGGCCGGCTCAAGTTTGGTACAATTAATTGGAGACGTGGTGCGAGAACCCGGTGTCGCTCCCAATCTCGTACTTCCACTTAGACACAATTGGAAACCTCAAGACCTCGCTGACTTTCGCCTTGTGGATATTCAGAAGGCCAAGTGGCTAGGCCAGTTTGGGGAAGCCGGGACTCACAAGTTGATTAATCAATACGCATTATCAACACAAAGACAGTATCAATCTCACTGGAAATCATTTACTTCCTGGATCGTAGAAACTGACCAACAGCAGTCCTCGGTGGCTCTGATGTTGAATTATTTAAATTACCTTTTTGAAATGCAAAAGTTGTCAGTTGTCACATTAAGGAATCACCTCACAGCAATTCGGACACCTTTTTTCGATTTAACTGGTTTGTCCGTGCCAGAGGCGGAGGAGAAGGGGTTCATGCGGTCTTGCTTCCGGCTTCGCCCTCCTCCACGTCAACTCACGCCCACCTGGTCTCTTGATTTGACTCTTGAAATGCTTCACTCCCGTAAATATTATCATAATCCTCCTTTCGAGTTAAGACTAAAGAAAGCCATTTTTGTAATGGCATTGGCCACGAGGGATAGGGTGTCTGAGTTGGCGGCGATGAGTTCGGAGCCATCTTGCTTAAGGTTTTCGAGGCGCAACATGAGTGTCCATATTGCTCCTGTTCCTAATTTCATTGCTAAAAATGAATGCAGTAATCATGTTTTTACAGAGTTTGAAGTTCCTGCTCTGAAACAGGGCGATAATCACCATTTACTTTGCCCGGTGCAATCACTCATTTTATTTATGCGGGTATCTCAGCCAGCTCAGGCCGGGTCCCTCTGGGTTTCGCGGAAAGGTAAACGTCTTCAAAAACGACAGCTGGCTGCGTTATTAGTAGAAGTAATTAGAGAGAATAATCCGGGCGTTCTTGCTAGATCACACGATATCCGGAAGTGGGCTGCATCACTCAGGTTCCTATATAATTACTCACTCGATGATATTCAACAGACCAAGCTGTGGTCGTCCAATCACACTTTCTTAACACGTTACCCGTCCATGAATCTCATAAAACCTTCTTGTACATGTATATCATTAAGGCAGAGAGTCGAGTATTAAGCTATTTTTGTATAAGAAAAAAAAAGGGGGGGGGGGTGGCGGGGAGGAGGTATCCTAGCTAGGGCCTCTAACCTACCTCCTATGTGATACAACAAGATGACGAGAATGAAGGTCATGTGATAACCCATTCCTTAGACTAAGTAAGTCTAGTCAGGAATTTTTGTTATGTTACTTTATGTATGGCAATAGAGTATCCATTATGCTCATTAATCTTAAGGTTAGGATTAATGGCAAAAGTACAAATCTATTTGTAATAGAGTACCTGTAGGCCATATATACAGTATATATACACAGTAGGCCACCATAGTATCAGTATTTTCTAAGAGATGAGATATTGATTTATTTATTTATGTATTCATAAACTAAAATGTATAGTTTATGTGCGTTACACCAACTGTTCTATCAAACGTAATGGTGCTACACAAACAGGCAATCTTTAAGAGACGCCGCCTGTAAAACCTTTTATTATTTTGTATAAAACGATGATCTTTTTCGTACGTGTTTCTCTTTTAACCTTAGTAATTTATTAGTGGTCATGATATTCCTGATGAATGTCCCCCTCCAGACTTGAGATATCAGGCGCATCGTCAATGATGAAGGGGCCACTAATAAATTATAGGTTTGAGTCCCGAAGGGAAGAAGGAAAACCTAATATTTAGTAGTGGCCCCGGAATCATTGACGATTTTGGCCCTCCCTTCCATCCCCTTCCCATTCATCTGCTATATTTAAAAAATCTTTATATATCAGTTAAAGGACGAGGAATCGCTTCGATGAGTGAGGTGAAGCGTGCGGAACAGCAGATGCATGGGAAGCGCAATCCTAAGATCAAGTTTAATATTTTGATTTTCATTATTTTTTGCTAGTTTTTTCTAGTAGTGGTACCCACATCATATAGGACGAGTCCGTGAGTGGTTTTTAAGAGCATTTCACTCACAATGTGTGGCAATCGTATTTTGATCTCTCCCGGGCGGGAAGTTTGAAAGGCAAGCTTGAGTTCAAAGATTGGCCATAAACAATGTTAAGGCGCATCGTCAATGATTCCGGGGCCACTACTAAATATTAGGTTCTCCTTCCTCCCTTCGGGACTCAAACCTATAATATGTGCGAAAAAAGGTAGGAGAATGAGTAAAGGAAGTGAGAACCCTGGCAGACATTGCGAAATCTGAACCATATGCTGCATATACTGCCTTCACATATGGTGTTAAGCACAGATGGACCTTTCTTATGAGAACAGTGCCTGACATTGGGCAGATGCTCCAACCGCTGGAAGAAACAATCTGTGGAGCATTCATAACTGCTTTAACAGAGAGGCACAGCATCACGCAAGAGCTAAGAGATCTATTAGCTCTTCCGCCAAAGTTCGGAGGTATGGGAATCATAAACCCAGTGGAAGCTGCGCCTTATGAGTACCAAAATTCCCTTAAACTTACTAAGTCTCTGACAGAAAAAATACAGGAGCAAAATTAAAATGATGAGGTGGACGAAGATGAACAACGAAATGCAAAACATGAAATAACAAAGAGCAGAGAAGAGAGACAGAAACATAGCCTAGAACAAATTAAGTCCGAATGTAGTGAAGAACTAAAAATGAGAGTGGAGATGGCACAAGACACGGGGGCTTCTAATTGGCTCACTACCAATAAAGGAAAAAGGCTTCAGCTTAAATAAACAAGAATTCAATGATGCCGTAGCCTTGAGGTATGGGTGGCCAGTTTCGAACCTGCTGCTGAAATGTGCATGTAGGGAAAGAAACAACTCAGACCACTGTATGACCTGTAAGAGAGGAGGATTCATCTGTATCTGGCATGATTAAGTACTGTACGAGACATCACTGCACAAATGCTGGACGAGGTGTGCCATGATGTCAGAATCGAACCGAACCTTCTGCCTATGGACGGACAGCGCTTGGCCCACAATACTGCAAATACTTCAAATGAAGCAAGAGTGGATGTAAGTGCTCGAGGTTTTTGGACGAGGGGACAACAGGCTTTTTTCGACATCAGAATCTTCAACCCAAGAGCACCAACACATCGTGAGCGAGGACTCAAACCAGCTTACTTGAGAAACGAAAGTGAGAAGAAATGCGCTTATGAAGAAAGAATTTTGAACAGGGATCAAGGAAGCCTTACACCTCTGGTCTTCTCATCGTCAGGAGGAATGGGACCTTCTGCAAGTGTCTTCTATGCCAGATTAGCTGAACAAATATCGGAGAAAAAGCGCCAGCATAGAAGCCAAGTCATAGATTGGATAAGATGCCGGCTCTCTTTCTCTCTTCTCAGGTCTGCACTCATGTGTCTCAGGGGTACAAGGTCCTCCCCGCTACAGAGGACAAGAGTGAGAGACTTGGACTTTGAAATGGCCGTGGCGGAGGGCCGAATTGATGAACATCTAGGTTGACTGTAGGGAGATACTGGTAAAATAAGATAAACTATAAGGAAACTAGAATAAGAGAGATTGTAAACCACTTTGTAATTGTCACTTTAAAAAAAAAAATATATATATATATATTGATATATATATATATATATATATATATATATATATACAGTATTTGTATATATATATATATATATATATATATATATATATATATATATATACTGTACCCCTTACCCCCCCAGGGGGTAAGGGGGCGACTAATAGGGGGAATGGGGGTAGATTGTAGGCACCAATCAAACAGGGCTATACCCAGGAGAGGCTGTAGGCATTTGATAAGGAGTCGCTGGAACTCCTGTTTCATTTGCCTGGCCTCTCTTACTGATCCCATTTGTGCCTCACTTACACTGAGAGTAGTCCACCTTGCTCTCACAAACACCTCCTCCTCCTATCTACCTCACTACACTTAACATGCACACCACACTTCCTCCTTCCACAAAAAACAAAAATCAAAGATGATGAACACAGGCCCAGCCTCGGAGTGCCCAGGAGGGGGCGGCATAAATGCCCCAACACCTGCCCGATCTTCCCCTGACGAGCCCTGTAAATACTCTGGACCACTGCCTGCCACTCTTACTATCTACTTTTGCAATAGTCACTTCCTTTCCTTCTAATTTTCACTCAGTCGAACACCATCTCTCCTCCTACAAACCTGATCTTCTTTTCCTTGCTGAAACCCAGGTATCTGAGACAACTGCCAGCAGCACCTTCTCTGTATCCTCCTACTTTCTCTATCCTAATTTCAAAGCCAAAGGCGGATGTTGTGCATACGTACACAACAAACTCACTTGTTCTCTTGTTCCCGATTTGGACTCCTCTGAATTCTCAACTTTATGGCTCAAACTATCCTGTCATTCTCATACGAAATATTTCTGTGCTGTCTATCTTTCCCCTAACTCTATTCATCTCTCCCTACTCTGAAATCTCCATCTTAGGAGATTTCAACGTTCACCACCGCCAATGGCTCTCCTCGCACACTACTGACCAACCTGGTGAACAAGCCTATGTCTTTTCTATCTTAAATGACCTAGAGCAGCTGGTCCAGCAACCCACCCGTATCCCAGATCGCTTCGGAGATCGGCCCAACATTCTTGACTTATTTCTGACTTCTAACCCTTCTTCTTATACTGTCAATCTTTTCTCTCCTTTGGGCTCCTCCGACCATAAACTTATCTCCGTCACCTGTCCTATCTCTTCAGTATGGCCACCCGATCCTCCCAGCCGGCGGCGCTTGTGGCACTTTGCCGCTGCCAACTGGCAGGCTCACCGGCAGTACTTCTTTGATTTCTCATGGAATGACTTCTGCTTCTGTGGCCGAGGACCCTCAGAGAGTGATGAACACATTACAGAGGTAATCCTCTCGGGCATGGAAGCGTACATTCCATTTTCTTTCTCTCAGTCTAATGCCAAAAAATGTTGGTTTACTCACGCTTGTTCTACTGCTGTCAACAACAAGGTGGAACCTTTCAAACAGTACCGACGCCTTAAAACTCTTGAATCTCATTCTTCCTATGTTTCTGCCCGGAATCAAGCCAAATCTGTTCTTCAACTTGTGAAACACCCTTTCATCAATAATAAATGCATTGAACTATCCAACTCTAGCTCTTCCCAAGCTTCTGGCATCTAGCCAAAAACCTCTCAAACAATATTTTTTCCTCGTCTTTCACTCCCCTTTTCCACTCTGATGGCACAACCATATCACTTCTTCGTCTGACAAAGCTGAACTCTTCGTCCAAAATTTTGCTAGAAACTCCACCTTGGATGATTCCGGTAACTCCACCTTGGATTCGGTGCAATTCCTCCCTCTCCCCCCCCTCTCTCCTACTGCCGGTAACCACATACCACTTATGTCTACTCTTCTAAAATGTATTTTCTACCTTCTCTGGGCTTAATACTAAGAAGGCGTACGGTCCGGACGGTGTTCTTCCTGTTGTACTCGAAAACTGAGCTTCCGTGCTGACCCCCTGCCTAGGCAAACTCTTTCGTCTCTGTCTCTCCTCTAACGTCTTCCCGTCTTGCTGGAAGTTTGCTCTCATTCAACCTGTCCCAAAGATGGGTGACCGCTCTCAACCCTCCAACTATCGTCCAATTGCTCTCATCTCTTGTATCTCTATAAAGTTTTTGAAACTATTCTTGCTTCCAAATTTCTTAAGCATTTCTCTTCTCATAATCTGCTCTCAGATCGCCAGTATGGCTTCCTTAAGGGTCGCTCTACTGGTGATCTTCTTTCATATCTTACTAACTCTTGGTCATCCTTCTTTCGGGACTTCGGTGAGACTTTTCTGTTACACTAGACATATCGAAGGCCTTCGATAGAGTCTGGCACAAATCTTTAATATCTAAACTACCCTCCTTCGGTTTCTATCCCTCCATCTGTGCCTTTGTCTCTAATTTCCTTTCCGGCCGTTCCATAGCTCTGGTTGTGGACGGCCATTGCTCACTTCCTCATCCTATCAACTCTGGTGTTCCTCAGGGTTCTGTCCTATCTTCTATTCTCTTTCTAATTTTCATAAATGATCTTCTCAACTGTACATCCAGTCCTATCCATTCATAGGCAGACGAGTCTACCTTACACTACTCAATTAGTTTTCCAGAACGCCCCAGCCAGCAGTCCCCCAAAAACAAACGTAATGAAGCCATAGAACACTAATCTTCTGATCTAGCTACTATTTCCAATTGGGGTAAAGAAAACCTTGTTGTATTTAATGCTTCCAAGACCCAATATCTCCATCTTACTACCCGTCCGGAACCTCAAGAGGACTACCCCCTATTCTTCAACAATACAAAAATCAATCCTTCATCTTCTCTCAATATTCTCGGTGTCTCTTTTTCTTCTGCTCTCACTTAGAAAAACCATATTATCAGTCTTGCTAAGGCAGCCTCCCAGAAGCTGGGTGTGCTCAACCGCCTCAAGGGGTTCTTTACCCCTGCGCAGCTTCTTTCTCTGTACAGGGGCACAGTGCGTCCTTGTATTGAGTATTGTTCACATGTGTGAGGAGGATACAATGCACTCCTAAACAAAGAAGAAAGGAAAGCCTTTTGTATCATTAACTCATATAGGGGGACCATTATGCCTGTCTTCCAGTCATCAGGTGCACTCCCCTTCTCCCATGCTAGTTTACATATTTTCCATGCCCATTCGATCACTATCTCACCACCATACCTCAACATTTCCCCACACACAACATCTTTTTCTGGTGCTTTCCCCAACTTCACTCTTTTCATTGCTTCCCACACTTCTGACCTCCTGATCCCCCCCTCCTCCTCCACTACTTCTCTTCTTCTCTCTCCCATACCCTATCCAACTATGTTTGCTGGCGCTTCATTCCTTACATTTAGCAACTCGTTGAAGTATTCCCTCCATCTTTCGACTCTCTCTTGCTTCTCGGCTAGCATTCTCCCATTCTTATCTTTCACACCCTTAATGTTTCCCTTGCTACTTTCCCTAACTTTCTTGACTTCTTTCCAGAACAGTTTCATACACTCCCTCCATTTTACACTCGGATTCCTTCCAAATTCCTCATCTACTCTTATCTTACTTTCCTTCACTACTCTCTTCACCATTCTTTTTCTCTCCACGTACCTCGATTGTTTCTGACTCTCCAAATCTTCATTCCCTCTACTACCCAACCACTCTCTATAACCTTTCTTCTTGTCTTCCACAGCTATTTTTACCTCTTCTGTCCACCATGCTGTACCTTTCACTCCCTTCCCTCTTCTCCTTACTCCACACACCTCCTCACATGCTGCACAGATATCTTCCTTAAACACCTTGCTCATCTCCTCCACTTCCTCCATATCTTCCAGGTTGAACCAACCTAATCGTCTTTCTACTGCTCTCCTGTACTCTTCCCTGATTTCCTCCTCCTATAGCCTCTCCACCCTCCTCGCCATTCCACCCTCCTCTAGCCTCCCTCCAGCTCTTAATCCACTGAGTCCCAGCTAGTTTAGAATAAATGTACTACCAGGGACCAGCAGGTTTTGATTTTTTTTTTTCCAGAA
Source organism: Paralithodes platypus (assembly GCA_032716605.1). Lineage (NCBI taxonomy): Eukaryota > Metazoa > Arthropoda > Malacostraca > Decapoda > Lithodidae > Paralithodes > Paralithodes platypus. Next base: position 16,288,146 of record CM064482.1, read on the forward strand.
ACAATAGGGAATGGGTTAGGAATGAAGGAAAAACCACAAAAACCCGATCCCCTAGGTCAAAAAGGGGTCCTACTGTGCGCCCGAAAGTCGATTTTACAAGATGGGAAAATTGAAGGCAAAAACACCCAAAAACAGGTTTTTGCACGCTCACGCGCACGCGGTTGAACTTTGAGAGTTTTCAACCATCGGCATGGTTGTGTGGGATACTTACACAGTTCCCATACAAATCTGAGCCCTCTAGGTGTGCTAGGACCGGAGTAATTAACCGGGACGACACGTTGTCGTCGCTGGGGTTTAGCATTACATACATTGCCGACGACAACGTGTCGTCGCTGGGGTTCAGTGGGTTAATACAGGAGATAAAATCAAACACCTACCAATTACCTCCGGCAACTTCTTAACCCCCTCCGACAGATTAATGAAACTTATTTTTCTGTTGACAGTAGCCACACTATTTGGCACTATTTGGGTGAACTGTTATTTTTGGTACTGCCTGGTTCGGTAGGAGGTTAACAACTAGCTCCACATTTAGTGTTGCCCTTCACCGAGTACTTGTTAAAATTACACTCGATTATATACACGATCGCGTATATATTAACTTATATTAACACTAATTTTCCCAATTTATATACGCGATCCGCGTGTAAACCGGTGTTTGGTCCAAATCACATATATACGCGATCGTATGCAAACTGTCTGAAGGGGTTAACACCTACTGTCTCACCGACGTACGTTGGCCGACAGTAAAAAAGTCACTCGTCAGTACCAGCGACGGCTGACGTTCGTCCATATTATGCGGTCCTTTTAACCCCCCCTAGACATAAATAGTTAACTTACTGACGAGGAGGCGGACGACACGGTACTATCCCCAAAACTGTCAAAATCTCACTGAGGGACCGTTAGAAGTCGGAGGAACTTGGGGTTGCCACCATTCGACAGATTTTGATCTAACTTACCTAACTTACTGAGCTCAATATGACGCTAGAGCGTCATATAACTTATTAGAGAGATATCAAGATAAGTTCATATGACGCTCTAGCGTCATATGAGTATTTTGGCAAAACCGTCATATGACGCTCTAGCGTCGTATGAAACGGAGAGTGTTAACTGCCCGTATCGAGCGGTACTAGGTACCATACCGTGATTTGTAAACACTGCTCTGAGACCTTGGCAACGCTTTTCAGCCTGTGGGAGCTAGCTGGGACAGTATTCCTCCAACTTTCGGGGTGATTCTGAAGCCATTTTGACCACAATGCCTGTTACTGGAGGGTACATTTACAGTAATACCCTCTGGTACAGTAGGGTTTAACCAGATAAACCTGGAGTGGCAGGGACCTGGATTGGCGGAAGACCTGGAGAGGCGGCGCCTACGCCGTGGGTCCACCTCCCGGAGCTGCCGACCCTCCCGGCCGGGGACAAGTTCGCTGACCGTGGGGAGCAGTTTCCTGGGAGAGAACCTCCATAACAAACGCTTGTACCCTCCTTGTTTTGGGGGGCACGAGACCTGGGAGCGGCTTTGATCGCCCGGGCAAACACCACACCTCTCACACCACACACACACACATCACATTGTTTTTCCTACACCGAGAAATGACTCTCCGGCTGTCATTTCTCAAAGACTTCTTCTAGCCGGAGACAATGAGAGCAACCCAGGACCCACCTACAAGTACATATGTCCAACATGCTTAAAACCTATGACTTTGAGTCGCCACTCAAAGGGTTCGGTTCTCTGAAATTCATGTGAGAATTAGACCCATTTCACCTGCACAACACTTGCCTCCACGTAACACTACACAAAAACCTGGACCTGTTCCTCATGCCCCTCCCTTTGCCAGTCAAATCCCTCCCCTACAATTCGTACACCTCTCCTCCCCAACCCACCTAGCCTTTCCATACCATTTTTTTTTTTTTTTTTTGTTTTTTTTTTTTTTTTTTTTTTATATATTCCAACTTACTTCCTCTCGGGCATAGGCTGAGAGCCTTAACATTCACCGCTTTACAATGAACAGTGAAGCCCGTGAGGTCTTGTTCCAGTGTAGGGAGTGAGACATGTGAAGCACGTAGAGTACAACGAGCACCTGCCATCTTGCCTTCACATGGGGCACGGTGCTCACTCATGGCCTGAAACGAACCCATCTCTGAAGCCACCTCGTTCCCGTGCTTCACTGTCTCACCCACTACACTCGGACTCTCACACTTACACACACACAACGCCACCTGTTGAGCAGATAACTCACCAGGCATTGCACCCCTATAGCATATTTTGAATATGGGAATATTCATACAGTGCTATTTAATCAGGGAACAATGAGGGTATTTTATTGACGTTTCGGTGGGCTTGTGGTAATGCACTGATACCAGGTACAGCACAAATTCCATCCCAATAATATCTTCCCATTGATACATCGGGATTTGAACCCGGGACCTTTGGATTACCAGGCCAGTGGCAAGACCACTCCACCACACCTCCCCTCTACATCCTAAACCCCTCACACCACACCCCAACCTAATCCATTCATACCCTCATCTCCTGCACCCTAATCCCCACCCTCACCACCACCTCACCCATCTCCCTCCTCCCCACCCCCACCTCCCCACACCCACCCCGTCCCCGTGCAGCAGCACCCAACATACACCGCACACACGACATTAACATTCTTCAATTAAACATAGATGACATTAACACAAAGAAACACAAACTGTCACACTTCATCTAACAACAGAACATACACATTGCCATCTTACAAGAAACAAAACTCTGCAAAACACAAAAAACACCTACTTTTCATTATTTCACCACTATTAGACAAGACCAGGCCATCGGCGGCGGCGGTAGCCTCATCACCTTAGTTCACAGAGAAATAACCTATACAGATACCAGTCAACATACCAAATCCTTCCTTCCCTCAAATGATAACACAACAGAAATACAATCCATCATAATACACACTGGCTAAAAATCCAACATAACCATCATAAACACATACATCCCCCCCCTGAAACATCCCCAACAGTACCTACGAATACAGACCACAACTACAACAAATCACAAACACCCCACACATCATCCTGGGTGGTGACTTCAATGCCAAGACATCGGCCTGGTTTGTTGACAACACGGACACAGAAAGTGGGTCGGCCCTACAACGCCAATCAGACAACCTCTTTATCCTTAATGACACCCATCAACATACCCATATTCCCCACCAAGCCCTCTTTGATCCATCATCTCCAGATATCACCTTTTCCTCCCCAGAACTCGCCCCCACAACATCCTGGAGGGTTGTAATAACCGACCACCTCCCGATCATTATTACCTCCCAAGCCAGACTCCCCCAAACTAGCCACAGATACACATACACCAACTTTAAAAGAGCCAACTGGGAAGCTTTCACAAACGAGACAGAACAACACTGTTAAATCCTAAACAGTGCACCCATCACTAACAGCAACAATGCTGTCTACACATTAACAACTTACGAGCGGCCTATGCGGTTTATTTATGTGTACCGCACAGCGGGGTGTTTTTAGCCAAAATAGGGCTGTTTACGTGATCATTTTCATGCCTAAATAAGACCCAGAACGTAAAACAAGTACCTATCCCTGAAATGGCATAAACAGAGCTTTCGAATGACACCATAACGATCCTTGTATGATGGATAGTTTTCTTGCAATAACCGTGCAACGCGAGTGCAAAAAGCAGGTAATTCGGTACTTTCAGTACATAATTGAGTATGTAGCGAGTGAGAGAGGGAGGAGGGAGCTGAGATTTGTGTCAGTAGGTTCGCCGCGGTGGTCTGGAGCAGTCATACGCTCGCTAGTCTCCTGCCACCACTTGTCTCTCTCTCTCAGCCACATTACGTGCTGAAATTGCCACTCGAGTTATGTCGAGCGCCGCCACATAGTCCAGCTTTATTTAACTCGACTTATGTTGCTCGCCGCTAAATAAGGGTTAAACACAACTATCCAAAATGCTGACAAGAAACACATTTCAAGAGGTAACAGAAAAAATACACAACCCCAACTTCACTCCCCAGCACCCCACACACAGGACATCACACAACAAATCCAACACTCAACACGCAGATTAACAACAAAATACAAGAACAGCAAACACTAAATTGGAATAACTACCTACAAAAACTTGATCACAAAACAGACCCAACAAAACTCTACAAAACACTAAACAGCATCACACTTTCCAACAGCAACACAGCACAATCACATGCTGCAGTCACAACAACAGACTCTACTCCTTCATATAAACAACAAGCAAACACTCTCATTAATCACTTGTCTCATGGCAGCCACCTAAAACCCCATAAAGACGATCGACGTGTGATCCAACGTAAGAGACAAGTACCCACAGACCCTGGCTATGCACCATTCACCAACAACCAGACAAAGCACATCATCAACAATCTCAAGCACTCACCTGCCTGTGGCCTAGACAACAAAAGCAAGATACACCTAGGACCACAAGGAATACAAACACTCACCAACATATCAAACTAGTTATTCACACAACACAATACCAGACATCTGGAAGCATGGTGTTATCATTACATTCCCCAAACCCATCAAAGACCCAACGCTACCCTCCTCACACCGCCCTATCACACTCCTCTGCACCACCTTCAAAGTCATAGAACGCCTTGTACTACAACTGACCACACACGCTCTACCCGAAGCTCCAACACAACATGGCTTCAGGCCAATGCACTCCACAAACACTCTTCTTACAGACCTTACACAAATAACTTTTGACGGCATCAACTCAGCCAGCCCACCATACAGATCATTACTTGCCACACTCGACATTAGTAAAACCTTCGATGACATCCCCCGCCACAACCTAACAAACAAGATCTACGACACAAACATGCACAACAACTCAAAAAGGTGGCTGGCCAGCTTCCTAGCAGGCAGATGTGCGTACATATTTTTTGCCAGTCAGTCATCTAGCATCAGAAACTTCCCAAACGGAGTCCCGCAAGGATCCGTCCTGTCACCCGTACTCTTCAATCTGTACATGAATGATATAACTTCACCCCATACACCTCAAATAAACATTGCCTCCTATGCAGAAGACATAACACTCACATGCACACACCAAAACCCAGACACAGCAACACTTCTCCTTCAACCCTATCTCAACACACAAAATGACTAGTGCACTACAAACAGACTCAATTTAGCCCCAGCCAAATCAACCGCAACCCTCCTCACAAGCTGGACAGCCGAACACAAATACACCCCGCAACTCACCATAAACAATACCTCCCTAACACATACACACTCACCCAAAATCCTAGGAGTAACATATGGAACTCTAATGACATTCAAACTGTGCTTCCATGCTGACCCCCTGCCTAGGCAAACTCTTTCGTCTCTGTCTCTCCTCTAACGTCTTTCCTTCTTGCTGGAAGTTTGCTCTCATTCAACCTGTCCCAAAGAAGGGTGACCGCTCTCAACCCTCCAACTATCGTCCAATTGCTCTCATCTCTTGTATCTCTAAAGTTTTTGAAACTATTCTTGCTTCCAAATTTCTTAAGCATTTCTCTTCTCATAATCTGCTCTCAGATCGCCAGTATGGCTTCCTTAAGGGTCGCTCCACTGGTGATCTTCTCCCATATCTTACTAACTCTTGGTCATCCAACTTTCGGGACTTCGGTGAGACTTTTTCTGTTGCACTAGACATATCGAAGGCCTTCGATAGAGTCTGCCACAAATCTTTAATTTCCAAACTGCCCTCCTTCAGTTTCTGTCCCTCCATCTGTACCTTTGTCTCTAATTTCCTTTCCCGCCGTTCCATAGCTACGGTTGTGGACGGCCATCGCTCATTTCCACATCCTATCAACTCCGGTGTTCCTCAGGGTTCTGTCCTATCTCCTATTCTCTTTCTAATTTTCATAAATGATCTTCTCAACTGTACATCTAGTCACATCCATTCATATGCAGACGACTCTACTTTACACCACTCAATTAGTTTTCCAGAATGCCCCAGCCAGCAGTCCCTCAAAAGTAAACGTAATGAAGCCATAAAATGCTTATCTTCTGATCTAGCTACTATTTCCAATTGGGGTAGAAAAAACCTTGTTACATTTAATGCTTCCAAAACTCAATTTATCCATCTTACTACCCATCAGGAACCTCCAGAGGACTATCCCTTATTCTTCAACAATACAAAAATAACCCTTCAACTTCCCTCAATGTTCTCGGTGTCTCTTTTTCTTCTGCTCTCACTTGGAAAGACCATATTACCAGTCTCGCTAAGGCAGCCTCCCAGAAGCTGGGTGTGCTGAATCGCCTCAAGGGGTTCTTTACCCCTGCGCAGCTACTTGCTCTGTACAGGGGCACAGTGCGTCCTTGTATTGAGTATTGTTCACATGTGGGGGGAGAATCCTCTCACACCGCACTCCTAGATAAAGTATAAAGTATAAATTCTCTGCAATCTCTCTCTCTTCGCCGCAATGTTGCATCTTTCTCACTATTCTATCGCTACTACAATAATCAGTGTTCCTCGGAGCTTTCCCAGTGTATACCACCTCCTCTACGTAGGGTACGTAGTACCCGCCTTGCAACACAATCCCCCCCCTACTCTGTGCAACTCTCCAACCCAAGAGTGAAACGCAATTCTCAGACTTTCTTCTATTCAACTGCTGAGCTCGGGAACTCTCTCCCATAATCAGTCTTTTCCTCTTCCTATGATTTAAATTGCTTCAAACTCTGTGTGTCCAGGCATTTTAGCTCGAACGTCCCCCCCCCCCCCAAAAAAAAAAAAAAAAACAGCATACCACAAACATGAAAAATAAACTGACACCCAGACTTAACGCCCTCAGGTCACTTGCCCACACAAAATTTGGACACAACAAAGAAACCACCACCACAGTTTACAAACAATACATAAGATCAGTGATGGAATATTATGCAAGCCCTGCCTGAGCTTCTAACTTAGCAGAAACTCATCACACGACATTACAGACTATTCAAAATAAAGCCCTAAAAATCATCACAGGCTGCATAGCTACTACACCTACAGATCACCTACATCAAGAAACTAAAGTCCTCAAAATCAAAGACCACCCGGACATGAGAGGCACTCAATTCCTGGTTGCAGCCTCCATAAACCAACACCACCCGCTACACTACATGGCAAGACACCCACAGACACCAAGAAATATCAAAACAACACCCAGCACACGGTATCACACACAGAAATACTATCTTATCTCCCTCCCTGTCCACCCCAAACCAGCTTCCAGAAGCATATCCATACTCATATCTCTCGCCGTTCCATCCAATCACTCATAGACAACATGCAGCTGCAGGCACGACCTCCCAAAATCCATCCTTCTGAATCCTCCCTTCCTAGCGAGGACAGAATCCACCTGGCCAGGCTGAGATGTGGGCACCATCCAGTTTTCTGAGTTATCAGAAGAGACTGGATGTCTCCGTTGATGACACCTGCCTGGGATGTAACACAGCACTCCATACCATTTGACACATCCTAGAAGACTGCATTTCGCATAATCACCTATACCAACAACACAATCTACACTCCTTGAGAGCTCTGTGGGAAAACCTGACTGTGGCCATGGCCTTCCTTAGGGAATCGGGGCTGGTCGGTCAGGTAGCCTAGGGTACGACAACAACAACAACCAGATAAACCCTCTAGTCCTGGCGTACCCGCACAGGCTTGAAAAGGGCCATACGGACATCTCCCAGAGACTGGATGGAAATCTGAAGTAAGACCCGCCGGGTAGGAGATAGGGCCTTGTGGGTATTACTATCCTGGACTGACTTAGTCGTGCGCAATAGAGTCTCAGCTATATGCCGACTTATCAGAAACTGAGGCAGCAATCTCTCAGGGGAGGTGTGGCGGAGTGGTCTTGCCACTGGACTGGTAATCGAATGGACCCGGGTTCGAATCCCAATATGTCAATGGGGAGATATTAATGGGATGGAATTTGTGCTGTACCTAGTATCAGTGCATTACCACAGCACACCGAAATGCCAAAAAAAATACCCTCATTGTTCCCTGATTAAAATAGCATTGTATGAATATTTCCATATTCAAAAATATGCCTAGTGAGTTAATTGCTCAATAGGTGGCGTTCTGAGAGTGAGGGTCTGAGTGTGGGGGGTGAGACTGTGAAGCGCAGAGGCGAGGCGGCTTAAGAGATGGAGTTGCTTCGAGCCATAAAGCTTCGCATGTCTCACTCCCTAGACTGGAGCAAGACCTCACGGGCTCACCGTGTTCAGCGGTAGAGTGTAAAGGCTATCAGCCTATGCCCGAGAGGGAGTAGTTGGAATATATAAAAAAAAGGCTCTCTGCCTCATCTTGAAATCCTTGTCAACCTGCAACTGAGTTGGCATAAAAAACGGTTCAGCTAACTGGCACAACGATAATTTAGGATCACACAATAGTCAAGAATACAATTGGGGACTCCTTCCCCCTGAGCGACTGGCATGGAAAACCAATGAGGAGTTGCCCTCTGACCCCTGACCTGTGCGGACGTCCCCAGTGACCGCTAGTGAACCGGTTTACCCTTAGTGAGGTCCTAGTGAACTTTCTTAGTGATGGCTGTTGTTGATGAGTCTGCTGTCTCCTCCCATACTCTCCAGCTTTGTCTTGCTTTGCAAGAAAGACTGGAGAGTGTGGAGCAGGAGATTCAGTGTCTCAAAGATGAAAATTTGGCCTTGAGACTAGCTATGGCGGAAAAGAAGTGTGAGGCTACCGGAAGTGTTCCCAGGGATCGTGAAACCCCTTGGAAAGTGGTATCAACTAGTGCAACGGCCTGCAAGCTGAAAAGGCAGCCAGTCAAGACCCACAACAACTTCAGCACCTTGGCTGATGAGAGTGATGGCGATGAAGTGGAGATCATCGAGGCAGTGAGAGGGGAGGGGGGGGGAGTCTGCTGCTGTTGCTGCAACAACTGCTGCTACACGCCGACAAAAGGAAAAAGCTAAGTCTGTTTTCATTGTCGGTGATTCATTGGTTAGATACCTTGGCAGGGCAACAAACACTCAGGTTGGTAAAGTTGTCTGCGTGCCTGGTGCCGGAGTCGGGAGGGTGGCTGAGAAGATAGATGCTGTCATGGAAGTGAGTGGGGAGGACCCCATCATCTTCCTCAACGCAGGGAGCAACGACATATGGAGATGCAGGACTGAGGAGTTGCTCTCCAAGTATCAGGAAATGTTGGAGAGGATCAAGGAAAAAGGTGGAGTTCCTGTGGTAAACAGTATCCTGCCTAGTTGAGGGGTAAGGAAGGAATGGTCCTCCAGGGCTATTGGTGTAAATAGCCGGCTGGAGAAGTACTGCAAGGCAAATACTATTCCATTCCTGGATAACTGGTCCCTCTTTTATGGTAAGGATGAACTGTATGCCCAGGATGGAGTACATCTCTCTCGACTAGGAGTTTCGACCTTGGCCAGCTCACTCGACAAGATTGTTGCGGGGTTTCGTTAAAAAAACCTGGGTGTGTAAGTAAAATACCGTCTCCATATGGAGCAGGTACTTCATGTGACAAACCAGTGAGTAAAATAGAAATAATCAGTCAAGATAGTGCGGATATAGTGATGTGTAATAGTAGTATCGATAACACTACACATGTAACTGATAGTAAAGATGAGAATACTGATAGAGTAGAATTTCCGTCTAGAGCTAGTAGTTCAACAGGAAATAATAAGTTAGCTAAACAAAATAGAAAATTAGTTGCAAATGAAAGTAATAGGTTGAGGGTATATTATACAAATTGTAGGAGTTTATGTAACAAAATGAACGAACTTAGAGCACTCGTTAGCACAGAAAATATAGACATAATAGCGCTAACTGAAACGTGGATTAATACAGAATCTAGGCATTTTTTAGCAGAATATGATATTCCAGGATATAGTTTGTTTAAATATGACCGAACAAGTAGGAGGGGCGGGGGTATAGCAGTGTTTGTCAGGAGTACATTAAAAAGCTGTATTAAATCAGGTATTAGACTAAATAATGATAATGAAAGTGTTTGGGTAGAGGTTAACGAAGGTAGTGAGACCATAGTTATTGGAGTTATATATAGACCGCCTAATATGAGTAGAAATGGCGGAAAATCGTTATGGGAGGAAATTAAAATAGCATCAAGGTTTAGCAATGTGTGCATTATGGGGGATTTTAATTTTCCGAACATTGATTGGCAGCACCAAATAGGCGACTCCGATTCAGTAGAGTTTATTGAGGTAGTACAAGATAGTTTTTTATTTCAATTCATAGATACGCCGACTAGAGGTATTAATATTCTTGATTTAGTTTTCAGTAACAATGAACATATGATAAATAATGTAGAGATTGGTGACCACCTAGGAAATAGCGATCATAAATCTATTTATTTTAATATACAATGGACAGGGAATGCTAAAGAGAATACGACACTTATCCCAGATTTCAGAAAAGCCGATTATGGTGGGCTAAGAAGAGACTTAAGGGTGGACCCTATTGTTAAGCAATTAAGTCAGGATATGCCAGAGTTAAACTTGCCACCTACATATAACCAGTTTATTGCTTCACTCCACAATGCTCAAAATAAATATATCCCTAAAAGAAGATTTAGATCGACACAGAACCAACCAAAATGGATGACTAACAAGCTAATAGATCTTATAGGAAAAAAGAAAGGAATATATCGAAAAATAAAGAAAGGTGAAAATCATTTACATATATACTATCAGACTCTATCAAGACAGGTCAAAAAGGAAATCAGGAAAGCAAAAAGAAATTATGAAATAAGGATAGCCAGTGACTCAAAAAATAACCCTAAAGCTTTTTACCAACTATATAAATCTAAAGTTAGAGATGTAATAGGCCCCCTAAAAACTTCAATAGGAGAAATAACAGAAAATGATTTAGAAATGTGCAGTACATTAAATAGTCAGTTTCTTTCCGTTTTCACTAATGAAAATTTGGCACAGATTCCAGAAGTCAATATGGTATATAGTGATAGTATAGAAAATATGTTAAGTACAGTTAGTATAAGTAGAAATGATGTGCTTAAGGAAATTGACAGACTGAAACCTCAAAAATCGCCTGGTCCTGACGAGGTATATGCTAGAGTATTAAAAGAATGCAGAGATGAGTTAAGTAGCCCATTAGCATTTATATTTAACAAGTCATTAGAAACAGGTTTAGTTCCAGAAGCTTGGAAGCTTGCAAATGTAGTTCCGATCTTCAAAAAAGGTGATAAATCGATAGCATCCAATTACCGTCCCATTAGTCTCACATCAATCATAGGAAAGTTGCTAGAGTCCATTATTGCTAGGAAAATTAGAAGCCACTTAGTAAAATTTAACTTAATAAATTCTTCTCAGCATGGATTCACTCAGGGACGTTCTTGCCTTACTAATTTGCTTAGCTTTTTCTCAGAGGTATATGAAGCAGTAGATAGTGACAAGTCATATGATATTATATATTTAGATTTCAGTAAAGCTTTCGACAGAGTCCCTCATGAGAGATTGATGAGAAAGGTTGAGGCACATGGAATAGGAGGGTCGTTGTTGGGATGGATTAGGTCATGGCTAATTGGTAGGAAACAGAGAGTCAGCATAAATGGTACCAAGTCAGAGTGGGGAGCAGTCAAAAGTGGTGTCCCCCAGGGATCGGTATTAGGCCCCTGTTGTTTCTTATATACATAAATGACCTAGATTTAGGTATAACTAGTAGGATAAGTAAATTCGCAGACGATACTAAAATGGGGAGATCAATTGATTCAGATAGCGATATAGAGTGCCTCCAAAGGGATCTAGATACCTTACATGAATGGTCAGTAAATTGGCAGATGAAGTTTAACATTGACAAATGCAAGGTATTAAAGATAGGGAATATGTAAACAAATGTTAAATATAAACTAGCTAATTTAGAATTAGAAAATTCAGACTGCGAGAAAGATCTAGGTGTGTTTGTTAGCAATGATTTGAAGCCTAGAAAACAGTGTATAAGCGCTCGTAATAAGGCAAACAGGATTCTCGGGTTCATCTCTAGGAGTGTGAGTAACAGAACTGCTGATGTTATCTTAAAACTTTACTTGTCATTAGTGAGACCCCATATGGATTATGCTGTCCAATTTTGGTGTCCTTACTACAGAATGGACATAGATTCATTGGAGAGAATTCAGCGTAGAATGACAAAAATGATCCATAATATTAGAAATTTTCCGTATGAAGAAAGGTTGAAGAAATTAGGTTTACATTCGTTAGAGAGACGCAGAGTTAGAGGGGATATGATAGAGGTGTTCAAGTGGGTTAGTGGGATTAACAAAGGGGACATGACAAATGTACTAAAGCTCAGTGATAGCGAAAGAACTCGTACCAATGGTTTCAAATTAGATAAATTTCGTTTCAGAAAAGATATAGGCAAATATTGGATTGGTAACAGAGTTGTAGATGGGTGGAATAGGCTACCAAGTGATATAGTGGGATCAAGAACGATAGGGAGCTTTAAGAAAAAATTGGATAAGCATATGGACGAGAAGGGTTGGGTGTGAAGGGGGATCAGCCGGGTTGGGCCAATCAGCGCTCTGCAGACCCCCGTAATCCTGCGTTAATCTCTTACCGGTTTGGTAAGATGATCCTCAGGGTATTAGAGTGTTGAGCCTATAATTGGGCTTTGTAATTGGGGTTGTGTGGGACAGGGATCTGCCTTGCTTAGGCCAATCGGCTTTCTGCAGACTCCCATTTTCTTATGTTCTTATGTTCTTAATGATGGTCCTCCGGCGGGAGTTGGTGACTACTCTTATTGATGATCGTACTGGTCTCTTGTTCCCACCCAGTCCACGGCTAAGCACCTATGCCCTCCAAATGAAGAACGGGCAAGCCAGCATTGTTTCAGCGCGGATATAACTTAAGTTCAGGGGTTAAATCCTGCATTAATTTGATGTCATTAAGGGGACCGGCCGGTTTTTAGGCTTAAAAAGCTCGAAATCCTGAAAATACCATTCGGTGTTTACTCAACATCCCTTCATAAGCCAGTGAAATGTTATTAGTGAAAATGTTATTTGTTTTATGCCAAACTTTTCCAGTATTTCTAAAACGTTATATATCGAACTTTGAAATTGACAGGCTCAGTAACTAATAGTCGTACGAGGATCGTACATATATAAATAGAAAGAGCGTAAAATACTCTACAACCTCCCAAAAGCTTTATCTTCTACTCTGCCGTGTTCCTGCGTAAAATATTGTAAACAAAACACAAAAGTTAAAAATGTTCACCTAATTACCTTAGACTTTCACATGTTTTCTCAAAAAGTAATTTGGCAACTATGAGATCTTATAAGGTAGTTATTATTGGGCCTCTAGGAATGTTTTATATACCATTGGAAAGCGTGTGAAATGTTCTACAACGCTCTTAACTCCTTTTTTTGCATTTGAGACACACTCCCTTGGCATAGGTAGCTATCCACCGAGTAAAAATTAATTACCTAATTTCCGAGTCACCTAATTCCGCAATTAGATACAAAATAAAATAACTAAGAGAGTTGTAAAACCACCTGTCCTGAGTTGTCTGATCCCTCTGAAAATATTATACAGTGATTGGGTTTCGAGCATATCGACGTCAGAATTTTGGTTTCATTTTCGAGCTAATTTCCACCCTAATTCAGGAACTAATTGACCTAGAATATAACAAAAAAAATCCTTCTTACATCATCCTCTATACGTGTGCGAAATTTCATTGAAATCGGACGAAGTTCAGTGTCACCCCCTAGTAAAAACCGGCCAGTCCCCTTAACCCAAAAATGGCGACTGTCCTCAATAGAGATTTCTGTGGGGCACTGCGGCCGTCCCAATAGATCCAAAGCATACAAAAAAAACTTAGAAGAAGTGGCACTCAAAACAAAGCAATTTGTGAATAGGTGAGATAATTCCCCTCCATTATTTTCTACCCCTCCTACATATTTGTATCAACCACCCCTGTTACCCTCCTTTTCCACCCTCCAAATGCTATTCCAACTTCTTTTATTGCTCTTAAATGTTCACATGTTCATATTAAATGCAAAATAGGCGCATATGGATAAATAATAATTATCTTTATATTACATATGGCAATTTTTGTCAGAATAGAGCCAAATACCTTCGCTTGGCGGGAGGGTTTGACCTACCATAGGTTCGAAGTTTATGAGTGAAGGCCGTCCGACTTTGACCAATCTGAGTATAATTTCACAGCTGAGGCGGGTGGTAGGGCCAGGGACTGGGAGTACACAACAAATTCAGGATTATAAATGTTCGGAATTTCCTTAATTACAACATCCAAAACATCACCAGCTTGATTTTTGGTCTTTTGGCCTTTTGGCCTCACTCATTTCAATAAACTAATGGTCTGGCACAGGGATTTCACCTGTGACAGTCAATTGTGCGACCTCAGGGCGAGTGGGCTTAACACCTTACGAGCGGTCTATGCGGTTTATTTATATGTACCGCCCAGCGGGGTGTTTTTAGCCAAAATAGGGCTGTTTACGTGATCATTTTCATGCCTAAATAAGACCCAGAACGTAAAACAAGTATCTATCCCTGAAAGGGCATAAACAGAGCTTTCGAATGACACCATAACGATCCTTTTATGATGGCTAGTTTTCTTGCAATAACCGTGCAACGCGAGTGCAAAAAGCATGTAATTAGGCACTTTCCCCATACAATTCCGTATATAGCGAGTGAGAGAGGGAGGGAGGAGGTGGGATTCGTGTCAGTAGGTTCGCCGCGGTGGTCTGGAGCAGTCATACGCTCGCTACTCTCCTGCCACCACTTGTCTCTCTCTCTCAGCAACATTACGTGCTGAAATTGCCACACGACCTATGTCGAGTGCCGCCACATAGTCCAGCTTTATTTAACTCGACTTATGTTGCTCGCCGCTAATTAAGGGTTAACAACTAACCATGACCTATCCGGACTAAACAACAATGGCATAGGGCCCTTTTTAATGAGTGAGGTCTTATCAAGGGGAGGGGGAATTAGGTCCGACAAAATATTAAATTTAGACGGCAGCAAAACTGAAGAGACCTGAGTGGCTGGAGTCGCACAAGTGACAATGGGAGGGAGCTGAGGTTTAATTTTCAGAAGAACCTACACTTGACCCAGAGGTCGTGCCGCCGGTGCCGAGGGAGTTGAAACTTTGGCTTTCCGTTCCTCGTTAATACATTTTAATAGGTCTACCCCCCCCCAAAATAAATCACTGGTCACAAACACACCTTCTTGATGGTCAGCTGATGACGACGGGTGAGAGGATCCAGAGTCCTGCGTCCCCGCCTGTGGGGGAGGGCGCTGTTGGCCAGACGGTATCTCCTCCACTGCCTCCGCTAATCGATCAAAATTGAGGAGTGACACCCATGAGGGGTCTGGTGAGGCCTGCGATAGGACCTCCTCAAACTGGGTGGTTGTGTCACTAATCGGGGGTTTTGGACCCCTTGGGAAGTGGTCTTCAATCCAAAGATTAGGGATCGGTGAATGTTCCATCGGAGACGAGCTGCTCAGAGTGGTTGGAAGATTCGGAGACATCATGCCTGTTGTCGAATCCCAGAGTGACACTGCTACGGCCCTCCCGCAGTACCGGAAGTCGAACAGGTGACACCTAAGGGGACACCCAACAGGGGATCATGTAATCCTTCTTTCTAACTGACGGGGACACGTGGCCCACATTAGGTGAAGCTGTAGGGCTAATGATCCTGCAATCAGTTAAAGGAGTATCAGGGCCTGGGTGAGGGGGAGACGAATGCTGGTGCTCAGCTCGTGACGACTTTGATCTGGAACCTCCAGGTGTCGAGGTGGTCTTCTTTGCAGGGGAACTGCTCTTCATCGGGCGTCCCATGTCCTTAGACTTTATAGGACGGCTAGGGTATCGTGGTTGTGAGTCTGTCTTCTTTTTCTTTGCTACCTGTGTCGGCGGCAAAGAAGGAGATCTGTGTTTGTGGAGAGGTGATCGAGAACGTGATCGCGGTTGCTTAGGAACCGGTGGATCAGTCGAAGTTCTAGGCCTCTTGGATAAGCAGGAGGGAGGTACTGTGCTGTCGGACGAATCATCCGTTGATACAGCCGATTTGGATATTACCTTCTGCTTCTTCATTTTGGTACGAGAATGGGAAGCAGTAGCACTGGGGCAAGATGTAGAGGAGCCCTTGGAGGGGCCGGATGAGGCTCGTGTGCTTATCATAAAATCCCAGAGCAACTGATCAGCCATTTGCAGGGATTTGTGTACGACATTACGGCAGTATGTGTGGAAGGTAGATCTGATGGCCAGAAGTATAGATTTACATTTATCGTCTGAATGGGTCACGTAACGGTTCCTGAATTTGGAACATTGCACACAGTTTTTCAATAGCAACCTGCCTCTGGAGCGGTCCAGACATGGAATACATCGCACATAAAGATTATGGCCTGGTAGGTTAGAGCAGTTAGGGCCTGAAGAGAGCTGTATCGCCGCGACATCCATGATGAACTCCCCCTCGCCGGGGTGCTGTACGCCTAGACGCCTCGCAAATTAGAAACTTCGAATACCACACCTGAGGGAGGAAAATTTTCAAGAATCAATGCTCATAAGGACTAGTCTATGATAGCAGGACATAATTTATCACACAAGAGGAAAAAAGAAAGAACTAACAGTAGTATCATCTCAAGTCCCCTTATGTTACACTAACCACACCCAATGGTTGAGTTGTGACTTCTTACTCAAGTGACCAACACTGACCTTAGCCTAACAACGTAGCAAAGAAACCAGTTCTAGGGTGCCAGGCGACCAAAGCCGGGCAAAGAGTGAATCAGTACCAGACTAATTTGAGGAAGATAGGCTATGTGAGTCTTTGGCTATGCCGATGCCCGGCAGGAAGGGCCTCCCTTATTCCGCCGGGCATTCGTTCATTGCACCAGACTATGAACGGGTATATTGGTATTTGACGGAAGTGTCACAATGACGCTGGACCCGCAGGGTCGCCGAAAACACTAGGACAGGTAAGGTTCGCACATCAAGAAATACCAGCCACCCTGAACAGACCAGCTGTTCGATCCAACAAACACAAATTCTGACCTATCTTGCCCCAAACTAAAGATACGCCAAATTCTACACAACTCCAGGAACCCAACTAAAGCCCTTATATAACATAATATAGGGGGCCACTGTTAAGACCTAGAGGCATGTTGAAAACAGCACCAGGCTGTTAACACTCTTTGCCTGACGGGTTCCAGACCCAGCACTTAAGAGTAACCTAACATACAATATTATGGCATATATACAGTACAGTATATTAATATTAATGTAATAATAATCACATCCTAGCCATAAAAAGTTACCTACAAGGAGGCCATAATGAACTAACAGGGGCAGGTTGGCATCAGACAGACGAATCGATGAATTACACTCATCTGCCTAGTTAGACTAGATACTCCTTGCCCCATCATGCAGAATAGGAACATAGGCAAAATACGTCATAACCCGTAGCCAAATTTCTTACTACGTAAGATAATTTGAAACGCACAAGGTCCTCCACGAAGAGAAGAAAACCGCTTAACCCACCCAATTGGGCGGCCGAAAAGCGAGCCCACTGCAGCTAAAAGAAGCCTCATGCCTATACTGGCTAATAGACATAACAATAGGGGAAAATAAATCACAGCAAAAGCGGAATCCTTGCCTTATCACAGCAAATGTCTTCCGAGCACAAGTTGAAAACAACACCCACAGAAAACTCCTAGGGCGCCCCGTAGGACAAGTGAATATAACCTTTCTATCCTAAAGACTACCCTAGCTCATCACAGACAAGTACAAATGAGCAAAAGACTTACAAGCCTGGACGGTAGGAGAAGGATGAACACAGGTAAAAAATACACGTCAGCTCCACAGGCGCTCAGGAGCGGGGAGGCAGTATGCAGCGCGTCTAGCCTGGGGGACGCTGCTACAGAACATCACACTGTCGGGAAATGCAATGCTGGTCGATCAGGTTTATTTATGTTTATTTTTTAGTTTACCATATTTTTTACTGCTTTTTCAGTAGTGGCATCTGCATCATACATGGACGAGTCTGCAAGTGTTTTTAGCGTTCGCTCACGATGATATGGTATTCTCGTTACATTTTTCTGCTCCTAGGCGGGTCATTTGAATGGCGAGCTGTGAGTTCAAAGAGAGCCATAGCTTTGTTAAGGTATTTCGTCAAAGATGGATGGGCCACTAATTGATCACTTCGAACGTCCAAGTAAACCCTATAATCGTGTTTTTCATTACCTAACGTCTCCTTACATAATATCCCTGTCAGTCTTTTTCATAGTCCCCTTTCCTCTCTCTCTCTCTCTCTCTCTCATATAATATATATGTTTTTTTTTGTATATACATATTATAATATATATACATACATACAGTATATACTATACAACACATCTATCTAACCAACTCTCTGTCTCTCTATCTATCTTTTTATCTATCTAAATATGTATCTTCTCTCTCTATTAAAACCTTCACCAGTTTATGCTGTTGGTATCGCCCTTGGACTTATCCCTTCAGCTGTTAACTAAACAAAGCCATACTGGGGAGCCCAAAAACTGGGAGTCTGTCACCATGGCCGCTAGTTTATTTATGTAGTGTTGGAATGAACAAATATGAAGTGAGAGACAATATATTTGAAAATACAATATAGGCCACGTTATATTTCTTCTTGTCTATGTAATGTTGGAGTAAGAGACAATATATTCGAAAATAAAATCTAGTTCACGATTTTGTCTTTCTTTCTATGTATTGTTGTAGGGAGAAACAATATACAGTAGGCAAACATACAAAACAGGTCATATTACATTCTTCTTTTCTATGTAGTGTTGTAGTAGTGAGAAATTCGACAATACAAACCAGGACATGTTTCATTCCTGTTGTATATTCGTGTTGTAGATAGAGACAATATATTCAGAAATCCAGTCCAGGTCACGTTTCATCCTTTTTTTTTTTCCTCATTGTGTTTTTCTATGTAGTGTTGTAGTGAGAGATAATATATTCGAAAATATATTCTAACCTCCATGACACGTTTCATTGCAGGGAGAGACAATTGGTTCGAGAATAAAATCTATGCTACGCTTCCTTCTTTCTTTTCTGTGTAGTGTTGTTGTGAGAGACACTATTTTCGAATATAATAACCAAGTCACTTTTTCCTTCTACTTCAATCTTCTTCTCTCGACTTCCTCATTATGATCACGCTTATCTATTTGCCGTCCTGTACACTGACGTTTTGCTTCATCATGTTTAGATAATTGTTTACACACACCTATGTAACCAGCCTTAAAGAGCACTGGCCCAGTACGCTGATTGAAATTCTCTCTCTCTCCTATACTGTTCTTTACTATACTAGTTTTTCTCATCTGTGTATTCACCCCCTACCTACCTACTCGCTACCTACGTACAGGTGTGGTCAGGAATACTTCTATCGATACAAACAAGATTAATTGTTTACTTTAGCGGAGGATTAATTGACATATCCTCATCTTGATTACTCGGCCATTCCGGGGATTTGTTGTTTTAAGTAATTTAATCAAAAAGTTAAGTACGTAGATTTTGTATTAAAATATGTTGTTTTTAATATATGTTTGGTATTTATATTATGCAGCGAAATAGTAGTTTCATATATTTTCATCAAGTTTTGAGATATCAGTTGTTAAAGAGTTCAATTTACTGGAATACATAGACTATAGTGAATCCAAAGAATCTGATCTGTGTATCTCAAACAGGTTATCAAAATAGTTCGCCGGTATATCATATTTACGCCTTTCTAAAATTGTCCATAAACCACTGACCACAACTGTGTCTATCTACAGCCAAACATCCCGAGTGTAGAGCGTTGATAAACAAGCTATTGGTTCTCTGATGATGGTGATGGTGTTGATGGTGAATCAATAGTACCACCTTAACACTAGCTGGTCCGACCTCTTGGGGGTTATCGTGGTAAAAGGTTTAATTATTTTTATTAAGGATTTTGGTTTTGTTTTGCCATTATCGAGCAATGTATTTTAGTTTGTCTCCTAGGCTAACAAAAACTCTTTCCTAAACTTCTTTGAAACTAAGCAATACCCATCTAGATACCCTTCAACCTAAATGTGTAAATTTTTCGATATAAAGACGTCTCGGCCGAAGGCCAATTCTTTCTAAGTTATTTCTAGCTATCGCTCGCCCAGAAAAATTCGACGCCTGATTAGGGTGAAGCGTCTTATTGTCGCCAAACTAATGCGGTGAAACGCCTAATATCTCCAAACTAATGGACCAAACAGGGAAAATCCGAAAAGACCACCCACGGAGCCAATATGGTTAACCCGACCCGTCGTATGTCCGACTTTCCTTAACCGTTTGTTTTATTGATGACGAGATACGGACCATTGTGGACACTGTGTGAGTGTGTGTGAGAGAGAGAGAGAGAGAGTAAGGTATATGTTTGTGTGAGAGTGTTTGTGTGTGTGTATGTGTGAGAGAGAGAGAGAGAGATTATAATTGTATGAGAGTGCATGTGTGTCTGTGTGTGTGAGAGAGAGAGAGTATATGTGTGTGTAAAGTAAGAAAGTAAAACATGTTTATTGCCAATAAGAAAATACAATACATGAGTTTATAATAATAATAATATTGGAAATGGCACGGTGTGCCGAGCCGGGGCTCCCTGGCAGACACAATTAAATATATATATTTAATTACATATTCAGTACAGGCAATTTAGAGTGATATGGATTACATTTTCCTTACAAGCATATCCTGAACTATGAACATTGTAAAGTAAATAGGTGATTCTTAATTTTATTTTTGAATAAAGATCTATTGCTTGAGCAGAAGAGATCCTTTATATTTGGAGTTAGAGAATTCCACAATTGAGGACCGGTACAGATTATACTGTTTTTAAACAGAACTGTTCGGAATTGTGGAGAAATTAGATTTATGTTATTCCTTCTAGTATTTTGAGCATTGTTTATAAATTGAAAGGTTTTATTTCCTGAGCAGCCTATAATATTACTGAAAACAGATAATAACAACAAATATTTATGAACATAAGTGTCGGGAATAGGGTAATGATCCCGACAGGTTTTGGTCCAATAGGACATTTGAATTTGGCGGTATCGTATCGCTTGTACGATTTCGGCTGGTTCTTTGTGTATTGTAGTTTATTCTTAAGTTAGGTTAAATATTAACTGTAATGTATAAATATCTACATCAGCTCTAGATGTATTATGAAACCAAGTTATGGGTTATAATTATTATGAGCCGGCAGCCATATGTAATTTCGCGAAGCGATCGGAGGCCGGCCCTTTAGTCTCTCAATCAACACCGTACAGTCAACATCTCCTCCCCCGGCTCTGACTCAACCCACAGTTCACCATGTGCTACAAATACTAGTTTATAACAACAGTCCTACATCACCAGTCCTCTAAGCTAAGTTCATTGTATCGATATTGTATTATGTGAACATTCCTACATGTCATGCAATTGAACTAGCCGCGTGTGGGGGACTGGATTACACCTATCAACGTAGTCGTTGGTAATTATAATATAACTATTTGTTGGGATATTTCATGTACCAGTGATATGTAATTTAACCTTTATCTAAATTCCCGATAAATATTGGTCCTTCGTGCCCTAAAGCTTCCTTACTGTAGTACCGTTTTGTTTGCTTCCTTGACGCTTGTGGGCTTACAAATGGCTGCCGCCTCGCGCGTTGTTGGCCGCCTGCCATTTCCCTAGTTTAGGTCCAGCTTCTTCCCTCGTGTTTTTTACCGTCTAGGCGCCGTCTCTATCTTTTTTGGGACTAGTTTCCAGGGTTTTTTTGGGCGTGTGTTCCTTGGCGTTTTTTTGGTGGGTTAGCTGGGCTGGAGATTGGGGTTGGAGTAATTTCGTCGGGCGCCATTTCGCGCTCATAGGCTAGGCTAGGCAGTCTAGGCCTGCAGGTGTCTGTGGTGGCTTTTCATTTCGCTTTGGTGGTGTGCCTGTGGTGTTAGTTGTGTTGTGTCATTGTGGGACTCGTTATTAATTTTGCTAGTGGGGAGGGTTCTCATGTGACCTTTTATCTTTAAATTTCATAATAGCCTAGGCCTAGTTGCTTAAAGTGGCGGTCATGAGTGTCGGTCTTTGTTAATTCCTAAGCGATTGACAGTTAATAGTCAGACCTCATGATTGTAGCTTAACCAACTAGGCTTACCTATAAAGGGCTTACAATAATTAGTGCTTCACCTTACCCTTTCCTTTAATGGATTTAGTATTTAATTCTTTTGTCAATACATCATGGCTCAAAGGAACCATCCCACAGCTGCGTCAGGAAGTAGCATTGGGGTGAATTTTACACCAACCTCCTCATACAATCAGAGCCCTGGGAAAGTGGTGGGTATATTAGGTCACAGTTATGTTGGTCGCCTAGGGGTTTCCCGCCGAGAGTTTTATGACCCGGGTTTTGTTGTGAGGGTGTTTAGTGCCCCAGGAGCCACTCTCGATAATATCAGGTACCAACCAGCCTGGGATGGTCTTTTGAGCCTAAGGCCCGAGATCACTGTATTAGTGTTAGGCGGTAACGACATAGTCTCTGGGGTAGTCCCGCAGGAGCTCGCGGCTAAGACCCAGGAGTTGAACCTATGAGATTGAGGCATCCACGAATGGTCGCTGTCTTGTATTGGGATTAGAGCAGAGGGAGTCTCCTCGGGGTATACCGGCAGGCGAATACCACAAGGTGAAGAACTCGGTCAATGCTCTCCTCAAGAGGAAATACAAGCACCTTGGTGGTCGATTCTCCCCATATAGTTTTGGGAGCCAGTATATGTCAGAGGACGGCGTCCACCTCACCAATGAAGGCAGCGATCGTTTGTTGGCCCAGGTCATTAAGATGGTAAGGGACTATCTTGCGTCGCAGTAGTCGGTCTCCTCATATATAGCCCCAGTGTACTTTATGTTGTTGTCTAGTTAGATCATTTCCTTTCGATAGTTTATATTAAGGGGGATGTAGGTATTATGTAATTCTTTTTGAGTAAATTTCTTAAGTAATGGGGGTTTGCCGCTGTTGATTCCTAAGCGATTAACGGTTTGTAGTCTGACCTCATTGTAGTTTAAATTAAGTTGCTTAAAATTAAACCTTAACGATGACAGATTTGAAGAAACTTAAGATTCTTAAGGGAGGGATGAAGGGAAGTTTAAATAGAGGTTTAAGAGATCTTAATGAATTTTTAATAAGTGCCACGGCTGATCAGATAAAAGGTAAAATTGCTACTGTTACTAAATCGCTAGCTGCTTATGATAGTTATTCTCAGCAGGTATATGGTTTATTGACAGTTACTGACGATGTGGAAGAAGAAATGTCGGCAGATTTTGAGTACTTTGAGGACGTTAATACAGCCTTAGCCAGACTATCTTCCACCCAAGAATCAACCTCTGTTAAGGATACCGGTACACCAAAGGCGACTGGTTTTAACCTGCCGAAGCTTACTTTGCCTACCTTTTCCGGGGATTCGGCTACCTGGACTGGATTTTGGGATATTTTTGAGTGTTCCATCCATCATCATAAAACACTCACATCCATCCAAAGGTTCACATATCTCCGTGGTCAATTGAAAGGGGAGGCATTGAAGTTAGTCGATGGGTACAAGCTAGAAGCTAACAGCTACGAGTCTGCAGTGGAGTTGCTGAAGAGAACTTACGGGAGAGTGGAAGTCATCAAGACCGCTTTAATTACCAAATTCTTCACACTAGATCCTCCATCCTATGATGTGGCGGACCTAAAGGAGTACTATGCCTCCTTTGAGAGCCTCCTCCGATCTATGGAGACAATGGCCGTCACCAAGGAGGAGATATTTAGTGTGAATATCTTGAATAAGATACCCTCTCCCTTAACAGGTAAATCTTACGACGACAACTAAGCGACTCTCCACTAAACTTGGAAGCGTTGGTGCAGGTGTACCAGACTGAAGTCTTCAATATGGAGAGTACTGGACACTACCGACAAGTGGAGATGTCGCCATCTACTGCAGCTTTCCCGGTACAGACTTCTCCTAAACAGAAAAGGCCAATATCATTAGGTTGTAAGTTGTGCAGTGTCCACGGTCATCTGTGGTATCAGTGTCCTAAGTATCCTAAGGCTACACAGAAGATTAGCAAGGCTAAATCGCTTAAGTTATGTACCAGCTGTCTGGCAAAAGACCACTTCAACAGTACCTGCACCAATTCCTACATCAAACCTTGTAAGTATTGCAATGGGAAACATTGGTTTTCCCTTTGCACCCAGTCTGATTGGCACGACGGCAAAGAAAAGGGGAAAACCCCCAAAGAGTCACATGAGAAAGGTAAGAGCGAGGGTGATAAAGTATCTGCCATGTCCATTGCTTCTCGAGAATGTCAATTGCTTCCTACTATGATGCTGCCAGTAGTGGGGAGTAATAATAATACTATAATGACGCGCACCTTACTTGACCAGTGCTCACAGAGGTCATTCATTCTGCGGTCATCATTACCCCAGCTCAAGTGTACCAGCAAGGGTCAAGAGAATTTGCGTCTCCATGGTTTCACTGGTGAAATAGATTCCAGTGACTATGATATTGTGGAGATTTCATATGTTTATAGAAAAAAGGTATGTCCCATCAAGGCTGTTGTGGTCGACACACTACCCAGTTTCTATATAGCATCAGAGATTCAACCACATTTGAAATATCTCAGAAGCAAGGGGTATAAACTGGCTGATGATCAACTCTCTGCTAACAATGGTATTATGCTACTGGTCGGAGCTGATTATTACTACGACCTGGTTCACCCTGAATATCGGCGGGTAGATAAGCTAATAATGCTCCCCACGATCCAAGGTTATGCCATTTCTGGATCCTATGCCACTTCCTCTCAAGACACACAGGTGGAGGTGGTTACGGTCCTCAAGGTAGCAGTAAGCCCCATAGATAATATATTAGGCCAAATGTGCCTGATAATACATGTACTGATATAGATAAGCTATGGGACTTGGACAATATTGGAATTGACCCACATGAACTTGATCGTGAGTCCAAGCTAGCGTTAAGCTCGTATGAAGAGACTGTAACGTATGACTCTGGCAGAGGTCAGTATGTGGTAAGGCTCCCTTGGAATGATAACAAGAGTAAATTACCTACTAATTTCCATCTAGCACTTGGTAGGTTGCGTGGGCTTCAGAAGCAGTTTGTCAAGGATCCAAGTTATTGCGAGACTTATGCGGCAGTTTTGGCCGAGCAGGTACAACGTGGATTTGTGGAGAGAGTAGATCTCAGTGAGTATGGGGATGACATCCATTACCTTGCTCACCGTGGGATTAAAAAGGACAGTTCCACCACTCCTGTTCGTATTGTGTATGACTGCTCTGCTAAATCCAGTGATCGCTCCTATAGCCTGAATGATTGTCTGTACACGGGTCCGTCCCTGGTCTCTGATCTAGCGCAAATTATGTTGCGCTTCAGATGTCATAAGTTTGCATGGGTCGCCGATATTGAGAAGGCCTTCCTGATGCTTCAACTCCATCGTGAAGACAGGGACTCGACAAGATTTTTATGGCCACGGGACCCCATGGATCTAGATTCGGAGTACCTGGTCTACAGGTTCAGAGTCGTCTTATTCGGGGAGACCTGTTCCCAGTTCCTTCTCAACGCTACTATCTTGCATCATCTTGAGGAGGCTGGACTAGATCCTGACTTCAAGAATGAGATCAAGCAGGGGATCTATGTGGACAATCTTCAAGGCACCGGAGACAATGAAGATTTATTGCTCAAGAGATGCTGGGAGATCCGTGATATATTTGCCAAGGCTCATTTATACTTAAAAGAATGGGCCACTAATAGTGATCTTTTGAAAGGTCAATTTGCTTCTGACAGTGTAGCTACTGAGAATAGTGAGGTGAAGTTTTTAGGCCACAAATGGGACACTACCACAGATTGTATATCCTTCTGTCACACCCCATGCGGCAGTGAGCTTATGACCAAGCGGAACTGCTTAAGCTTGTCAGCGAGGTTGTTTGATCCCCTAGGTTTTTTGCTGCCTGTAACAATCCGTGCTAGTATGTTTTTACAGCAACTGTGGCGGCTAAAACTAGATTGGGACACGCCCCTCCCGACTGAGTTACAAGATACTTGGCGGTTGATTCGGTCGGACCTTTCCACATGTTGCAAGGTCCAACTTAATCGTCAGGTTATTAGTGGTCACCAGGTGGATCTGCATGCCTTTTCTGATGCTAGTAATAGTGCGTACGGTACTGCCATATACATATGCAATGGTAGTGAAGCGACGCTGGCTATAGCGAAGGCCAAAGTAGCCCCTATAAAGAAGATTACAGTTCCTAAATTAGAACTTACTGCATTGCTTCTGTCTGCTCGTCTAATAAAGTTTACACTGGATGCTTATACAGACATACTACAGATTAATAACGTCTATGTCTGGAGCGACAGTCAAATAGCGCTTTCATGGGTACACAGCCAGAAAGTGTTACCTGTTTAGGTTTCTAATCGCACTGATGAGATTCATAACTTAGTTCCTACAGCTACATTTCGCTATGTGAGCACCAGGGTTAACCCCAGTGACATAATTTCCCGGGGGATCTCAGCACAGCAGTTTATGTCTTCCTCTATTTGGTGGCATGGACCTCCATGGCTTACATCTCCAACTGAATTGCCTCAGGATTTCAGGGAATACATATCTGATCCTTCAAGTCGGCCCCAAGATGATGTGTTAAGTAGTTCGAATGTGAGTACTACACATCAGGATAACAAGTTGGTAGAGTGGGAACGTTACGGCAGCTATGATCAAGTAATACGGGTATTTGCATGGATATACCGTTTCATTAACAACATGAGAAGTCGGGCTCACGGGTCTTTCCTTAGTGAAGATTCGAAGCATATCAGACTCCATGAATTGAGATCAGCAGAAGCAAAACTAATATGTTTAGTACAAAAGGAATCTTATCCTACTGATCATCAAATCCTGAGCAAGGAGTCAAAGGCCAAACCCTCTAACTTAATGAGGCAGCTAGGATTATATATGGAAGGAGGCATAATTAAGTGTAGAGGCAGGATACAAAAGGCGGACATTATTGATTCTGCGAAATATCCTGTCCTCCTTAGCTCCTCTCATTTGATTACCAAACTGTTGATTCGCCAATGCCATCGGACCTGCCTACATTTTGGCGTAAATTATGTTCTGGCGTATATGCGACAACGTTGGTGGATCCCTAAGATGCGACAAGCAATTAAAGGGATCCACAATAGCTGTACGATCTGTAAAAGATTACAGGGTAAGCCTTACTCCCCAGTTGATCTACCTCCCTTGCCTGAGTTCAGGGTACAAAGGACTGAACCATTTCAGGTAACCGGGGTAGACTACACCGGAGCGATTCATGTTAGAGAATCGCCCGGTAATATCATAAAGGTATATGCCGTTCTATTCACATGTGCGGTAACCAGAGCGATTCATATTGAATTGATTGACGACCTATCCAGTGAGGGGTTTTTGCATACTCTAAGACGCTTTGCAGGCCGCAATGGTTTCCCTCAAATTATTATGAGCGATAATGCGACTTGTTTTGTCGGGGCCTCTAAATATCTCCAGAGTTTAATGGATGACCCGCAGGTTGTGGCTACCCTCACTGGAAAGGGTTGTCAATGGAGATTTATACCAGCACGTGCACCATGGTTCGGGGCGATTTGGGAGAGAACAATCGGTATCGTCAAATCTGCCTTGAAGAAGGTATTAGGAAGGGCACTGGTGACCAGACGGGAGTTGCAAACCATCTTAATAGAGATTGAGATGTTAGTCAACGACAGGCCCTTGACCTATACCTCGGCAGATGTTGATAACCTCTTACCCATTTCGCCTTCCATGATGACACGTGGACGAACCCTTAATACCTTTCCTAGATCGTCCGTAAATGACGAAGATCTGCATGACCCTACGTTCGGCAATGCTGACGCCACACGTCGTCGCTTCCAGTATGTAAACAAGGTGTCTGACGATCTATGGAAACGGTGGACCCAAGAATATTTGCTGTCTCTTCGCGAGCGTCACTCTCATAAGATCAAAGGGACGAATCAACGATGGCCTCGTATCGGGGATATCGTCCTGATTCATGATGAGCGTCCTAGGTTATTTTGGAAGCTTGGGAGGATTATCGATTTGTTCCAGGGCATTGATGGTCTTATAAGGGTTGCTAAAATACGAACTTCGACTGGGGTTACTACTCGCCCATTCGTGAGGTTATATCCCTTGGAGCAGGATGTAGAACTGCCGGATTATCCTGGCGTCTCTACTGATACCCCTCCGCGGAAGAGTGCTGGTGACAGTGCTCCTCAAGGTGGGGCAGCAGATGATGAGAAGGATGATCCTCCTCAGGCTTCAGGTGGCGCTCGTCCCAAAAGGAGGACGGCTATGAGTTCCGTGGATCTTTGGAGATCAAAGATCCAACAAGGTGATCTTTGACTTCGATGTCCCATTTTTTTGTTCCTGTATATCATTTTTGGTGGCGGGCAATGTCGGGAATAGGGTAATGATCCCGACAGGTTTTGGTCCAATAGGACATTTGAATTTGGCGGTATCGTATCGCTTGTACGATTTCGGCTGGTTCTTTGTGTATTGTAGTTTATTCTTAAGTTAGGTTAAATATTAACTGTAATGTATAAATATCTACATCAGCTCTAGATGTATTATGAAACCAAGTTATGGGTTATAATTATTATGAGCCGGCAGCCATATGTAATTTCGCGAAGCGATCGGAGGCCGGCCCTTTAGTCTCACAATCAACACCGTACAGTCAACATCTCCTCCCCCGGCTCTGACTCAACCCACAGTTCACCATGTGCTACAAATACTAGTTTATAACAACAGTCCTACATCACCAGTCCTCTAAGCTAAGTTCATTGTATCGATATTGTATTATGTGAACATTCCTACATGTCATGCAATTGAACTAGCCGCGTGTGGGGGACTGGATTACACCTATCAACGACTACGTCGTTGGTAATTATAATATAACTATTTGTTGGGATATTTCATGTACCAGTGATATGTAATTTAACCTTTATCTAAATTCCCGATAATAAGTAAACTTAAACAGTTTGAGAGATAGGAAGAGGTTATCGGTCGAGTCAAATTTACCCATATATAGTATACATATTAACATTTTCTTCTGAGCTACTACCAATTTGTTTAAATATGAGGGCCAAGTACAGCTCCACACAGAAACACATATATATATGAGGTGAGGATAACACAACGTATATTATATATTAATCATTGCTTCAGTGGTAAGCTGATAACGGATCCTGTAGAGTACACCACACATTTTTGATAGTTTCAAACACACTGCATTGATGTGATCGCTCCAGTTCAAGTTTTGGTCAATATATACTCCAAGAAACTTTATTGTCTACACGATTTATCAATTCACCTTCTAATAACAAAGGGGCATAATATTTTTTATATAACTATTTGGGAAAAATATGTAGTTAGTTTTAGTTACATTTACTTTTAACTTATTATTTTTAACTCATTTATCAATATAATTCAATTATCTGCTCAGATTAGAGTGTAAAGTGTTTTCGTCCTTATCAGCTAATACAAGGTTCGTATCATCTGCATGGATAACAAACTTGAATTTGGAGCTAGCAC
This sequence comes from Paralithodes platypus, assembly GCA_032716605.1. NCBI lineage: Eukaryota > Metazoa > Arthropoda > Malacostraca > Decapoda > Lithodidae > Paralithodes > Paralithodes platypus. Next base: position 16,317,760 of record CM064482.1, read on the forward strand.
ACGTTATGTCATTAATATAGATAAAACACAAAATAGGGCCTAACATTAATCCTTGAGGAACTCCCTTTGAAATAGGTCTAAACGAAGAATACTTTGAATTGCAATAGACCGCTTGTGACCTGTTACTAATATAGGAATTATATAGCTGCAGTGGTATACCTCTGATTCCAACGTGTTTAACATTTTCAAGTAAGATATTATGGTCCAAGGAGTCAAAGGCATTTGAAAGACCAATAAACACTCCAGCAACATATAATTGTTCTTCCAAATATGTATATACATTGTTAACAAATTCCAGTAGAGCCGACTCAGTAAACGGTTTCGACCAAATCCAAATTGACTATCACAAAGTAAATTATTATTTTCAAGAAACGTAGTGAGACGAATATAAATATTTGTTTTCAAATATTTTACTAAACGCTGGGAGTATTGAAATTGGACGATAATTGAATTATGCAAAGGAATTACTTTAGCTATTTTTAATTTATTTGGAAAAATTCCTGAGCGAAATGCAAGATTAATAATGTGTGCTAGTATAGTCGAAATCGTTTTTGTAATTCCTTTTAATTGCAATATTAAACTCAACAATTTGGGTGGCATATCGTCGTAACCAGGAGCAGTAGGTTTTAATGTTTTTTAGGTATTGCTCAATTTCAGTATCATTTACAGGGGTACGATATAGTGAAAAGTTTGGAGGGTTATGTAAATACTGTTGATAAGCATTGTCGTCATTAGTATTAGTGGGAGTTGCAGTTCCTATCCTCAAGAAGTAATCGTTGTTGTTGTTGTTGATGTTGTTCCCCAAGCTGCCTGGCCGAACATCCCCAAGGCCCCGAGCAAGGCCAAGGCCATAACCCAGCACCCCCACAGAACCCTCCCTGCCGACCACAATAAAGCCTGGGTGCCAGAAGCCAATCCATGGCGGGGAGCTGAGGAGGGTGCGGAAACGCCCAGGAAACCAAAGCCCCACCGAGGGCCCTGTGCCCCTCAGCAATTATGAAGAAAAAGTTGAGGGGCAAAGGAAAAATGTGACGCTTTGGCTTCCAATCTTGGTAGATTGGGAGGTCAATCCACGGAAGAGACGCCGTCACTTGAGATCTAGAAGATATATAAGTAAAAGGAACAGTCAGAGTAAGCTATGGGTATGGCAGAGATCGCTCAGTTCTTACTCTGATAGACCAGCCCATCACCACATGACTAGAACCCAATCCTCTCAGCATCAGCTAGGAAAGGCCCTAGAAAGCCACCTTTGGCGGGGGGGATAGCTCCCCTATTTCAACCCCTTTCGGAGTTTGGGCACCCGCCCTGAAGTAATCGTTAAAAGCATTTGTTATATCACGACAAGTTGGTTTTAAATTATTTGAGTATTTATCTGTTGTACTATTAGTTCTGCCAAGAAGTGAATTAATAGACTTCCAGTGGGATTTAGGATTGCCATGATTTTCCTTTAACTGATCTTTATAATATTTAGTTTTAGCAGCTCTTAAAATAGATGGTAGTTTATTTCTGTACGTTTAATAGGTTTTCTCATATGTTAACGGCCATTTTTTAGCCAGTCTTCCTAACCGTTTTTTTCTTTCTTTAATGCTCGTCTTTAACCCTTAATTAGCGGCGAGCAACATAAGTCGAGTTAAATAAAGCTGGACTATGTGGCGGCGCTCGACATAGGTCGAGTGGCAATTTCAGCACGTAATGTGGCTGAGAGAGAGAGACAAGTGGTGGCAGGAGACTAGCGAGCGTATGACTGCTCCAGACCACCGCGGCGAACCTACTGACACAAATCTCAGCTCCCTCCTCCCTCTCTCACTCGCTACATACTCAATTATGTACCGAAAGTACCGAATTACCTGCTTTTTGCACTCGCGTTGCACGGTTATTGCAAGAAAACTATCCATCATACAAGGATCGTTATGGTGTCATTCGAAAGCTCTGTTTATGCCCTTTCAGGGATAGGTACTTGTTTTACGTTCTGGGTCTTATTTAGGCATGAAAATGATCACGTAAACAGCCCTATTTTGGCTAAAAACACCCCGCTGTGCGGTACATATAAATAAACCGCATAGGCCGCTCGTAAGGTGTTAATGCTAAGGTGATGTATGGACTTAGCTCGAACTTGTTGTTAATACAAATAGATTTCAGAGGAAAGTGTTTCTGGAATAACATATTGAAGCAATCATAAAACTTATCATAGGCTTCATTTGGACATTAAGACTCGAGCACACTAGACCAGTATAAATCTTTTAGCTCATTATTGAAATTGTTCATTGAAGCATTCGAAAAGATTCGTTTCGAATATATAGAGGAAAATTTCTTTCTATATTTGCAAGCTTGAACTGGGAATTGATGGGAAAATGATCGGAAATATCCGTCTGTATTATGTAGTTACCCGTATTCAATTCTGCCCGTGAAGTCCAAAATAATATGGTCGATAAGTGAAGCAGTTGTGTCTGTAACTCGAGTAGGTTTTGTCGTTAGAGGAAATAATGAATTTGAATACATAACGTTTATGAACTCATACACAGATATTTTTTCATTATGCTTCAACAAATCTAAATTCCAATCTCCGAAAAAATTTATGCCATAGTATTTTTTAATATTAATTTGTTGAAACATAATATTATCCATTAGGGTATTTAAAAAACTATCCATATTACCATTAGGGGGTCTGTAAATACATACACACAAATAGTTTATCTCCGACCATAATTTCAACACATAGGCCATTCTATGAAGGGTTCCGTTGTACACATATCAGTTAAAACAGAAGACCTATAGGCACTAGAAATATACAATGCAACACCACCACCATTTCTATTACTGCATTTACTGTAAAATTTATACCCTGGGAGATGATATAGTGCAGCCAAGTCTGGGTCCAATCGTGTTTCCGTGAACCCCACAATATCAAAATGTATAGAAGTATTCATTAATAAATCCACAAAACATTGGAGATTCATGGGGATGCTTCGAATATTCATAAAACATAGAGTAAATGTGTTTTTATCGTTTGCTAAATTAAGTGAGCCACGCCACCAGCAGGCGTGCCACCAGCAGGCGCACCACCAGCTGTCGTACCACCAGCAGCCGCGCCACCAGCAGTCGTACCACCAGCCGTCGTACCACCAGCAGTCGTACCACCAGCTGTCGTACCACCAGCCGTCGTACCACCAGCTGTCGTACTACTAGCAGTCGTACCACCAGCAGCCGCACCACCACCCGTCGCACCACCACCAGTAGCCACACCACCACCAGTTGCACTGCCACCAGTAGCCGCACCAGCAGCAGCCGCACCAACACCAACTTGGTGGGTAAATCTACAGTTATACTACCCCTCTCTCACTATCCCCCCCCCCACCTCCCCCCTTCAAAAAATGCCTTTTAGCGTGTTTTGGATGGTTCAGCAGACGCAGAAACTGAAAAAAACCCGGAATTTGTTTATATTAATGTCCCTAATTTTCCCATGGATTTATAGTTTTCCGTGTTAATTTTCATCAATATATAATGTTTGGAAGTATTTTCAAACCTCTGAAAAACCGTTTTCCCCATGAGGGGGGCCTTTGCCCCCCCTCACACCCCCATGACTTATTGTCATCATCATATATATTGAAAGCAGGGGGCAAAAAAAAAGTACGCCGCGGCCCAACCGACTGTATACCCAGGCAAACAAACCTCACTTTGCTGAAGGTTTGTAATACTTCAATGTATCTATTTCAAGTCAAATATATATTTCCGCGCATCATCAAACCATACTAAGTCTACTACTAATAATATTAACCTATTAGTAACAACAGAATAGCGACAAAATAGGGGTAGTATAACTGGAGATTTATCACTTGGTGTATTTGGAGAATGCAATCTTACCCTCAGATTTGGCTTGCTTCAGAAGAGGGAATTGATTGTTTTTTATTGCTTGCGACGCTGGATACAAATCCTCACTAACAAAGATGTCAGTGCCTTTGAATTTCCTCGCATTCCTCATTACTGTTTCACGGTTACTGAACCTCTCAAATCGCACAACAATAGGGCGAGGGCGCTGGGGACGAGGCTGACCTACCCTGTGTGCTCGCTCCAGGGCCACAGGTGGAAGTTGTAATTGATCTTGTAATAAAGTAATTACCAATGCTGTTGTCTGTTCCCAGGTTTCACCTCCGGGTTGCTCCTTCACACAGCTGAAACGTAGATTGTTGCGATGGCTATAATCCTCCTGATAGTTAAAGCGTTGTTCTAGATCGTTGATTTGGGTCTTGGTGGTTTCGATTATCCGTTTGTTTTCATTCCAATCTTTATGCAACGCCCTATTTTCTGTCTTCAGTTCAGCAACTTCATCCTGTGTAAATTCCAAGCTTCTAGTAATGTCATTTACTGTTGATTCTAGTGATGTTATTCTAGATTGTAATTGGTCAACAATGGTATCCATAGCACTTTTATATGCCCTTTCTTGAGGCTGTAGAAGGACTTTTATTGTGTCGGGATCCATAGTTGCTATTGTCTCAGATTCACTGGTTCAGTTAATCACTTCCAGGTTATTGTATTCACAGAGTATGCTTAGAGTGGACCAGCTAGATGTTGCCTGTACCGTGTCAGTCGACAGACTCGAGTGTATATATATTAGCACTCAACGAGCGGCCTAGGCAGTATATTTGACCGGCACGCCCAGCGTTTTTTTTTTACCATAAATGGCGTTGTTTCCGTGCTCTTTTTCATGCATAAACAAGAGCCAGAGCGTAATACAAGTATGTATCCGTGAAAGGGCGATAATTGAGCTTTCCAATGACACCAGAACCATCCTTCTACAATCACTGGTTGTCTTGCAACGATCGTGCAACCGAAGGGCAATATTGCTAAAATACGGTAATTTTGTTACATAATTACGTGTGTAGCGAGTGAGAGAGGGTGGAGTAGTGTGGAGTACATGTCAGTGGGCCCATGACGGTCATGGCGAGCGGTCATGAGGCAACCTATGCTCTTGCCACCGCTCGGCTCTCTCTCAGAGCCAATATTGCGCCAAAATTGCACACAGACTTAAGTCGGGCCCCGCCACATTGTCCAGCTATTCAGATACGGACTTAAGTCGGGCCCCGATAGACAAGGGTTAATGATCTCCTCAACTGTACAGTACCACTAGCCCTATCCACTCATATGCTGATGACTCTACCTTACACTATTCAACTTATTTTTCACATCAACCCATCATGCAATCATTCCAAAACTCAAATGAAACGGCCATAGATCGCCTATCATCCGATCTATCAACTATTTCTGATTGGGGTAGAGAAAATCTTGTTACTTTCATTGACACTAAGACCAACTTTCCCCCTCTATCTCTCCATCGCAATGTTCTGCAAAACTATCAATTACGCTTTAACAATACACAAATCAACCCTCTATCTTCTCTCAATATTCTAAGTGTATCTATTTCATCCTACATTTCTTGGGAAGATCATAATTACCACTCTTGCTAAAAACAGGTTCCCAAAAGTTAGGTGTGCTCAAGCGTCTCTGTGGATTCTTCACCCTTGCACAGCTTCTTGCTTTGTATCGGGGCACAGTGTGCCTCTGTATCTGTATTGAGTATTGTTTGCATGTGTGGGGAGGTTCCACCCATACCGCACTTCTCAATAGAGTAGAGTCCAAAGCATTTTGTCTCATCAACTCACTTCCTCTTACTAGTTCCTTACAATCTCTTTCTACATGCCACAATGTTGCATCTCTGTCACTCTACTATCACTTTTACAACAATCAATGTTCTTCCAAGCTCCCTCAGTTCATACCCCCTCCATTGCGGCGAGTGCGAGTTACCCGCCTTTCAACACAGCCTCACTCCTATTCTGTCCAGCTCTCCAACCCAAGAATTGGCAAATTTTCTTTCTTTCTTCACGTCAACAAGTGGACTCTGGAACTATTTCCGTCAATCAATCTTTCCTTCAGCCTATGACGTAAACTGCTTTAAACTGTGTGCATCCATGCATTTTGACTCCAACGTCTCTTGAATTTGGCCCTGTCACTCTTTTAGCTTTGTGGAAGACACTAGTTACAGGCAACCTGCCTTTTGTCTCTTTCATACATATAGACCAGACCAAATGGCTGGAGTTAAATAGGAAAGATAAGTAATTGGACAGGAAGAACAAGCTGAGAAGTGAGAAGTACAGTGGAAGACTGAACGTTCTCAGGCTCAACCAAGTTGCTTCATTGTGAAATAATAACCTGCATGTATATATTTTTGCTCTGCGACAATATAATTTAGAAACATTTACTCTCTCTCTCTCTCTCTCTCTCTCTCTCTCTCTCTCTCTCTCTCTCTCTCTCACACCTACAAATAAATAAAACTAAGAGTGAGAGTGCATATGTGTGTGTGTGTGTGAGAGAGAGAGTATATGTGTGTGTGGGAGTGTATATGTGTGTGTATGTGTTCGTGTGTGTGTGAGACAGAGAGAGAGAAAGTATATGTGTGTGTGAGAGTGTTCGTGTGTGTGAGAGAAAGAGAGAATATATGTGTGTGTGAGTGCATAGGCGTGTGTGGTGTGTGTATGTGTGTGCGCAGCTAGGGGTTGATGTATGTGTGTGCGCAGCTAGGGGTTGATGTATGTGTGTGCGCAGCTAGGGGTTAATGTATTTGTCACGTAGGGGCGTGAATTTGAGGTCTAAATGAATTAGTAACTGGCTGTTCCTTAGCCTCATGAATTCATATTAAGTTATAAAGTATTTTTGGTTGTCTGTTACCGCCTAGATAACAAGGTCTAAGGATTATGGAGATAAGACTTGGATGGGGTACCCAGTGAGTCGCAGAATAGGTCTTTAACCCTTGTCTATCGGGGCCCGACTTAAGTCCGTATCTAAAAACCTGGACTATGTGGCGGGGCCCGACTTTAGTCGGTGTGCAATTTTTGAACAAGAATGGCTCTGAGAGAGAGACGAGCGACGGGAGGAGCGTAGGTTACCTCATGACTGCTCGGCACGGATCCCGCGCTCCTACTGACATCTACTCCACACACATCCACCCTCCCTACCTCACCACACAGGGAATTATATAAGGAAATTATCGTATTTTAGGGTTTTTGCACTCGTGTTGCACGATCGTTGCAAGAGAACGCGTGGTCGTAGAAGGATGGTTCTGGTGTCATTGGAAAGCTCCATTTACTCCCTTTCAGGGATACATAATTGTATTACGCTCTGGCTCTTGTTTATGCATCTAAAAGAGCACGGAAACAAGACCATTTAGGGTTAACAAAAAAAACGCTGGGCGCGTAATGGAAAAAAACTGACATGCCCGCTCGTAATGTGTTAATCAACTTTAACTATATGTGTGGATTAGTTTTATTGATTTGTAGGTGTGAGAGAGAAAGAGAGAGAGTAAATGCTTCTAAATTATATTGTCACACAACAAAAATATATACATGCAGGTTATTATTTCACAATGAAGCAACTTGCTTGAGCCTGAGAACATTCAGTCTTCCACTGTACTTCTCACTTCTCAGCTTGTTCTTCCTGTCCAATTACTTATCTTTCCTATTTTACTCCAGCCATTTGGTCTGGTCTATATGTATGAAAGAGACAAAAGGCAGGTTGCCTGTAACTAGTGTTTTCCACAAAGCTAAAAGAGTGACAGGGCCAAATTCAAGAGACGTTGGAGTCAAAATGCCTGGACGCACAAAGTTTAAAGCAGTTTAAGTCATAGGCTGAAGGAAAGATTGACTGAGGGAAAGAGTTCCAGAGTCCATGTGTTGAGTAGAAGAAAGACATAAAATTTACCAATTCTTGGGTTGAAGAGCTGGACAGAATAGGAGTGAGGCTGTGTTGAAAGGCGAGTAACTCGCACTCACCGCAATGGAGAGGGTATTACCTGAGGGAGCTGTGAAGAACATTGATTGTTGTAAAAATTATAGTAGAGTGAAAGAGATGCAACATTGTGGCATGTAGAAAGAGATTGTAAGGAACTAGTAAGAGGAAGTGAGTTGATGAGACAAAATGCTTTGGACTCTACTCTTTTGAGAAGTGCGGTATGGGTGGAACCTCCCCACACATGGGAACAATACTCAATACAGATACAGAGGCGCACTGTGTCCCGATACAGAGCAAGAAGCTGTGCAAGGGTGAAGAATCCACAGAGACGCTTGAGCACACCTAACTTTTGGGAACTTGTTTTTAGCAAGAGTGGTAATTATGATCTTTCCAAGAAATGTAGGTTGAAATAGATACACCTAGAATATTTAGAGAAGATAAAGGGTTGATTTGTGTATTGTTAAAGCGTAATTGATAGTTTTGCAGAACATTGCGATGGAGAGATAGAGGGTGAAATTTGGTCTTAGTGGCAATGAAAGTAACAAGATTTTCTCTACCCCAATCAGAAATAGTTGATAGATCGGATGATAGGCGATCTATGGCCATTTCAGTTGAGTTTTGGAATGATTGCATGATGGGTTGATGTGTGTAAGGTAGAGTCATCAGCATATGAGTGGATAGGGCTAGTGGTACAGTTGAGGAGATCATAAATATATAATTATTAGAAAGGGAAGTGGAAACATGACAGACCCCTGAGAAACACTTGAGTTGATAGGTTGAGGAAGTGAGGGATGACTGTCCATAACTGCAGCTATGGAGCGCTCTGAAAGGAAATTAAAGACAAAGGCACAGATAGAGGGATAGAAATCGAAGAAGGGTAGTTTGGAAATTAGATATTTGTGCCAGACTCAATCGAAGACTTTCGATATGTCTAGTGCAATAGAAAATGTCTCAACGAAATCCCGAAAGGAGGATGACCAAGGGTTAGTAAGATAAGCCAGAATATCACCAGTATAGCGGCCCTTAACACTCAAAGGACGGGGCCGTTTGTAGCATCAACTACCTGCCAGGCGGGCATATTTACCGAAAACGAGCTTCATTTCATGCTCTTTTTCATGCATAAACAAGAGCCAGAGCGTAATACAATTATATATCTGTGAAAGGGGGATAATAGATCTTTTCAATGACACCTGAATTATCCTTGTACGACCACGGGTTATCCTGTAGCGATCGCGCAGCCGGAGGTGAAAATACCCTAAATAAGCTAATTTCCTATTTTTTTTCCTTATATCGCGAATCCGGGTGTGTGTAGGGGGACGGCGGTGGTCATAGAACCGGCCCAGTGGCAGTGCCGAGCAGTCAGACCCCGCCTATCGTCCTCCCAGTGCACGGACTCTCTCTCAGAGCCCCTAATATGCTCAGAATGCCGCCCGTCATATGACGGGTACCGTTGGTTAAGGGTTAAGGAAACTGTATTGGCGATCTGGAAGTAGATTATGGGAAGATATATGTCTAACAAATTTTGAGTTACGAATAGTTTTAAAAACTTTACAGATACAAGAAATGAGAGCAATTGGACGATAGTTGGAGGGTTGAGATCGGTCACCCTTCTTTGGGACAGGTTGAAATGGAGCAAACTTCCAGCAAGAAGGAAAGACGTTAGAGGAAAGACAGAGGCGAAAGAGTTTGCCTAGGCAGGGAGTCAGCATGGAAGATGTTTTTTTAAGTACAACAGGAGGAACACCATCCGGAATGTACACCTTCGTATTTAGCCCAGAGAGGGCAAAAAGCACATCCTTAGAAGATATTTTATTAATAGGCATAAGTAAGTGAGAGGGGGGTGGAGAGGGAAAAAGAGCATCGGAATTGTCCAAGGTGGAGTTTTTAGCAAAAGTTTGAGCGAAGAGTTCAGCTTTGTCAGAGAAAAAGAATTGACGGTTGTGCCGTCAGAGTGGAAAAGAGAAGGGAAATACGAGGAAGTAACATTTTTGGAGATGTACTTGGAAGCTTGGGAAGAGCTAGAGTTTGAAAGTTTATAACAATATTTATTGATGAAAGAGTTTTTGGCTAGTCCAAAAACCGATTTGGCTTGATTATGGGCAGAAACATATATTGCATGAGCTTCTTGAGTTTGAATGCGACGGTACCGCTTGAATGCTTCCTCCTGATTGCAGACAGCAGTAGAACAAGCTTGACTAAACCAAGACTTTTTTGCATTAGACTGAGAGAAAGACAATGGAATGTATGCCTCCATGCCCGAAGAGGATTATCTTGGTTATGCGCTCGGCACACTCCGAGGGTCCCCAGCCACGAAAGCAAAAATAATTCCATGTGAAATTAAAGAAGCACTACCGAAGAGCCTCCCAGTCGACAGCACCAAAGTGCCACAAGCGCCGCCGGCTGGGGGGGGTCAAAGGGCAGTACTGGAAAGATAGGACAGGTACCAGAGATAAGGTTATTATTGGAGGAGCCCAATAGAGAGAGAAGATTAACAGTATAAGCAGAAGGATTAGAGTTTAGAAATAAGTCAAGAATGGATATAAAACACCGTCTGAGGAAGAGCACTTTATTAACAACGTTTTGCAGATAGCTTCATCAGGTCACTAACAAATACTGGTACTTAGGAGGCCTTAAATATCTTGTCAATACTATTAATATTATCTGCATATCACAGTTTACCTCTTTCCATTCTATCTCTCCCTCTCACTCTCTCTCACTCTCGCACTCTCTCTCTCACTCTCGCTCTCTCTCTCTCTCTCTTTTAATCTACCTTTGAAGAACTCATCCCTTCTTCTTTTAGTTTTTCACACCTACCTCCTAAATGCCCTAACCCCTCGTTTTCTGTTTACAATTAAATTAATCTCTTCCCTACTCCAGGCACCTAACCCTCTCCCTCTCTCTCTCTCGATCTATCTATCTATCTATCCTTCCATGTTCTTTATTGCTAGTACCACTATATTTTATATTATCACTAGCATCACTGTATTTAGCATTATAATTGTTACGATTATTATTATTATTATTATTATTAGTATTATTAGTAGTATTATTAGTATTATTTTGTACTTTAGCGTTGTTACCCTGTATGCATATTTGTATATCTGATTTTGCTTGTGCCTACTGATGTATATTACCCATATCTAGTCTCCGCCTCCCCTCCCCCCATGCTTCTGCCCCCTCCTTGTCCTGCCTCCTTCCTCCCTCCCAGCCCCCGCATCATTACTCCTCCCCCGCCACCTGTCATGACGGATATTTAACCCTTCTTTGGTGGCGCGCAACTTATGTCGTGTGAAATAAATTTGGACTAAGTGGCGGTTCACAACTTATGTCGTGTGCCATTTTCAGCACGTAATGTTGCAGAGAGAGAGAGCTGAGCAGTGTGAGGAGCGTAGTAAGGCTATGGCCGCCGCCCACCACCGCGGTGGGCCAACTGAAGTGAAAACCACCCATCCATCCCCCCTCACACTCGCTACACAGGGAATTATGTAGGGAAAGTACCTAATTACATTGTTTTTGTACTCGTGTTGCACGATCGTTGCAAGAAAACCAGTGGTCGTACAAGGATGGTTGGGGTGTCATTGGAAAGCTCTGTTTATGCCCTTTCAGGGATAGATACTTGTTTTACGCTCTGGGTCTTATTTAGGCATGAAAATCATCACGTAAACAACCCTATTTAGGGTAAAAACACCCCGCTGGGCGGTACATATAAATTACCGCCTAGGCCGCTCGTAAGGTGTTAAGGCCTCCTAGGTATTAGTATCTGTTAGTGACCTGATGAAGCTATCTACGAAATGTTGTCAATAAAGTGCTCTTCCTCAGATGGTGTTTTTTATTCATTCTGTCTAATTTTCAAGTACCGCCCAACATAAGTCAAGAATGTTCGGTCGATCTCCAGGGTAGTCCGGGATACTGGTGGGGTGCTGGACTAGCTGCTCTAGGTCATTTAGGATAGAAAAGATGTATGCTTGTTCACCAGGTTGGTCAGTGAAAATAGAGTAGAGCCATTGGCGGTGAACATTGAAATCTCCTAAGGTGGAGATTTCAGAGAAGGGAGAGCTGGATAGAATGTGTTCCACTTTAGAAGTAAGATAGTCAAAGAATTTTGGATAGTCAGTAGAATTAGGGGAGAGATAAACAGCACATATATATTTAGTGAGAGAGTGACAAGATAGCTTAAGCCAGATAGTTGAGAAATCAGAGGAGTCAAAGTTGGGAACACGAGAGCAAGTAAGATTGTTGTGTACATACACACAACATCCACCTTTGGCTTTGAATTGATGATAGAGATAGTAGGAGGATATAGAGAAGGTTTTGCTGTCTGTTGCCTTAGACAACTGAGTTTCGGTGAGAAAGAGAAGATCAGGGTTGGTGGAGGAGTGGTGGTGTTCATCAGATTGGCAGTTAGAAGAGAGGCCACGAATGTTGCAGACATTTATAGTAAGAGTGAGTGATAGCGGTCCAGAGCATTTTGACAGGTCGATATCATGGGCCAAACCAGTGGGGGCATTTTTGGTCCTATACCCTGGGGACTCCGAGGCGGGTTGTTGATTCATCATATATAAATATTTGGTTATGAATATTGAAAAGGTAGTTTAGTATTGTCACGGACCTATAGGCTCTGACTGTACGGGTTCACTTCCACCCTTCAAACGCATCAACCAGTCTGAGATTGGGGTCGGGGCTTCAAGCAACCAAACCAACAGAGGCCCGAAACTTCGCATCCCAATATCCTTCTTACTTCTATCCCTCTCATTTTGATCGAGCAGAGTTTCGAAGTCTCACTCAATAAATATGTAATTCAAATTAAAGTTCAATGCTATCTCTGCTCATGAACACCAGGGGGTGGATGTTTCTTTTCTGGTCACATTAAATCTACCGTAGTCAATGACGGGACGGGAATAATGAGTGGGGTCAGTGTTATCTTAGACTTTCTCGGTGCAACGTTCTCGGGAATATCGCTTCCAGAAAGCGTTGTTTTAAAACTCCAGGAACTACCCCCCTTCGGTTTGACTACGGGAGATATCGTGACTAACTTATATTTTCATTTTCATTTTCTTTTTTGTTTTTATTTTGTAAAAAATAAATATTTTGCATTAATATTAATTACCATTGTATTTGTTTTATTTTGTTTTATAACTTTAAATTATAATTATATAATACCTAATGGTTTTGTTATATTACTTAAATTTGATTTGATTATATTAACAAAAATTGTGTATTATTTTCTTATCCATATATATTTATACCCTAATGATTAAATGAAGTGAGGAAGATTAACCCTATATAATATCCAGAAGACTAATTTGAAATCTGATTAAAATACGAGAACAATTCTTAAATTAAAATATCATCTTCGTAATAAATATTAAAATACAAGAACTACTCTTAAAGAGACTACCTTAATACAAGTACTAAATTAATAAAAGTACTTGTCCATACTGAACACCCTTAAACTAAAGTTCAGTCTTTGTGTTCAACCTAAAGGTCACCCTCTAGACTCCTTCGGGGCCAAATCTTTAACTAAGCTAGTTCCACTAGTCTCTCCAAACTTTGGGTTGTAACATATTGGGGGCCTGTCCGGGATCTTTTCTGATTAATCTCTGCACTTCATTATATGAATTGGGTTTTCTAATGTTCATAGTAAATTCATAAATTTAATTATTTATCTTTACATCACGATATCTTTAGCCTGAATTATTATATTACTCCTGATGCTTAAATACATTCCTTTCCCTTTAGTCGGTTTGTGCATTTTAGAGGTAATAGCTCAGGTTGGTCATAAGTTGGGGAAGTTCTGTGGTTTAAGAGATAGTCAGGATCACTCGTCATCTCAAATCCTCATATTCATCCATGTTCATTAACACTAGGCAGACGGTGGTGGACATTGTATCAATCTCTTAATCTTTCATGTGACGAAACTAGCGTTTTCGCACATCGGTCACCTATCTGAGTCCCCCCTCTTTAAGTAGAATCTCTTCAGAATAGGAATGACCAGTTAAACTCGTCTTTTATAGCAAATCAAAACTATAGGAGACCATCCACGATCACCTAACATATATCTGTAACTAGAAGTAGGATCTCCTAACGCACATAAATCTCATGCCTTCTTCCTTTAGTTTCGATATCAAGGGATCGTGTCTCACGAGGTTCACTAATGGTCAGGTTCTTGTCTGTCGTCCTTACTTATCAACCCTCCTGTTGTTGTCGACCATAGTTCGCTCAAACCAGATGAAGGCGTACATAGAAAGGCCGCTTGAGGACCATACCCCAATACTAGCTGTAAATACTGTACCACATTCTGTACCAGACTTGTGGGAATTGCAAAAGGTAGGAGACTCTGATGTGATTGAGTTTGGTGATCTTCCTTCACCTTGTGGAAGCCCAAAGAACAGCGAGCTATTATGTACCTTAGATCAATATTTGTCGGACATGTTGCCATCACGTAGAGATGATCTTAGGAAATTGCTTGTAAGTTACCCTTCAGTCACATTGGATGTCCCTGGCTTTTGCAAGGACCATCATCACGATGTTATCTTGACCTCACCAGAAGTAAGACCTATCAAACAATCACCATACAGACTAAATCCTCAGAAGCAAAAGATCATGAGAAAGGAAATTGACTTTATGTTGGAGAAGTCCTTAGTGGAACCAAGTCATTCCCCTTGGGCGTCACCCTCTTTATTAGTCCCAAAACCAGACGGTAGTAGTAGGCTGTGTACTGATTACAGGAAAGTAAATGCAGTGACAGTCCCTGATGCATATCCACTACCTAGAATTGATGACCTAATCGATAAAGTAGGGGCTGCTAAGGTAGTATCAACCATAGACTTGCAGAAGGGGTATTACCAAATTGGGATGACCGATAGAGCTAAAATAATCTCGGCTTTCACCACTCCTTTTGGGCTCTTCCAATATAGAGTCATGCCTTTTGGCATGATGAATGCTCCTGCCACATTTCAAAGAGTCATGTCATATACTATTCAGGATTTAGAAGGTGTAGAATCTTACTTAGATGACATCGTGATTATTTCAGATACTTGGGAGGATCATCTTTCCAGACTGGACGGGCTGATGGAGCGCTTGGCTGCTGCTGGATTCACCATCAACCTAGCCAAGTCCTGCTTTGGACGTGGATCAGTGACCTACCTTGGCCATGTGGTGGGTCCGGGTACTGCACGTCCCAAGGAAGCTAACGTGGATTATCACCGCCTTTCCCCAGCCAACTGACCGCAAATCCATCATGCGGTTTTTAGGGATGTGCGGATTCTACCGCAGATTCTGTCCGAACTTTGCAGCCATATCAGCGCCCCTCTCAGATCTTACAAGCCCAAAAATTAAGTTTGTCTGGACTCCCACCTGTACTGCTGCCTTTGACCAACTGAAGTGCCTCCTTTCATCCTACCCGGTACTTCATGCTCCTGATTCCGCATTGCCTTACCATCTTCAGGTTGATGCGAGTGATAGAGGAGTCGGGGCAGTACTTCTGCAACCAGATAAGACAACTGGCGTCCTACATCCTGTCTCGTACTTCTCTGCCAAACTGAAGAGACACCAGAGGAGTTATTCCACAGTGGAGAAGGAGTGCTTGGCGATGGTATCAGCGGTGAAGAAGTTCGAATGTTATCTCCCTCAGCACTATCCACCAATCATCATCTATACTGACCACAACCCTCTTACTTTTCTGCACAAGATGAAAAACAACAACCAACGACTTCTCCGGTGGGCTCTAAAGTTACAGGAGTACCATCTCATTGTTCGCCATATTCGTGGGGTAGACAATCGGATTGCAGACGCCTTGTCAAGAGATCTTCCACCTACAGCGGAGCCTATTCCTCCTCTCGCTACCTAGTCCTCTTCGCTCCCCTTCGAGGACTTTAAGGGGGGAGGTGTCACGGACCTATAGGCTCTGACTGTACGGGTTCACTTCCACCCTTCAAACGCATCAACCAGTCTGAGATCGGGGTCGGGGCTTCAAGCAACCAAACCAACAGAGGCCCGAAACTTCGCATCCCAATATCCTTCTTACTTCTATCCCTCTCATTTTGATCGAGCAGAGTTTCGAAGTCTCACTCAATAAATATGTAATTCAAATTAAAGTTCAATGCTATCTCTGCTCATGAACACCAGGGGGTGGATGTTTCTTTTCTGGTCACATTAAATCTACCGTAGTCAATGACGGGGCGGGAATAATGAGTGGGGTCAGTGTTATCTTAGACTTTCTCGGTGCAACGTTCTCGGGAATATCGCTTCCAGAAAGCGTTGTTTTAAAACTTCAGGAACTACCCCCCTTCGGTTTGACTACGGGAGATATCGTGACTAACTTATATTTTCATTTTCATTTTCTTTTTTCTTTTTATTTTGTAAACAATAAATATTTTGCATTAATATTAATTACCATTGTATTTGTTTTATTTTGTTTTATAACTTTAAATTATAATTATATAATACATAATGGTTTTGTTATATTACTTAAATTTGATTGTTTTATATTAACAAAAATTGTGTATTCTTTTCTTATCCATATATATTTATACCCTAATGATTAAATGAAGTGAGGAAGATTAACCCTATATAATATCCAGAAGACTAATTTGAAATCTGATTAAAATACGAGAACAATTCTTAAATTGAAATATCATCTTCGTAATAAATATTAAAATACAAGAACTACTCTTAAAGAGACTTTACCTTAATACAAGTACTAAATTAATAAAAGTACTTGTCCATACTGAACACCCTTAAACTAAAGTTCAGTCTTTGTGTTCAACCTAAAGGTCACCCTCTAGACTCCTTCGGGGCCAAATCTTTAACTAAGCTAGTTCCACTAGTCTCTCCAAACTTTGGGTTGTAACAGTATGTAATGTGTTTGTGGTATAATGTACTAAAAGAAAGAGAAAGTGTTTTGTAGGGCAGGCTGGGGTTGCCCTTAATATTGGTGAGGCACAGAAAGGATCAGCAAGGGAGGCCAGGTGATGAAACAGAAGTTCCAGCTGTCCTTATCATCCACCTAGCACTCCCTGGGAGTACCGCCCTGTTCGGCTGGTGCCTACAGCCTCCATCTAACTGCAACAATGTCTTGTTTGTAAAAAAAATTGTGTTCTATGTGTGAGAAGGAAACAAAAAGGCAAAGCTGTAACGAGTGCACTCCCCCACCCCCTAATTGAAAGAGTGACCAAGAGCCAAATTCAAGGAATGTTAGAGTAGAAATGTCTGTAGACACGGAGATTCAAGGAGCTTAAGCCGCAGGATGAGGGGAACACAGGCTGAAGGAGAGAGTTCCAAAGTTTACTTGTTAAGTGAGATTAAGATAGGGAAAACCTGTTGACTCTTGGGTTAGAGAGTCGGACACAATAGGATGGTGAATGTGTTGGAAGGCGGGTGCCACCTACTCTCTGTAAGGGAAAAGGTATACACTGAAGAAGAATGAGTATTAAAATAGCGGTAGAAGAGAGACTGAGATGCACACTGCGGCATACAGAGAGAGATTGTAAATATATTGTACGAGGAGGTGAGTAGATGAGACGAAATGCTTCCGACTACCCTTTCGATAAAAGTTGTGCTGAGGAATATCTTATATTATCCGATATCCTTGTAACAATCAACCCTTGTCTAGCGGGGTGTTTTGGGATATTTTGGGCATATTCAGGCCCTCATGAATGATCAATCAAGTATCTGGATGAAAAAAAATGTATTCAGCAAAAAAATAGGCGCTAAAAGCTTCAAAATGAGACCAGAACGAGCTACGTAGCACTCGTAGTTCTCATGCAGTGGTGCCACCAACATGGGAGTTTAGCGTATAGCGGTATATTTTTCCCAGCTATGCTCACTACTGGCTACACTGCCGGCCTCTCAAGAATAAACTATTTAATAATAGTTTAAACTATTATAGAATAGAATAAACTATCTCATTTGACTAAACTCTGCATGAATAAAGAAACTACATGTTAAATGTCAAAATATTATTTAAAATCAAAGTTGCAACATGACAAGACATTAACAATAGTACAAAATACAAATATTGATAAGATATCTATACTATTACCAAATAATATATAAAATACAGTACAGCACTCACTAACGATAGTGCTATCGGGTAGGTACCTGTAAGCATAGCATGCCTCAAGTGACCCCTATCAATAACTACCCTACAAATAACCTACATTTATCGCACAAATAAACTAAGGAAATCGCAAAAGCAAGCAATTGATACTATCGACAATGAATACATATAATATAAAGACAAATAATTGCAAAATATGAAGTAACAACAGATTTAAACAAGGAGTACTCTTTTAACAAGAACAATCAATTTAAAAAATCATCAATATTAATATTAATAATAGAAAAAGAAAAAGATAAACAATAAATACAGACAAAAAACAATAAATACAGACAAAATGTAAGCAGAGGTTATACAAGAAACTTCAAGTTAAAAATGCTTGATTAAAATTATTGATTTCAAATTTTAGAATAGTCACAATAATGGACCCTAAAAAGATTAAATTTATGGAACAATTTACTTGCCTCAATGGTTCATAATCCTGCGTTAATCTCTAACCGTTTTGGTAAGATGATCCTCAGGGTATTAGAGTGTGAAGCCTATAATTGGGCTTTGTAATTGAATTGGGGTTGTGTGGGACAGGGATCTGCCTTGCTTAGGCCAATCGGCTTTCTGCAGACTCCCATTTTCTTATGTTCTTATGTAATACAGGGAGCGTGAGTCAGTGGGTGGCGGTAAGCCCTGGGTGTCGGACGTGTGGCTGCTGCGCTCCCGGCCATTTGCACTCGATTTTAACCCTTTAAAAGCCTTAATAATGCACCTAACTTGCTGCAAATGGGTGCACTACTTAAGTCGAGCGCCGCTCTTAAGGGTTAAAAAACAACAAAAATAAAATGTAGAAAGTCGCCTTCGTATTGCAAAGGTGTAAAACTATCCGCAATGTGTATTCCGCTTCCTTTTCTACATACAGTATGGTCCTTATGACATTTACCTTCCTAACATTTCTTCCGGCCTCTCTCTCTCTCTCTCTATCTATCTATCTATCTATCTCTCTCTCTCTCTCCACCTTCCTCCCCATTACCTCTCAACACTGACTTTTCTCTCTCTCCTATGATTGCCTTTACCATTTTACAGTCTCCCCTCCCCTCTGCCCTCCTTCTCTGTCAGCCCTTCTGCTTATGGACAAAGAAAGTGATCCTGGACAGTACAAACACCGGATGTTAACACATACTGATTGACTCTCCATTGTAGAGCTACAGCAAGGTACACTCGGATGCCATAGTCACTAGCCCACTCGTAAGAATTCGTGGATCCCCTATGTTTTCCTCTATGCAATTATAGCTCTCTGAATTGATTTTAGGACAGCACTCGCTTTTCAATTAATATTATATACAGTTTTGTAGTCGATGTATAGACAATTATATTCACAAATTTACTTCTAGATATATAATTCCAAAATTATTAGAAATAGGTGAAATCCACGAATATTTATGAGTGGGCTTGAGACTATGGCATCCGAGTGTACCATAGCTCAAACGTAAGGTAAAGTAAAAGATGAACAACTGAAAAAACAGCTCTGATGATCCAAACCACAGGAGGAAGTGAGGTGTTGAGCAGTGGAATTAATGATGTGGTGAGGTTCAGTTGGCCAGGTTAATTTGTAAATAAATATGTTGTTTTATGTATGGAAGTAAATATAGAATAATTGACTTACATATATAATTTGATATAAAATCCAGCCCAGTTCAGTTCAGTCAGTGACAGGAGGAGGTTGTGTTAATCTGAGTTCCTGCCCGGACCACCTGCTCGTGACCCAGTGACCATACGCACCTACCTGTGTTTGGAGGCAGTGCACTTGTGTATATATAAAAGTGTTTTAGCTCAGTTTTTAGCTGTTAGTTGACTTATTTGTTTTTGTTTTCTGTACTTAGTTGTTTGCTCCTCGCTAAGCTTTTTGGGATCATGTCAGGTATGGAGTGCGAGTCCTTTACTGAACTGCATCATCTTATTCTCCAGGTAAGGGAAGAGATGGTTGTGGTGAAGGAAGAGGTCTTGGCTCTAAGGGAGGTTAATGTTAAACTTCAGAGGGAAGTGGATTTGATTAAAGACGAAAATCTAGCTTTCAAGCTTAGCCAAGAGGAAATTAAGTCGAGTAAGGGGAAAAGGGAGGAAGTTAATGAAAAATTGTATTCATGGCAGGTTGTTAAAAATACGGGTGGGAAAGTCACACTCAAGAAGCAGGATAGTAGAATAGGTATGAGTGTGACAAATACATTCTCTCCTTTGCGAGACGAATGTGAGGGAAAAGATAGTCAGGATAATATACTAATCTACATATATACTATCAGACTCTATCAAGACAGGTCAAAAAGGAAATCAGGAAAGCAAAAAGAAATTATGAAATAAGGATAGCCAGTGACTCAAAAAATAACCCTAAAGCTTTTTACCAACTATATAAATCTAAAGTTAGAGATGTAATAGGCCCCCTAAAAACTTCAATAGGAGAAATAACAGAAAATGATTTAGAAATGTGCAGTACATTAAATAGTCAGTTTCTTTCCGTTTTCACTAATGAAAATTTGGCACAGATTCCAGAAGTCAATATGGTATATAGTGATAGTATAGAAAATATGTTAAGTACAGTTAGTATAAGTAGAAATGATGTGCTTAAGGAAATTGACAGACTGAAACCCCCAAAATCGCCAGGTCCTGACGAGGTATATGCTAGAGTATTAAAAGAATGCAGAGATGAGTTAAGTAGCCCATTAGCATTTTTATTTAACAAGTCATTAGAAACAGGTTTAGTTCCAGAAGCTTGGAAGCTTGCAAATGTAGTTCCGATCTTCAAACAAGGTGATAAATCGATAGCATCCAATTACCGTCCCATTAGTCTCACATCAATCATAGGAAAGTTGCTAGAGTCTATTATTGCTAGGAAAATTAGAAGCCACTTAGAAAAATTTAACTTAATAAATTCTTCTCAGCATGGATTCACTCAGGGACGTTCTTGCCTTACTAATTTGCTTATCTTTTTCTCAGAGGTATATGAAGCAGTAGATAGTGACAAGTCATATGATATTATTTATTTAGATATCAGTAAAGCTTTCGACAGAGTCCCTCATGAGAGATTGATGAGAAAGGTTGAGGCACATGGAATAGGAGGATCGTTGTTGGGATGGATTAGGTCATGGCTAATTGGTAGGAAACAGAGAGTCAGCATAAATGGTACCAAGTCAGAGTGGGGAGCAGTCAAAAGTGGTGTCCCCCAGGGATCGGTATTAGGTCCCCTGTTGTTTCTTATATACATAAATGACCTAGATTTAGGTATAACTAGTAGGATAAGTAAATTCGCAGACGATACTAAAATGGGGAGATCAATTGATTCAGATAGCGATATAGAGTGCCTCCAAAGGGATCTAGATACCTTACATGAATGGTCAGTAAAATGGCAGATGAAGTTTAACATTGACAAATGCAAGGTATTAAAGATAGGGAAGATGCAAACAAATGTTAAATATAAACTAGCTAATTTAGAATTAGAAAATTCAGACTGCGAGAAAGATCTAGGTGTGTTTGTTAGCAATGATTTGAAGCCTAGAAGACAGTGTATAAGCGTTCGTAATAAGGCAAACAGGATTCTCGGATTCATCTCTAGGAGTGTGAGTAACAGAACTGCTGATGTTATCTTAAAACTTTACTTGTCATTAATGAGACCCCATATGGATTATGCTGTCCAATTTTGGTGTCCTTATTACAGAATGGACATAGATTCACTGGATTCACATTCTACAGCGTAGAATGACAAAAATGATCCATAATATTAGAAATCTTCCATATGAAGAAAGGTTGAAGAAATTAGGTTTACATTCGTTAGAGAGACGCAGAGTTAGAGGGGATATGATAGAGGTGTTCAAGTGGGTTAGTGGGACAAAGGGGACATGACAAATGTACTGACCTGACCTTTGACCAGTGAGGACGTACCCAGTGACCGCTCGTGACATACCTGTTTATCCCCTAGTGAGGTGAACATTCTTAGTGATGGCTTGTGCTGATGAGATTGTCACCTCTTCCCATGTTCTCCAGCTTTGTCTTGCTTTGCAAGAGAGGCTGGAGAATGTTGAGCTCGAAGTCCAATCTCTCAAGGACGAGAACTTAGCATTGAAGATGGCATTTGAGGAAAAAAAAATGCCACTGGTGTAGGAAACCCGGACTCTTCCTGGAAGGTGGCATCTTCAAGAGGAATGAAATTAACCTTCCAGAAGCAGTATGTGACTGTTAAAAACAAGTATAGCGCCCTGGATGACGAGTGTGATGGCAGTGAAGGGGGAAAGGAGGAAGGAGATGACCCGTCTTACAGCGGGGCAGTGAGAGGGGAGGGGAGGAAATCTGCAGCTACTTCTGCTGCTACTACTTCTGCTACAGGCCGGCAACAGAAAACAGCTAAGTCTAATTTAATTGTAGGGGATTCAGTGGTTAAATACCTTGGTAGGGCTACTAACACACATGTTGGTAAAGTTGTCTGTCTGCCTGGTGCCGGAGTCGAGAAGGTGGCAGAAAAGCTAGATGGTGTCATGGAAGCGAGTGGAGAGGACCCCATCATCTTCCTCAATGCAGGGAGCAACGACATTTGGAAATGCAGGACTGAGGAGTTGCTCACCACGTACCAGGAAATGTTGGAGAGGATCAAGGAGAAGGGTGGAGTTCCTGTGGTACACAGTATCCTACCAAGAAGAGGGGTAAGGAAGGAAAGGTCCTCCAGGGCTATTGGTGTAAATAGCCGGCTGGAGAAGTATTGCAAGGCAAATACTATTCCATTCCTGGATAACTGGACCCTCTTCTACGGTAAGGATGAACTGTATGCCCAGGATGGAGTACATCTCTCTCGACTAGGAGTTTCGACCTTAGCCAGCTCACTCGACAAGTTTGTTGCGGGGTTTTGTTAATAAACCATTGGTGTGTAAGTAAAATAGAATCCCAGCCACATGAAATTGATAGTAATAATGAACATTCTGATAGCGTAGCTTTTCAGTCTAGGTCCAGTAGTTCAACAGGTAAACATAAATTAGTTAAAAACAATAGAAAAATAGTTGCAAATACAAGTAATAGTTTGAGGGTTTATTATACAAATTGCAGGAGTTTATGTAACAAAATGAACGAACTTAGAGCACTGGTTAGCAAAGAAAATATAGACATAATAGCGCTAACTGAAACATGGATTAATACAGAAACCAGGCATTTTTTAGCAGAGTTTGATATACCGGGATATAGTTTGTTTAAATATGACCGAACAAGTAGGAGGGGCGGCGGTATAGCAGTGTTTGTCAGGAGTTCATTAAAAAGCTGTACTCAATCAGGTATTAGAGCAAATAATGAAAATGAAAGTGTTTGGGTAGAAGTTAAGGAAGGTAGTGAGACTTTAGTTATTGGAGTTATGTATAGACTGCCAAATATGAGTAGAAATGACGGAACATCATTATGGGAGGAAATTAAAATAGCATCAAGGCTTAGCAACGTGTGCATTATGGGGGATTTTAATTTCCCTAATATAGATTGGCAGCAACAAATAGGCGACTCTGATTCAAAGGAGTTTATTGAGGTAGTACAAGATAGTTTTTTATCTCAATTCATAGATACGCCGACTAGAGGTGATAATATTCTCGATTTAGTTTTCAGTAACAATGAACATATGATAAATAGTGTAGAAATCGGGGACCACCTAGGGAATAGTGATCACAATTCTGTGTATTTTAAAATACAATGGAAAGGTAATATCAGAGAGAATACAACATTAATACCTGACTTCAGAAAAGCCAATTATGGTGGGTTAAGAGAAGCCCTGTTAGCGGACCCTATGGTCAAAAAATTAAGTCGATCCAGGTGTCCAAATGAGTGTATCCTTTCTCAGGCACCTGTCATCTTAAGTCAGGAAGAGACGTCAAACTTGGTAGATACATACGATAATTTTATCAAGTCAGTATTCAATGCGCAAAATAAATATATCCCCAAAATAAAATTTAGATCAACACAGAACCAACCCAAATGGATGAATAATAGACTATTAGATCTTCTAGGGAAAAAGAGAGGAATATATAGAAAAATTAAAAAAGGCGAAATTCACCTACTTGCTTACTATCAGAATCTATCACGACAGGTAAAAAAGGATATTAGTAAAGACAAAATAAATTATGAAATTAAGGTTGCCAATGACTCAAAAAATAATCCTAAAGCTATTTACCAACTATATAAATCCAAGGTTAGAGATGTAATTGGTCCCCTTAAAACTTCGATAGGAGAAATGACAGAAAATGATTTAGAAATGTGCAGTACATTAAATAGTCAATTTCTTTCCGTTTTCACTAATGAAAATTTGACACAGTTTCCAGAAGTCCGTAAGGTATACAGCGATAGTATAGATAATAGGTTAAGTACGGTTACTATAAGTAGAAATGATGTGCTTAAGGAAATTGACAGACTGAAACCTCATAAATCGCCTGGTCCTGATGAGGTATATGCTAGAGTATTAAAAGAATGCAGAGATGAGTTAAGTTACCCATTAACATTTCTATTTAACAAGTCATTAGAAACAGGTATAGTTCCAGAAGCTTGGAAGCTTGCAAATGTAGTTCCGATCTTCAAAAAAGGTGATAAATCAATAGCATCCAATTACCGTCCCATTAGTCTCACTTCAATCATAGGAAAGCTACTAGAGTCAATTATTGCTAGGAAAATGAGAAACCACTTAGAAACATTTAACTTAATCAATTCTTCTCAGCATGGATTCACTCAGGGACGGTCTTGCCTTACTAATTTGCTTAGTTTTTTCTCAGAGGTATATGAAGCAGTAGATAATGACAAGTCATATGATATTTTATATTTAGATTTCAGTAAAGCTTTCGACAGAGTCCCTCATGAGAGATTGATGAGAAAGGTTGAGGCACATGGAATAGGTGGGGCGTTGTTAGGATGGATTAGGTCATGGCTAATTGGTAGGAAGCAGAGAGTCAGCATAAATGGTACCAAGTTAGAATGGGGAGCAGTCAAAAGTGGTGTCCCCCAGGGATCGGTATTAGGTCCCCTGTTGTTTCTTATATACATAAATGACCTAGATTTAGGTATAACTAGTAGGATAAGTAAATTCGCAGACGATACTAAAATAGGGAGATCAATTGATTCAGATAGCGATATAGAGTGCCTCCAAAGGGATCTAGATACCTTACATGAATGGTCAGTAAATTGGCAGATGAAGTTTAACATTGACAAATGCAAGGTATTAAAGATAGGGAAGATGCAAACAAATGTTAAATATAAACTAGCTAATTTAGAATTAGAAAATTCAGACTGCGAGAAAGATCTAGGTGTGTTTGTTAGCAATGATTTGAAGCCTAGAAAACAGTGTATAAGCGTTCGTAATAAGGCAAACAGGATTCTCGGGTTCATCTCTAGGAGTGTGAGTAACAGAACTGCTGATGTTATCTTAAAACTTTACTTGTCATTAGTGAGACCCCATATGGATTATGCTGTCCAATTTTGGTGTCCTTATTACAGAATGGACATAGATTCATTGGAGAGAGTACAGCGTAGAATGACAAAAATGATCCATATTATTAGAAATCTTTCGTATGAAGAAAGGTTGAAGAAATTAGGTTTACATTCGTTAGAGAGACGCAGAGTTAGAGGGGATATGATAGAGGTGTTCAAGTGGGTTAGTGGGATTAACAAAGGGGACATGACAAATGTACTAAAGCTCAGTGATAGCGAAAGAACTCGTACCAATGGTTTCAAATTAGATAAATTTCGTTTCAGAAAAGATATAGGCAAATATTGGTTTGGTAACAGAGTTGTAGATGGGTGGAATGGACTACCAAGTGCTATAGTGGGATCTAAAACTGTAGGGAGCTTTAAGATAACATTGGATAAGCATATGGACGAGAAGGGTTGGGTTTGAAGTGGGATCAGCCGGGTTAAGCCAATCAGCGCTCTGCAGACCCCCATAATCCTGCGTTAATCTCTAACCGTTTTGGTAAGATGATCCTCAGGGTATTAGAGTGTGAAGCCTATAATTGGGCTTTGTAATTGAATTGGGGTTGTGTGGGACAGGGATCTGCCTTGCTTAGGCCAATCGGCTTTCTGCAGACTCCCATTTTCTTATGTTCTTATGTTCTTATGTACTAAAGCTCAGTGATAGCGAAAGAACTCGTACCAATGGTTTCAAATTAGATAAATTTCGTTTCAGAAAAGATATAGGCAAATATTGGTTTGGTAACAGAGTTGTAGATGGGTGGAATGGACTACCAAGTGCTATAGTGGGATTAAAAACGGTAGGGAGCTTTAAGATAAAATTGGATAAGCATATGGACGAGAAGGGTTGGGTATGAAGGGGGATCAGCCGGGTTGGGCCAATCAGCTCTCTGCAGACCCCGTAATCCTACGTTAATCTCTAACCGTTTTGGTAAGATGATCCTCAGGGTTTTAGAGTGTTGAGCCTATAATTGGGCTTTGTAATTGGGGTTGTGTGGGACAGGGATCTGCCTTGCTTAGGCCAATCGGCTTTCTGCAGACTCCCATTTCCTTATGTTATGTTCTTAAATCATAAATGTATCAAATGAATTATACCTATTGCATATGAAAGTATATATACCCCTAATTCAATCATACTATATTTCCTTTCATACATCGTCATTGAGTTAATGCATATTTATGTGGCCAACTGATAATATTTTGACATAAAGAGAACCTGCCTACGTTGACCTAAATCACATAGTGGCAGTAGAAATAACAGTAGTGTTTTAGCTGAAATTGTTAACTGGTCTGTATTGCTTAGCACTTGATTATGAGATGAGACTCCTAATCTGAATATAAGTGACAGGTGGTAGTTTGTGATAATGTACGTAAAAGTCACTATGGGGTCGACAATGTTCATAGTGGCCATACAGTTGGCCACACTGTTTTATTTACACGTCATGTTTTCATGTATGGAATTATAATTAGTATGGACGAAGTAGAAGTGTGTTTTCCTATAAAATAGTGAACTAATATGACCAATTAACGGTTTTATTCTTGTAAATAAATCACACATTCTTCCCTTCCATACCTAATATCATTGCGTGGATACAAACTAATGTGGTCACCTGTATGTAGCCTACACCCGGCAAAATGTGGTCACCTGTATGTAGCCTACACCCGGCAAAATGTGGTCACCTGTATGTAGCCTACACCCGGCAAAATGTGGTCACCTGTAGCCTACACCCGGCAAAATGTGGTCACCTGTATGTAGCCTACACCCGGCAAAATGTGGTCACCTGTATGTAGCATACACCCGGCAAAATGTGGTCACCTGTATGTAGCCTACACCCGGCAAAATGTGGTCACCTGTAGCCTACACCCGGCAAAATGTGGTCACCTGTATGTAGCCTACACCCGGCAAAATGTGGTCACCTGTAGCCTACACCCGGCAAAATGTGGTCACCTGTAGCCTACACCCGGCAAAATGTGGTCACCTGTAGCCTACACCCGGCAAAATGTGGTCACCTGTAGCCTACACCCGACAAAATGTGGTCACCTGTAGCCTACACCCGGCAAAATGTGGTCACCTGTAGCCTACACCCGGCAAAATGTGGTCACCTGTAGCCTACACCCGGCAAAATGTGGTCACCTGTAGCCTACACCCGGCAAAATGTCCAACTGAGCCTGTGTTATATTACGTATATTACGAATACATGACCATCAAGCTATATGGGAACCCATTGACCAAGGTTATTATATAACATAACATATCCACAACAATAAGAACGCTGAACACTATGATTATATGTGTAGTTAAAAGCCCTCTCTGATGGTACTAAATTCCACCTTGGCCAATGGACTATTAGGAATTATTTATAGTGTGTGTGTGTTTACACATATCTTTAACATAATTTGAAACAGTGTTTTACGTTAGGTTAGGTAGAATGAATATAAACACCATTTGAGGAGGATCACTTTATGGACAAAGTAATGCAGATAGATTCTGCGAAACGTTGTCAATAAAGTGTTCCTCCGCAAATGGTGTTTATATCCATTATGTTAACTTGTCAAAGTTAATTTAACATAGGCTAAGTAGGTTAGGTTAGGTTAAGTTTGATCTAGATAGTTTTATTAAGGTTCAAAGATCGAAATATGTATTCATAGGCATGAATAATTAACGTTTGCATCGACAAACACACAGTCACTTGTGTGTGTCTGTGTTGTGTATGTACTGTATGTGTATGTGTGTGTGTGTGAGTGCGTGTTTGTGTGTATCACCAGACAAACAAAACGAGTGAACTGCTATAGGTCAAGCCAGGATGTCCAGACAATAAACAACCCTCCTCCAGGAAGTCCAACACGATAATGGTTCCGTGCTGCCACTAATGGTGTTGTCTTAAAGGCGATGTCATACGAGCGCACTTTCCGGCAATTTTCGATTAGGAAGTTATTTTTCGTATTGATTGGAGGATTTTTCGCATTAGAATCGGATCCCAGGCTGAAGGTAGATTATGCAAGGTGGCTGAATTAGTATACAGCTTATAATATGAAGCTGCCAAACTGCAAATGCCTGCACAAATCGACGAAGAAGATTTCGAGTGTCACTGGCTTTAAGGGGACTTTATAATAATAGAGAGAGAGAGAGAGAGAGAGAGAGAGAGAGAGAGAGAGAGAGAGAGAGAGAGAGAGAGAGAGAGAGAGAGAGAGATAGATAGATAGATAGATAGATAGTAAGATATTTTTTTGTCTGTTATTACCGGTACATATATTTGTTTTAGTTTGCTTCCTAGTCCTCTATCAAGCTTAAACAAAATACCCCCAAGACTCCCTTTGAGGTAAAATGGTAAATTTTTCGGTAGAAAATGTCCCGGCCGAAGTCCAGTTCGCTATCGCTCGCCAGGACAACATCGACACCAAGATAGGGCGAAAGGTCTGAAAGTTACCAAATTGGCAAACTTCTAAAAATCTCATAACTAATTGGGCTAAACATGAAGGAGAATGAGTCCAGAAATACAAACCAAACACTTCCCCATAAAATGTAAAGCTGCCAGACTACAATTGGCCGTAAAAATTGATGGAAGAAAGAGTTGGTGTGATATTGGCTGTATATTCCCCCCACAGATGTTCCTTCCCTCCTCTGACCACCCCACCACACCTTTGGTCAACACATTGGTCACTTCCTCCTGAATCCAGTGCTAGGAGCTTAGTTAGTGGATTGCCATTTATTATTGCTTTCTCAATCATAAGTTTAAGCTCTTCGGGAATTTAGGTGTGTATGTATGAGTGTGAACATAACTTTCAAGTGTTGACATTATAAATGTTATTTTTTCCGCGTGCGAACAAAGGAGTACAAAGGAGTACAAAGGAAATTAAGCAACAACAGGTCTAGTGACCCTTCTAGGCTGCTTGTCCTCCAAAACACTGAGGATCAAGTGTCCAAACAGTGGTTTAGAGTGGGTAAGGGAACATTGGAAAGGGAACTACTGTCCTGGAACTAATGTCCGTGGCAGGATTAGGAAGTTAGCAGGGGACAGATGGGTTAGTAACTGAGGGGGGGATAAAATAAAGTTATTCATTTACAAACGCAGTCAGTCGCGGGTTTGATGCGAGATATTTGTCTATGCGGAGTTTAAATGAATCAACGGTGCTGCAGTCTATAACGTCTCGGGGAAGCCCATTCCACAAGTTGACAACTCGATTGAAGAAGAAATTCTTAGATTCGTGTGAGTTAAAAGATTTACCAATAATTTTGAAACCGTTTCCCCGCGTGTAATTAGATTGGTCGATAGTGAAGTACTTACTACAGTTCATATTGTCGATGCCTTTGATGATTTTGAACACTTGAATTAAGTCACCTCTTAATCTGCGCTGGGTTAAAGGAAACAGATTTAATTCTCTAAGACGCTCTTCGTATGGTTTGTTCTTTAGGCTAGGTATCATTTTGGTAACTCTTCGTTGAACTCGTTCTAGCTTGTTTATATCTTTTTGGTAATAAGGGCACCAGGATTGAACGCAGTATTCCAGAAGAGGGCGGACTAAGGAATTGTAAAGGGTTAGGATAACTTCTTTGGATTTATGCTCAAATGACCTGCCTATAAAGCCAATTATTTTGTTTGCCTTCTTAACAACTTCTGCACATTGTTGACTCGGTTTTAGGTTACTCGATATTGTTACTCCCAGATCGGTTTCTTTGTTTACATTCTTAAGCTGAGTGCCATTCATCGAATAGTTTGCTTTCTCATTTAGGTATCCGATATGTAGTACTTTACATTTATCCGTATTGAAACTCATTTGCCAAATTTGGGCCCAACATGACAATTTATCTAGATTGTGTTGCATATCATCAACTTGTTCTTTTGAGAGTACACTATTTGCAATTTTTGTATCGTCAGCAAATTTTGAGATTGTACAGGTGAGACCCTCATCTATGTCGTTGATGTAAATTAGAAAGATAATTGGTCCTAGTACCGATCCCTGGGGTACCCCGCTACTTACATTGGTCCATTTAGATGCCTTACCATTTATGACTACTCTTTGTTTTCTGTCGCTGAGCCAATTTTCTATCCATTTCAACACTCCGTCTTGTTCCATGCGCTTTTAGTTTTAGCAGTAAACGTTTGTGGGGAACTTTGTCAAAGGCTTTTTGAAAATCAAGGTATATAATATCTACAGCTTTACTCTCATCGTAGAGGTTGAGGATATCGTGGAAGAAGTCTAAGAGGTTTGTTAAACAGGAACGTTTTTTACGAAAGCCGTGTTGAGTATCTTTAAGTAAGTTATTTGCTTCTAAGTGATTTACGAGTCTGTCTCTTATGACCGTTTCTAGCATTTTACATACAATGGAGGTTAAGCTAATCGGACGATAGTTACTGGGTAGGGATTTGCTGCCTTTTTTTTAATATCGGTGTTACGTTGGCTAGCTTCCACTGATCAGGCATAGTCCCAGACTGCAAGGATTCATTGAATAGCAATGTCAGTGGTTTGGAGAGCTCATCCTTAGCTTCCTTTAGAACTCTAGGCGAGATTGTATCAGGTCCTGGCGTTTTATTTACCTTGAGTTTATCTAAACAATTCAATACTTCTCTCTCTGTAACAGTGATATTGCTTAGAACATCTGAATGATCAATCTGAATCGGCGATGGTGTAGGGATATCACTGAGGTCTTCGGTTGTAAAAACTGATGCAAAGAAGGTATTGAGGGCATTACTCATTTGTACTTCGTCTTTGGTGTATTCTCCATTTTCATCGACTAAAGGTCCAACAGTTGAAGTAACTACTTTTTTCTTTCTGATATAACTATAGAATTCTTTAGGGTTTGTTTTACTTTGATTCGCAACATGTAACTCCAGGGTATTTTTACTTTGCTTAATTAACTTTTTGGCTTTGCGTCGTAGCTCTACAAATTTCACCCGTTCTTCGTCATTTTGTGAGGATTTTAATCTATCATTAGCAAATTTTTTAGCAAGCAGACAGTCTGAAATATCTTTATTCCACCATTTGGGCTTATCATTATGGCCTGGACGCTGTATTTTCGATGGTTTGCAGTCTTGCACTGCCTTAAGGTAAGTGGTTGTGAAATACTCCCAAGATGTATTTATGTCGTTATTGTTAGTCAGAAAGCTCCAGTCAGTTTCTTTAAGCTTTGATTTAAGTTTATGAAAATTTGCTTTCTTGAAATTAGGGACTTTCTCAATGCTGCTATTTGATTTGTTACTAGTAAACTTTAAAGTGAAAGTTATTGTACGATGGTCGCTGTTACTGAATTCATCACCAACATTCAAATTCTCTATTAATTCTTCTTTTGTTGCGAATACAAGGTCAAGCACATTATTACCACGGGTCGGAGATTGTACAAATTGAAAAAGTGAACTCTCTTGCAAGTTAGCATAGAAGTCATGTCCAGAGTGTGAAGTAAGAATATCGCCCCATTTAGTCACGGGTAAGTTGAAATCGCCAAGAATTACGGTATCTTGTATGTTAGTTATTTCTGCAATTTGTTCATAAATTTCACTGTCAGTTTGCACTGATTGAGATGGAGGTCTGTATAATAAAGCTAGTGTTATTTTAGTCCTCGTTTATTATTTAATAGTACGTAAGATATGTCTATATTCGCAATTTGAGGTTTTGATATTAAGACGGGATTAAGACTTTCCTTTATAAAAAACAGAACTCCTCCTCCATTTCTATTGATCCGACTTTTCTCAAACATTGTATAACGAGGAAGCGTATATTCGTATATTCGAACGTGTGTGTGTGTGTGTGTGTGTGGTGAATGTATGTATGCTTGTCTTGTAATATAGTTTTCCTTCATTTTAAACCACCGATATTTCTTGAATCCTATGGTAATATGGAGATTTATGTGAGAATAATAATAGCTGAAGAAACTTGGAGAGGAACAAAACAAACAAAAATTATGAAAGCAAAAACACTTGAAATGGAGGTCATACTACATTGAGAAGACATTTAGTTCAATTCAATTTTATTTTATATATTTATGTATTTACTTACAGTATATTGATTTATTTGTTATATATATATACAGTATATATATATATTAAAAAAATAAAAATAATTGTAGGTGCATGGTGAGTCGTCTGCTTAACCCTTCCTACCCGGGCTGCCTTAGGTAAGGACAGCGCGGCTGAAGGGCCGCTACCCGGTATGCCTTACCTAAGGCATTTGCTTGAAAGCGTGCTTTAAATTTCGCGCGGGCAAATTTTACTTTGCGGGGGCGATCGTAGCGCCACCAAGCCTCAACTACCACGCTTATCAGTTCCTACGTTGCCGCCATTGCGAGCTACAACAAAAAAATGAATTCCGACGCGTCCGATACTGTGCAATCTCCCGCGCGTCCCAGTGCTACCCCGCTTGCAACATCTACGCCTCTGCCAACCGAGAAGAAAAAGAAACTAAGGAAAGTGAAACGTTTGCTAAGTGATAGTGCAATACAACGTGAACTTTTCAACCAGGATTTGAGCAGTGGTGAAAGCTCTGTGGACAAAAACCTCTATATTCAGAGTAGAAGTGGGAGCGAAATTGACGATTTTGTGGGATTTGGTGCTGATGACAATGTTGATTTATTTGAGGGGGGTGATAGTAGTGATGATCCTGATGTGGAAGTGGTGGAGGAAGGTGCTATTGAAGTACCAAGTGTGCTAGAGCCAACCCTTTCGCCTAGTTTCGTAGGTCAGGGTAGGCCTAGGCCTAGCCCTACGCCAGGACCTTCCCCTTTGCCTGCCCGTACGCCCTTGAAAGTGGGTAAATACTTCTATAAACAGTCTTTAGTGAAAAGTGCAGCCAAGAAAGCACGCAGGGAGGCAGAAAAAGTGAGGGAAGGCGTAGATAGTGAGAGTGACGCCGACCCAGGCCTAGCAACCACCCGCATTCCTTTGTCCCGACGCCTTGACCCGGGACGCCGGGAGGGCCACCCACAGCCCTCGGGTTCATCTGTCCCTCAGGATGACCAAAGGGCCTCTACAAGTGCGCCATTGGCCTCCCACAGTGTGTCACCACAGGCCCCGCATCGTAGGTCCTTATTTCCTGCGGAAAAGTCCACGGCTAGCCGCAAAAGGAGCCCAACTCCCGAGGCCGAGGCTCCCATTGCTCAACCTCCCGCAGCCCCACGCCGCCGACGCCCGGTCTATTCTTCACCAGAGTTGTCTCCTGAAGAGGATGCTGACGACCCCAACATTGCCCCAGATGACCTGACGTCGCCTGAGGAAGAGGAAAACTAAGAGGAAGAGGAAGAGGAAGAGGGAGTCCCGACAAGAAGAGTCAAAGGACCTCAAGGTCGTGGACGTGGTCAGCCTGCCGACGCCGCTGCCCCTGGGCCTGGGCCTGGGCGTGGGCGTGCAGGGTGTCCGCCTGGGCATCCGCGTGGCCAAGGGCGTGTGCCTGCTGCAGCTCCACGTCCTCATCCTCGAGCTGCTGAAATGTTTGTGTGGTCAGATGGGGCGGATTTTGTGCCAGATTTTCCTGCCTTTGACGAGGTACAACAGGGTTCTGGGGTGTCACCAGCATATCCCTGTGGCCCAAATGCCACCCCCAGTGAACTATTCTGTGGCTTCTACGACAATGAAGTCATGGAATACCTTGTCAAAGAGACAAATAACCACCAGGCTATCTGTTCAAACTTTCTTGGCAGGAAGACCAGTGCCAAGATGGTGGCATGGAGAGCTCTCACTGTGGCAGAATTATATGTGTTCTTGGCACTCACAATGCTGATGACACACATAAAGAAGCACGTTCTGGCCGACTACTGGATAACTGGCGACCTCACAACGACTCCAGCATTTGGCAAATTCATGTCAAGGGATAGGTACTTCGACATCCTCTCATATTTCCACCTGACAAATAACATGCATGTCCACGAGCCCGACACACTCTGGAAGATCAGGCAACTGTATGGCATTATACGTCATCGGTTTTCCACCTACCTGATTCCATTTCAGAAGCTGTGCATCGACGAGTCTCTGGTCCTGTTCCGTGGTAGGCTGCACTAAAGGTTTTCTATGCAAACGCTCGTAGCATACGCAATACATTTTCAGATTTAGAGGAACTAGTGTTTACTGAAAATTATGATGTGATTGGTATAACAGAATCTTGGCTCAATACAGTAGATAGAGACTTTTTAGCAGAGTATTCATTTCCCGGTTATGTATTGTTTGAGAAAAGCCGAATAAATAAAAATGGAGGTGGCGTTTTATTTTATATCAAAGAAAGTCTTAACCCGACCCTCTTGTCAAAACCTCAAATTGTGAACGTCGACACATCTTTTGTGCTAATAAAGAATAATAAAGGTACAAAACTAATACTTGCATTAATATACAGACCTCCAGCTCAATCAGTGCAAACTGACCGAGAAATTTATGAACAAATTGCAGATGTAAGTAACTCGCATGATACCGTATTTTTTGGCGACTTTAATTTACCTATGACCAAGTGGGGCGATACTCTTACTTCACACTCCGGACATGACTTGTATACGAACTTGCAAGAGAGTTCGCTTTATCAATTTGTTCGAACACCGACCCGTGGTAATAACGTTCTTGACATTGTACTTGCAACAAAAGAAGAATTAATAGAGAATTTGAATGTTGGTGATGAATTCAGTAACAGCGACCATCGTACAATAACTTTCACTTTAAAGTTTACTAGTAACGAACCAAATAGTAGCATCGAAAAAGTCCCTAATTTCAAGAAAGCAAACTTTCATAAACTTAGAGCTATGTTTAAAGAAACTGACTGGAGCTTTTTAATTAACAATAACGACATAAATACATCTTGGAAGTTATTCGAAACCACTTACCTAAAAGCAGTGCAAGACTGCATACCATCGAAAATACGGCGTCCAGGCCATAATGATAAGCCCAAATGGTGGAATAAAGATATTTCAAACTGCCTGCTTGCTAAAAAAATTGCTAATGATAGATTAAAATCCTCACAAAATGACGAAGAACGGGTGAAATTTGTAGAGCTACGACGCAAAGCCAAAAAGTTAATTAAGCAAAGTAAAAAGACCCTAGAGTTACATATTGCGAATCAAAGTAAAACAAACCCGAAAGAATTCTATAGTTATATCAGAAATAAAAAAGTAGTTACTTCAACTGTTGGACCGTTAGTCGATGAAAATGGAGAATACACCAAAGACGAAGTACAAATGAGTAATGCCCTCAATACCTTCTTTGCATCAGTTTTTACAACAGAAGACCTCAGTGATATCCCTACACCATCGCCGATTCAGATTGATAATTCAGATGTTCTAAGCAATATCACCGTTACAGAGAGAGAAGTATTGAATTGTTTAGATAAACTCAAGGTAAATAAAACGCCTGGACCTGATACAATCTCGCCTAGAGTTCTAAAGGAAGCTAAGGATGAGCTCTCCAAACCACTGACATTACTATTCAATAAATCCTTGCAGTCTGGAACTATGCCTGATCAGTGGAAGATAGCCAACGTAACACCGATATTAAAAAAAGGCAGCAAATCCCTACCCAGTAACTATCGTCCAATTAGCTTAACCTCAGTTGTATGTAAAATGCTAGAAACGGTCATAAGAGACAGACTCGTAAATCACTTAGAGGAAAATAACATACATAAAGATACTCAACACGGCTTTCGTAAAAAACGTTCCTGTTTAACAAACCTCTTAGACTTCTTCCACGATATCCTCAACCTATACGATGAGAGTAAAGTTGTAGATATTATATACCTTGATTTTCAAAAGGCCTTTGACAAAGTTCCCCACAAACGTTTACTGCTAAAACAAAAAGCGCATGGAATACAAGACGGTGTGTTGAAATGGATAGAAAATTGGCTCAGCGACAGAAAGCAAAGAGTAGTCATAAATGGTAAGGCATCTAAATGGACCAATGTAAGTAGCGGGGTACCCCAAGGATCGGTACTAGGACCAATTCTCTTTCTAATTTACATCAACGACATAGATGAGGGTCTCACCTGTACAATCTCAAAATTTGCTGACGATACAAAAATTGCAAATAGCGTACTCTCAAAAGATCAAGTTGACGATATGCAACACAATCTAGATAAATTGTCACATTGGGCCCAAATTTGGCAAATGAGTTTCAATGCGGATAAATGTAAAGTACTACATATCGGATACCTAAATGAGAAAGCAAACTATTCGATGAATGGCACTCAGCTTAAGAATGTAAACAGAGAAACCGATCTGGGAGTAACAATATCGAGTAACCTAAAACCGAGTCAACAATGTTCAGAAGTTGTTAAGAAGGCAAACAAAATAATTGGCTTTATAGGCAGATCATTTGAGCATAAATTCAAAGACGTAATCCTAACCCTTTACAATTCCTTAGTCCGCCCTCTTCTGGAATACTGCGTTCAATGCTGGTGCCCTTATTACCAAAAGACATAAACAAGCTAGAACGAGTTCAACGTAGAGTTACCAAAATGATACCTAGCCTAAAGAACAAACCATACGAAGAGCGTCCTTAGAGAATTAAATCTATTTCCTTTAACCCAGCGCAGATTAAGAGGTGACTTAATTCAAGTGTTCAAAATCATCAAAGGCATCGACAATATGAACTGTAGTAAGTACTTCACTATCGACCAATCTAATTACACGCGGGGAAACGGTTGCAAAATTATTGGTAAATCTTTTAACTCACACGAATCTAAGAATTTCTTCTTCAATCGAGTTGTCAACTTGTGGAATGGGCTTCCCAGAGACGTTATAGACTGCAGCACCGTTGATTCATTTAAATTCCGCCTAGACAAATATCTCGCATCAAACCCGCGACTGACCGCGTTTGTAAATGAATAACTTTATTTTATCCTCCCCTCAGTTACTAACCCCTATGTCCCCTACTAACTTCCTAGTCCTGCCACGTTAGTGGCAGGGCAGTAGTTCCCTTTCCAATGTTCCCTTACCCACTCTAAACCACTGTTTGGACACTTGATCCTCAGTGTTTTGGAGGACAAGCAGCCTAGAAGGGTCACTAGATCTGTTGTTGCTTTATTTCCTTTGTACTCCTTTGTACACTTCCGACAGTATATCCCGTCAAAGAGACACCGCTTCAGCATCAAGCTCTTCGTCCTCTGCGACTGCAAGACGGGATATGTGCTCGACTTTATAGTCTACAGCGGCAAGGGTGGTGAGGTGCAGATTGACCCCCTCATTGGTTTTGGCGGCGCTGTGGTAAAGAGGATGATGGAGAGGTACTTCCATGACAACCACGTCCTCTATACCGACAATTATTACACGTCGCCTATCCTCGCCAAGTACCTCCATGACCGCAAGACCGGAACTGTCGGCACAGTGAAGGGGAAGAGGAAGGGCATGCCAACCTACCCAACCAAAACTAAGAAGACGGACATCTTCCATAAGAAGAGTGGCCCCATCCTCTCCATCCACTGGCATGACCAGCGCAAGGTCAACCTCCTCACCACATGCCACAAAGCAGAGATGGTCCCCACAGGGAAGGTGGACCGAAAAACGAAGAACCCTATCACAAAACCAGCTGCTGTTCTGGACTATAACCTGAACATGCGCCTCGTCGAGAAGTCCGACATGCAGATGGGCTTCATAGACTGCCTGCGAACATCTTGCAGGTGGTACAAGAAGTTTGTCCTGCATACAGTAGATATGTCTGTCCTCAACGCGTACAACATCTACCGTTTGAGGAGTCCAGTCATCAAGTACAAGAGCCTGCGGACCTTCCAAAAGCAGCTGATACATGAGCTCCTGGTAAAACATGCGGGTACACCAGGGAGGCCACTACAAGGACCAGGCATGATGGACAGAATAGGGTGTGCCGAGTTCTTGAGAAAGCACCAGCTCGTCGCCCTTCCTTTCCAGGGTCCTAACAGCCGAATAAGGATGCAGAAGAGGTGCTATGTGTGCACCCGCACAACTCGACGACCAAGCAAACCCACAAAAACCACTTGGCAATGCCACGAGTGTCAGGTGGGACTGTGTGCTGGCACCTGCTTCAATGATTTCCACAATCTGGCAAACTATTGAAGTGTAAGTGACAGTGATAGTGACACTCAATAATAATAATAATAATATAACTAAGTATAAGTGAAAGAGACGCATAAGTAATAATAAGTGCCTTCAGAACAATATGAACAAGTGAAAGTGACACTAAAATATATATTCCTAACAATAAAGAAGTGAAAATTACACTATCAATTACCATAGTCCAGTATAAATAATCATAACTACTATAATAATGACTATAAAACTAAGTCTAAGTGAAAGAGACACACATAAGTAATAATAAGTGCCTTCAGAACAATATGAACAAGTGAAAGTGACACTAAAATATATATTCCTAACAATAAAGAAGTGAAAATTACACTATCAATTACCATAGTCCAGTATAAATAATCATAACTACTATAATAATAACAATAAAACTAAGTATAAGTGACAGAGACACAAATTACTTCAGAAAAATATATTTATTGAGTGAAAATATCATAATAACAATAATATATGGAATAATAAACAATAAAACAATAAAAAATCGCTTCCCGCCATAATTCAAGGTAGAGTGACGAGTCAAAACGTTCGTCGTAGCCTGGGCCGCGGTTGAGCGTTCGGACGCGGCGAGGTAAATACGCGGCAAAAG
Organism: Paralithodes platypus; assembly: GCA_032716605.1. NCBI lineage: Eukaryota > Metazoa > Arthropoda > Malacostraca > Decapoda > Lithodidae > Paralithodes > Paralithodes platypus. The sequence goes on from CM064482.1 coordinate 16,356,658, forward strand.
TTACCTCCACTTCCATCACCATAACTCCTGAACTACTTGAGCTAGAAAGCTCTACTCAACGCCATTCTACGCGGCAAGGTAAGGCGCCTATTTTGACATATGTTTGATTAATGTAGGTAGTATATTAAGCGAGATTAGCCTTAGTTTACTTTTGTTGTGTTTTCAGCCAGATCGCCCGGATACAGCCTCCGTCCTTAAGAAAGGCTGCCCGGGTAGGAAGGGTTAATGTTGTTGTTGTCATACCAATGTAGTTCATGTTTCGAAGTTTACAACCTTCGTTCGGGCAACAACAACATTAAGCAGACGACTCACCATGCACCTACAATCCGGCTCCATCAAAGATCATATGATACATCAACACAAATCCACCCTCACTAGAAAAGAATTAACAGATCACACAAAGATTTTAAAGTATTGCCAAGACACTACACGACTCCAAATAACAGAAGCCTTACTAATCCGAGACAAAAAACCGACACTAAACAACCAAACCACAGGCCAAGATCGAGTACTGACTCTTTTTAACCAAAATACACAAGCAACACATATGCAACGCTATACCGAGACAATGAACACTCCCAACAACCACACGCAGACACGCACACACAGAGAGCCGCCCCCCCCCCATACAATCTAAGACATCAGTCACAGTTGAGCTAGCAATCAGCTCGTAAGTCCTGATAATTAACCCCTGTGTATTCTAGTGACATTTGTACAATCTTATTTCAACTCTGACCTAGTGTTATACACCTAGTGTGTTTTAATTAAATTAGCGTAGTTCGATATGTAAGTGATATTTATATATTTCTTTTAATGCGTGATAACACTCATTTGTTCTTTTAAACAAAATTAATGTTAACTATTTATTTCATATTTGAAGAAACATATATTAATTTATTTTATTTACTTTTACAGATATAAATCTACTGAAGATGTGCAAAGAAAGCACGAAACGTTTAGTGAATAAATAATAGGACAAATAAAATGAAAGTTGACGTATTATTCAACACCTAATTGAAAATAATCATGAACTTTGGAAACTTATTATATCATTTGAATGATGAAAGCAGACATACAGTGAGAAATGTTGAAAAAACAAGTAAAAAGTTAGTAACCAACAAATATGCCTTGGCCTTTAATAAATTTTGCCTCAGTGAAAACATACTGCCTACTTATACAAATATATATATGTATATATATATATATATATATATATATATATATATATATATATATATATATAGATATATATATATATATATATATATATATATATAAATTAACCCTTAACTGGTGGCGCCCGGCTATTGTCGAGTGAAAGAAAAGGTGCCCATATGCGGGTCACGGCTATTGTCGAGTGCAATTTGGAGCACGTAATGTGCTCTGAGAGAGAGCGGAGCGGTGGGAGGAGCATAGATTACCTCCTGACCGCTCGCCACGGCCGCCGTGGACCTACTGAGATTTACTGCACCCTCCTCCACCCTCTCTCTCTCGTTTCACACGTAATAATGTAAGAAAATGACCGCATTTTAGCGATTTTGCCCTTCGGTTGCACGATCGTTGCAAGACAACCAGTGATCGTAGAAGGATGGTTCAGGTGTCATTGGAAAGCGCAATTTACGTCCTTTCAGGGATACATACTTGTATTACGCTCTGGGTCTTGTTTATGCATGAAAAAGAGCACGGAAACAATCCCATTTATGGTAAAAAAAAACGCTGGGCGGTACATAGAAATTACCGCCTAGACCGCTCTTAAGGTGTTAATATAATGGGAAAGCCAAGCACCACACCACTACTGCCAAACAATTTTTCCACACACACCACCACATCCCCGAGAAAGGAAGCTCTAGCCACCACACCACAAAGATACGCCTCTATAATGCCCACGCTCCCTCCAACACCTGGCAAGGACATCATGGTGACCATACACAACTAGATGCTAACAAGAAGAGGAAAGGTAGCAAGGCAAGCAAAAACTTGCATAGGCACTACACCTCCACGCACCTTTTTTCCTCCAAGCCGCATCACCAACATGAGAGGGAAATCCGGAGGGGCTAAAACCAGCCGCCCCAGGGCCTCCTCCCCGCACAACTGTCCTTCTTATCCGGAGAAGGGACACCGGGAAAAACGCCAGAAGAGGTAACACAATGACAGGCAGAGTTAAGATCTATAACCGTTGGAAAGCTCTTAAAATATAATTAACTGGAAGATAGTTTAAGAGCTGGAAGATTTAGGCATATACTGGATAAACTATTAAAACACTGGCAAATATAGGTTCATTCAGGGTTTTTAGATCTTGGCCTATCAAAGGAATTAATGATTGGATCACACTGGTGGCAACCTAATTTTTATTCCTCTGCCTCGATTACTAGGTATGACTGTCAATAAAGAATGCTGTACTGACATGCGCTTTATTGGTAGGAAACCGACCTCTTATGGACCCTTTTAAAAGTTCACGCACTGGCAATTGGCTTTTAAAGGATAGGGCTCTGCGATATGCCATAGTTTTAAGCATAACGGCACTTTGCAAAAGAGTCCTTACGGTACGTGATCCCAGGCACTGGCATTAAGACACTTATGCGTCAAAGGCCCAAATATACTCATCCACCAGTCCCTGAAAGACTCTGATAACTGTCAAGACAGTTAACCTCTCCGCGGCGCACAGGGGGTTTTCTACAGGGTAAGACTGTGCGCACCTATGATGATTTTGGGACCTATTGCCAATTTCGATAAAAAGTACATCATCGTGTAGGGAATGTTTGCGTGCATCGGCCCATATATATTTGACCCCCCAAAAAATGTCTGGGGGGGGTAGGGGAACGGTCCGTAGTTGAAAAATGTGGAGCGAATGGCACCGCGCGGCTAGATTGTCATCGAGCGGCGAGATTTCCCTGCCGAATATTTACGCGCGCAGGGGATAGAAGGAGAGGGAGGAGGGGGTGGGTTACCGCGTATTATCACGTATATCTCCTTTTTCGAGCCCTTTTAGGCTATTTAGAGTATGTATACGTGTGTAGGGCACCCATATAACAATGAATATGCCTCATAGTGACCAAAAATTGCAATATATAAGGGAATTATAAGAGAATATTTAGGCGGGAATGAAGATGTGTTGGAGGTTTGGCGGCAATTTATGAGCTGAGAGTGTGGTTTACGCCATACATATCACGTATATCTTGTACGTAGAGCACTGTCACGCTATAATACAGACTTGTACGTATGTATACGTGCCATATATCAAAATATATACCGCATATAAACCAATTCATGCGATATTTACGCACATTATCAATGAGTTTCTATGCGTGAACCAAGGTGTGAGTGAGTTGTGGTGGGAATGAAAGGGGGAGAGGGTGTGTTACGCCATAAATATCACGTCAATCTTGTATTTAGAGCACTCTCATGCTATAATAAAGACGTGTACATATGTAGGCGTCCCATATAACAAGGAATATACCGCATATAGCCCAATTGATGCGATATTTACGCAAATTGTGAATGTGTTTCTAGCAGACGGAAGCCTGAAAGGGGGGGTTGGGGGTGGGTGGGTGGGTGGGAGGGAGGCATGCAGGGGTGCAGTGAGTGAGTGAGTCGTGGAGAGATGGAAGTCAGGCAGATCTCTAGATAGATAACCAGCTTAGTGATAATTGTGGAGGCGCCCCAGGCGTATTGATGTTTGGTATTTTGACCCTTATGTCTACCAGATGGCTGGTGTTCGTTGCCATCAACAGGTCTACAATAACATGAGTCAGGAATGGAGAGAGAGAGAGAGAGAGAGAGAGAGAGAGAGAGAGAGAGAGAAACTGAGACATGCGTATGTCGTACATCTAAATGGACTTCAGAATTGCATTTTTATGCAAGCAGACATTGCATTTTAGACACATGTGAAGTACCACAGAAACATGTAGGCCATTGACTGTAAATAAAGTACTATATTTATAGACCACCAGCGACGGTGCTGAGTCAACACAGGCAGATTGCCTGTTGTGATAGAGGGCTAAATATAGACTGGTGTCTCCTTACACCTGCGAAAGGGTAGATTGCCACCAGAGAAACGTTTACTTATTTATTTCGAAGTAATATGCAATCTAAATGTATATTCGAGACCTACTGCAATTATTTGTATGACAGTCATGACTATGTATAATCCAATATACGCGCGTAGGCGAGACATAAGAAAGCTGGTTGAGCAATTTTCGACACCCACACAGTTATTATTCATTTTTATTTACAATATTATACAATACAAATGTATTTGTGAAGAGTATTTTATCCATTATTGTATTTATACCAATTTTGTTCCCAGACAGAGCTGCTGTAGCTGGAGAATCAAGGAGCGGCAAGGGTCACCTCGTGACCGCCTGACCGTGTGAAAATGAGTGGAGTCACACTGAGAGGGGCAATTTTGCTGAGTGTTTGGGCAATTTTTGACAGAATAAAGTTATATAATTACTAATTCTTGACAGAGACAAACTATTATAAACCTTGGCATGATATAATTGATAATCCCATCAATTTACAAACGTAAATTGGTGGGATAATTCATTTTTTTTTGTATATTGTCATTTCGATTGTACACACGAAGTTTTGAGTGATATTTGGTATGAGCTCCTGTGGCATGGTTGGTAAGGTCGCGGACTGGAAAACTCAAAGTGTCGTAGGGTAGTGGGATCGAATCCAGGAGGGGGTTATGGGGAAGGTTTTATATTGTCTAGAAAAATTTTATAAATTTTTTTTTTACAAGATCATGCCATTGTATTCAAACAATATGAAATATTCATAGAATATATCATATTGTAAGAATACAATGACATGACCTTGTTTTCTTTTTTTCTTTTTTTATTGTTTTATTTTATTATCATAGTAGGTTTGACATGATTTATTGAAACATATTTATTTTTGTACAATTCATTTGAGGTAAGAAAATAATTATATACACATTACTTAGGCTAATAACAAACATATATATTGATATACTAAAAAAATAAGGCATATTACATGTAAATCTTTGAAACTTATAAACTAAATAATGAAACATACAATTATATAATGTAAAAGCTATATCACAGGGACATCTTTGGAACTTATACATTATATAATATATATGTTACATTATGAGGTAGCGTGATCAATTAGGTCAGGTCAGGTAAGGTAGGGCGCGAGTCCAGGGCAGGGCAGGGCAGGGCAGGCGAGTCCAGGGCAGGGCACGGGGCGAGTCCAGGGCAGGGCAGGGCAGGGCAGGGGCCGACACTCAGTAGTTCTTGAAGGTGTGGTAGTCCCTGAAGCAGTCACCCAGGCAGAGTGCAACTTTGCACTCGGCGCACATTGAGGTGACTCTTTTGGTCACATGGGGTTTCCTCACACTGGAGCTGCAGACGGTGCACTGCACCTGCCTGTGACGAGTGCCAATCAGCTCGGTGTTGGTTGTGTAGTGTCTTTCGACACCCAGCTGGATGCGGTCAGGAACGTGATCCCCACGCCATGCCGTACGTCTGTGAGTGGTGGTGGCATACTTCTCCAGGAGTTGGTAGGAGACGTTGTACACGAACTCCCGGAATTTCAGCTTCTGGTTTGGGGCCATATCCTTCTTCACCAACCACAAGTTGTAGGCGTTCAGCATCGTTATGTCAACTAGGTGGAGGAAGAGCTTGTGATACCACTTCACAGTCTTCCTCAGACACTCAACACCTGACAGCTGACAGTCAGACTTGTCCACCAGGCGCATGTTTTTGGTGTAGTCCACTACCATGTCGGGCTTGTAGATTGTCTTCCTGGTTCGGTAGTGGATTTTGCCAGAATCCACCTGGGCACCTGTGTGGACGGTGGAAAGCAGGTGGACGTCTCGCTTATCCTTCCACTTCAGGGCTATCAGTTTCCCACACTTCTCGAGCTGCTTGTATTTCTGCCCCTTTCGTCGCCTTCTTCGCACATGCCTCTCGCGGTGTTCCTTGGCCAGGTCGTCTTCTGAAGGTGTGTCACTGGAGGAGGCATCTGTGAGAGGAATGACATCACCTGTGAACTTTGGCATAAACTTTCTTGTCTTTCTGACAGTCCCACATGACCCCGTTTGGTTGTCATAAAGAAACTGGCAGAGAGCAGGAGAAGTATACCAGTTGTCAGTGTAGATGATGTGGCCTTTGCCCAGGTAAGGTGCCAACATTTTCCTGACGATGGCACCTGACATGCCCATGGGGTCATTGGCAGCGGCTTTCGGTATGTCAATGTCAGTGCCTGTATACACGATCATGTCAAGCACTATTCCAGTTTCACAGTCGCACAACACGAAGAGCTTGATTCCGAACCTATGCCTCTTCAAGGGGATATACTGCTTGAAAACAAGACGTCCTTTGAAGAGCACGAGCGACTCATCAATCACCAAATTGAGGAAGGGGTAAAAGTATTTCCTATACCTCTCCAACAACATGGTGAACACATCCCGAACTTTCCATATCCTGTCAATCCTGTTAGGATTTTCGTTGTCTGCAAAGTGCATAAATCTTAGCAGCAACAAAAATCTGTCACGAGTCATGAACTTATTGAAAGTTGGGGTGGCGATGAGAGGGTCGTGCTTCCAGTAGTGTTGCAACACATGCTTCTTGATCAGAGGCATGAGGAACAACAAGGCAAAGAACGTCAGAAATTCTGCCACAGTCGTATCCACCCAGCCTCGTATTCTCGCTTTTGGAGAAAGGACGTCCAATCTGCCAAACACCCACCTGTAGTAGGCGTTTGTTTGGGCAACGATGTACGTCATTACCTCCATGTCGAAAAAAGCGAGGAAGAAGTCGCTTTCGTTCGCTTGATCATCACAGGGCCAGTTGTCAGTTGTTCCTGACGTCCCAGGATTGAACTGGGGCACGTCAGGTACAAAATTGACCCCGTCAGACCAATCGAACGAAGGCATGCCAGGGATCGGAATGTCGTCTGCGTCTTCTTCTGCGTCTGAAATATCGCTTCCATGGTCGCGATACAGCACTTCATCATCATTACCCTCCTCTTCACTCGACAGACGATGCCCTTCCTCGTTTTCGTCACCGACGTCGGACTCACTCCCACTGTCCACTCCCAAATCCCCCCACCCTTGGTCCCGTGCTAGGGCTTCGTCGTCGAAACCCGGGCTGCCAATGTCCTGCGAATCACCATCAAACAGCAGGGCGGCATACTTAGATGGTGTAAGATTTTTCCGGGTCACTTTGGCACGTGCGGGAGTCTTATGGACAGGGACAGCAGAGGTGGTGGCAGGGGCGGCGGCAGGGGCGGCGGCGGCGGCGGCAGGGGCGGCGGCGGCAGGGGCAGCAGTGGTGCGTGGCCTTGATGGCAAGATGATGGTGGTGCCTGTCGCCCTTCTCTCTGTTCCTTGGGCAGGGGCGGCAGGGGCGGCAGGGGCAGCAGGGGCGGCAGGGGCGGCAGGGGCAGCAGGGGCCGGCAGGGACACCAGGGCCAGCAGTCGCTTTCCCAGTCGCTTTCCCTCTCCCTTTCCCCTTCCCCTTCCCTGTTCCTTGGGCAGGGGCGGCAGGGGCGGCAGGGGCAGCAGGGGCGGCAGGGGCGGCAGGGGCGGCAGGGACACCAGGGCCAGCAGTCGCTTTCCCAGTCGCTTTCCCTCTCCCTTTCCCCTTCCCCTTCCCTGTTCCTTGGGCAGGGGCGGCAGGGGCGGCAGGGGCAGCAGGGGCGGCAGGGGCGGCAGGGGCGGCAGGGGCAGCAGGGGCAGCTGGGCCAGGGGCGGCTGGTGGTGGTGGTGGTGGTAGGGGCACTGTGGCTGGCGTACGGGTTCTCTTCCCTACGCCCGTGCCTTTAATTTTTCCTGCCCCCGCAGGTAATGCAGCCCTAGGGCGGCCTCCTGCGTCGCTGGTACCGGTGGCAGGGGTGGCAGGGGTGGCAGTGGTGGCAGTGGTGGTGGTAGTGGTTGTTGCAGTGGCCTGGGTCGTGGTGGCAGTGTCCCGAAAGACCAATGACCTCTGTGCCATTGCCCTGCTTGCACGTGTTTTACGTGCTTTTGGTGCTGGTGATTCGTCCTCTGAGCTGTAGGGCGTGTCGTACTGGTAGCTAGGGTCTTTGGCAGCCACCCTCTGCCTTCCACGGCGGCTAACACCACCAGAAGGAGGGCTGGTTGTGTCATCAGGGAGCGAGCGTGAGGGACGTGTAGGCTCCATGACTAGTGCGTGGTTACTGGCGCGGTGGTGCTTGCACGAGTGCGGGGCGAGCGTTTGGCGGGGTGGTATCGAGAGTTGACATGTAGTACAATACCCACACCAATTTTCAGCCGCCTGGCTATAAACGCGCGGTTTTGGTACGTGTTCAAAGTCTCTGCTCTTAAGAGTCTACCCGCAGTGCGCCGGGGGAACTCTTAAGAGTCTACCCGCAGCTCCCGGGTTAAGAGACGTTGTGTAAAACCAACCCTCTTACGTTAGTCCGATGATATGTATACGTACGTATACACTGGTATAACGGAACATAGCATTCAAGACCCAACACCCAAGAGTGCTGGAAGGTTCTGCATCAAAACTCTTACAACGGTCAGATAAGTTAAAGAGATAGTACACCACTGGTATAACTTCTCTTTACGTTAGCTCAATGATATGTATACATATACACTGGTATATTGGAACATAGTAATTTAGGACCCAACACCCAAGAGTTCTCCATCGACTTCCATCCGCTGTCAACCATCCACGTCAGGACCACCACCACGGCCAAGACCCTCGTCGGAATACTACAGAAGTGCCTTTATCATAGGAATACTCAGTGTGACCTCGAAGAAGTACTAGTTAAGTGCCATATTGAAAGAAGTACTCAGTGTGACATCAAAATAGTGCAGTGTCATTCCTTTGGGATATTAATTGTAGTTCCTCGTTCGTGCGTTATCAACTATACAAATTTATCTATATCTTGTCTGAAAATAATATTTATTTACATTGAACAATGCAGTTTATTTGTGTACTCTGTGTTCTATTTATCCTCTATTACCTTTGTGCATGTGTAAATGTGGATTCAACTTCTCCAGTCAAGTAAAATTCTACCTAATTAATCCCAGCAAAAACCTGGTATAATATATATGCCAATTAAAATGCAGATATCTTCGCATGTCCATACTATTTTCACTTGGGGATCATGTTTCTTTTTATTCACAAACTCTCTCTCTCTCTATCTCTCTCTTTTACATTTTATGCTTCCATCTCCCATATTCTTCTCCCTTTATTATTCCCACCACACAGAACTTCTTCCCTCGTCATCTGTTCTATGTTCCTCCATTCTTTTTCATCTCTCTCACCTCCACCTTATGTTTTCCTCCTGAAGTTTACTATGTATTACCTTCGATATAATTTACTCTTGTTAGTTTGTGTGTAGATAGATTAGACACATTCCATATATTCTGGACTATTCTACTTCCACTGTCTTCGTAGATATATACATTTTGACAATGTAATATGGATTTTGTTAACACTACAGTATGTTACAAATGACATTTGACAGTCACTGTAGGTATGGGGTTAAGATTAGGAAGACGTTTTGAGATACGATCCCATATATCTTTTAAGGGTTAAGTTTGAATTATTAGTAAGGATGACTAAAGGTGTCGATGTCCTTAGGAGTTAAATATGTTATGTTTTAGTTATACCATATTTAGGGTTACGTTTCGAGTTACGTTCCTAATAGGTTGATTGTAGGTTGATCTCCGCTCTCGTTCCTCTGCTCGATGATGATAGATTAATTAGGTAGATATATAGTAATGCCACCACCATTCCACTTATACCTTATACATATTATATACAGGTAAAGGGGAAAAGGAAAGAATGTGGTATCCAACCAACTATAATATTTATTCAAGTAACAACTGAAATAGATATACAGTACAGATGTACTAATATATAAGTAATAGAGAATTCCCTATATTGAGAGGAATCTCTGGGATATGTTCTCGTGACTAAAGTCTATCTCCCAGTAACACCTTCCCACCTAGCCTCACTACACACCTCCTCCCTACCTCCCAGAGGGGAAGGAAATTTCCACCACACCTTTCGGTCATAGGATGAGGGCATGAGAGAGAGACACAAATGCACGATTGATTAAATGGCATATATTTGACACTTTCAGTTTATCTATCCCTACTTACAAACAGAACCTTATATATTTGTAACGTGTTTGTTGGATTGTATTAACATACAAAACAACAAAACAATCGTAGAAAGAAAGAACAATATTATACACTCCAGGTCCTAGCTTATTATCTCGCTTCCTACGCTTTAATGCAAAACAGATATGCAATGCTCTTTAGCTAAAAAATCCAACTTTTGCGCACTATTTATCGTTCCAACTGCTGTAACTATGACTATGATTATATATATATATATATATATATATATATATATATATATATACAGTATATATATATATATATATATATATATATATATATATATATATATGGAGGTAAAATCACAAATACGTGTGATCAAATTGTGTAGTAAAACTCGCTAGTAAAATTAAAACAATGGAACACCAAGCTTTCGTCTATTCTCTCAAGACATCTTCAGGGTAGTACAAGAAAACAGGGAGAGAGTGAGGCTTAAATACCCGTCCTAAATCATCTGTGAGTTGCTAACTAGCATATAAATACAAAAAGTGTTGCCATCCTACTGCCTGTTGCCATATTTTAAGGAACATACTTATTTTATATACAAAATAAATGTCTTACAAATTATATATACGTATACAAATATGCATATACATTGAAATATGCCTAACAATACAATTTAATCATATTTACAATTTGATACACATCAATGAACTTGCAGATCCCTTTCAAACTGTTATCGTAGCTTATGTAAATATGAAGAATTACATATACCTGTAGAAATACATATAATTACATATACATACACATATACATTATACATGCATACTTTATACACACATACATTACATACATACACATACAAATTACATATATAAGAACAAAAGAAAAATGGGAGTCTGCAGAAAGGCGATTGGTCACACAAGGCAAGATCCTTCCCACACCCAACCCTAATTATAAGGCCGAATTATAGGCCCAACTCACTAATACTATGGACCCTGGGGACTGACCTTCCCAAAATGGTCAGATCAACATAAGGATAAAAGGAGTCTGTAGAAAGCCGAATAGCCCACACCTGGCATATCCCCTTCACAACTAAACAGTATATAAATTATACATAAACACACATATACATACACACACCTACATACATACACACATATACTGTATACATACATACACATACATATATTCAATAATTATTATGAAAAAAAAAAAAAAAAACATAGTGATCATACCTTATGTGTATAGTATTAATAAGATACCTAACTATCTAGTACTATGAGGATGGACCTCACAGAAAGGGTCAGATGTCAAACTACAAGCTGTTTCAATCTATGATCTGACGGTCTGGACATCTATTTCTACCTCTTTTATTTTATCATTTTCATTGGGGAGATTTAGCAGGATGTTATCTATTTTGTAAAGACCATCATTTTGGTTCATAGTGTTTCTACATTCTCTGACCAAGGCGGACTCGGCAAATAGTCTTTCATAATAGCAGCTTGACCAGTAGATCATCTTAGCCTCATACCAATTTACATGATGGTTTTGTCTTTGTTTATGTTTAAAAATACCATTAGATTCTTGAGCTGACCTTACTGATTGTTTGTGTTGTTTAACTCTAACCTCTAATCTTTTTCCAGTTTGTCCTATGTATATGTCATTACATCCTTTACACGGAATGAAATATGTATAAAGGATGTAATGACATATACATAGGACAAACTGGAAAAAGATTAGAGATGAGAGTTAAACAACACAAACAATCAGTAAGGTCAGCTCAAGAATGTAATGGTATTTTTGGGAAGGTCAGTCCCCAGGGTCCATAGTATTAGTGAGTTGGGCCTATAATTTGGCCTTATAATTAGGGTTGGGTGTCGGAAGGATCTGTCTTTTGTGATCAATCGGCTTTCTGCAGACTCCCATTTTTCTGTTGTTCTTATATATGTAATTTGAATTTGTATGTATGTAATGTATGTGTGTATACAGTATGCATGTATATGTGTATGTTTATGTAATTATATGTATTTCTACAGGTATATGTAATTCTTCATATTTACATTAGCTACGATAACAGTTTGAAAGGGATCTGCAAATTCATTGATGTGTATCAAATTGTATATATGATTAGATTGTATTGTTAGGCATATTTCAATGTATATGCATATTTGTATACGTATATATAATTTGTAAGACATTTATTTTGTATATAAAATAAGTATGTTCCTTAAAATATGGCAACAGGCAGTAGGATGGCAACACTTTTTGTATTTATATGCTAGTTAGCAACTCACAGATGATTTAGGACGGGTATTTAAGCCTCACTCTCTCCCTGTGTTCTTGTACTACCCTGAAGATGTCTTGAACAAAAAGACGAAAGCTTGGTGTTCCATTGTTTCAATTTTCCTAGCGAGTTTTACTACATATACTGTATATATATATATATATATATATAATTATATACAGGTATATATGTATATATATATATAGGTGTGGTGGAGTGGTCTTGCCACTGGACTGGTAATCCAATGGACCCGGGTTCAAATCCCATTATGTCAATGGGAAGATATTATTGGGATGGAATTTGTGCTCTACCTATTATCAGCGCATTACCACAAAGCCCACCGAAACGCCAAATGAATGCCCTCATTGTTCCCTGATTAAATAGCACTGTATGAATTTTCCCATATTCAAAATATGCTACAGAGGTGCCTAGTGAGTTCATTGCTCAATAGGTGGCATTCTGAGAGTGAGGGTCTGAGTCTAGAAGGTGAGACAGTGAAGCACTGGAGCGAGGCAGCTTCAGAGATGGGGCTGCTTCGAGCCGTGAGTGAGCAACTAAACCCCATGCATCCTGCGAAGGCAAGATGGCAGGGGTTGGTTGCAGCTAAAACAAAAAGTGCTTCGCATGTATCACCCAATAGACTAGAACGAAACCTCACAGGCTTCTCCATTCAATGTAGAACGGTTGAATGTAAAGGCTATCAGCCTATGCCCGAGAGGGAGTAGTTCAAATATAGAAAACAATAAATAAAAATAAATAAATAAATAAATATATACTGTATATATATACAGTATATATATATATATATATATATATATATTTATATATATATATATATATATATATATATATATATCGAAGGCCTTCCATAGAGTCTGGTACAAATCTATAATTTATACACTACCCTCCTTCGGTTTCTATCCCTCCATCTCTAATTTCCTTTCATAGCTGCGGTTGTGGACAGCCATCGTTCACTTCCTCATCCTATCAACTCCGTTGTTCCTGAGGGCTCTGTCCTATCTCCAACTCTCTTTCTAATATTCATAAGTGATCTTTTCAACTGTACCTCCAGTCCTATCCATTCATATGCTGACGACTCTACTTTTCACTGTTCAACTAATTTTCCAAAACGCCCCAGCAAGCAATCCCTTAAAAACAAATTATGTGATGTAGCCATAGAAAAGTTATCTTCTGATCTAACTACCATTTCCAATTGGGGCAGAGAAAACTGTATTGCATTCAATGCCTCCTAAACCCAATGTCTCCATCTATCTACCCAGAGAACTATCCCTTATACTTCAACAGTACACAAATCAACCCTTCATCTTCTCTCAGTATTCTCGGTGTCTCTTTTTTTCTTCTGGTCTCTCTTGGAAAGACCATATTACCACTCTTGCTAAAACGAGTTCCCAGAAGCTGGGTATGCTCAACTGCATCAAGGGGTTCTTTACCCCTGTACAACTTCTTGCTCTGTATAGGGACACAGTGCGTCCTTGTATTGAGTATTGTTCGCATGTGTGGGGAGGATTCTCTCGCACAGCACTTCTAGACAAAGTAGAAAGGAAGGCCTTTCGTATCATTAACTCCCGTCCACTCACCGACTCTCTGCAATCTCTCTCTCTCCGCTGCAATGTTGCATCTCTCTCGCTATTCTATCGCTACTATAATAATCAGTGTTCCTCAGAGGTATCCCAGTCTATACCACCTCCTCTACGTAGGGCATGTGGTATCCGTCTTGCAACACAATCCCACCCCTACTCTGTGCAACTCTCTAACCTAGGAGTAAAATGTTACTCTCAGACTTTCTTCTATTCAACAGCTGAGTTCTGGAACTCTCTCCCAGAATCAGTCTTTCCCTCTTCCTAGGACTTAAATTGCTTCAAATTCCGTGTGACCAGGCATTTTTGCTCGAACGTCCCTTGATTTTTGCCTGGTCACTCTTTCAACTCTGGGGGAGGGACTCGCTACAGGCAGTTCTGCCTTTTGCCTCCCTCACTCACACTACCAAAAAATAAATAATAATAATAATACAAAAATATATACATATGTGTATATATATATATATATCACAAGGCCCCCCCCCCCCTCGCCCAGCAGACCCCCTACGACAACATCTAGCATCTACGAACCCTCCCAGCCAACCAGGAGGCAGGAAAAGCGCGCGCCTCATTGGTCGCCAACTAGCCAATCATATGCTAGCCAACACCCAATAAACCTTGCTGTGATCTACCTAATATGTATAAATAAGCTGTTATGTTATATCCTATTATCACTGCCGATAAAATCACCATTCCCAGCACCCCCAAATTAAACATGAATAATGTGAACTGGGACAACTTTAGAGAAACGGTAGACTTACAACTAAATAGATACAACTTTGATCTTAGTGAAGGAGGAGAAGAAGAAATAGACACTGCACTAGACAACTGGTACCACTCAATAACAACTGGCATGGAAAACACAATCCCTACATCTAACACAATCACAATAAACAAATCCATAATAACTCCAGAAATAATTAGAATACAAAGAGAATACCAGGCTATCATGCAAAACGCTATAATAGGAGGATGGCACAGACACTTATATATCAGATTTAGACTACTGCAACAGCAATTAAGAAATGAATGTAAAATAAATTATGACAGAAATTGGGAGAATCAGCTCGAAGACCTTTCAAATAAGCATAGAGATCCAAAAGCTTTTTGGACAAAAATCAAACAACTTAGCGGTTCTAGCAATGATCCAACTAATTATATACTAAACAAAGACAACAAGAAAGTATATGACAATATAGGTAAAGAAGCCACATTTCGTGAAATATGGGGAGATATATTCAAAATATCTGATGAAGAGAATGAGCAGTTCGATGAAGACAACGAAACCATGGTCAGAAACTTTATCCAAAGAAATCTAAATAGAACACTACCTAATGAAGCCATCAACCTAAATATTTTTAATAATCAGAACGCAACCACAAGGGCAATCGATATCCATGAAATAAAAAATATCATAAAAAATATGAAAAACAAAGCCCCTGGACGGAGCAACATTAATAAAATAATAATCTCCCAAGTCTCTGAGCAAGCAATACTAACACTAATACAAATATTTAATGCCACACTTTCCCTAGGATACTTCCCTGACAAATTTAAAACAGCTGTAATTCACCTAATACCCAAAGAAGGCAAGTCACCATATGACCCAATTAACTACAAACCTATATCGCTACTGGAAGTGCCAGGCAAAATACTTGAAAAATGCATTTATAATAGGCTAAATATACATCTAAACATGAATGACCTTATCCCGGCTAGTCAACATGGTTTCGTCAGCAAAAAAGGCACAAATACAGCCACAGCAATCATATATGAAACTGTTTCCCAAGCAAAGGCCAGGAATAATCAATGTCACGTAATTCTTAGAGATGTAAGTAAAGCCTTCGACAAGGTATGGCATATGGGCCTGAAATATAAACTACTACAACTTAATCTGCCAAGCCATATTGAGTCAATATTGTGTGATTTCCTAGAAGATAGAAAGGCACACATCCGCATTAAAAACCACTTAGGCCCACCAATACAACTACTCAGTGGTGTCCCACAAGGCAGCATATTATCCCCAATATTATACACAATATATACCATGGACCTCCCACTACCTGCTATCGATTGCACTACGATTCAATATGCAGACGACATCACCCAGATAATTACATACCCAGGCAAATCACGAAGACTTATGGCGGAAAAAGTAGGCTTAGAAATCAATAAAATAAACGAATTCGAAAAGAGATGGAAAATAAAAACCAATATGACAAAATTTACCATACTTCCAATTGCTACCTCAAAGGAAGATGACATAATTGTAGAAGGAGATTTATTAGATACACACCAGGAAGGGAAAACACTGGGACTAAAATTGACTAGGGGAGGCATACTAAAACATGTGACAAGTTTAATTAACAAAGGAAAGGCATCCCTAGGAAAACTTTACAGATTTGGTGACCTCTCAGAAAAAATAAAAACTCACCTAGTAAAAGCTCTAGTACTTCCTGTCTTGGAATATCCAGCTGCACCATTATCCACCCTAAGCAAAACACAAACACTGAGGCTGCAACGGATACAAAATAAAGCGCTCAGATATGCACTTAATGAAAGATATCCATACAACAGAAACACCAGACAGTTGCACGAAATAGCTAAGACAGAGGCTATGAATGTCAAACTATTTAGAAGAACAAAAATATATGGTCTACGTTAGAAAGATTAAATGACCCAAATTATGCAACCATAGTAGAGAACAGACCAATTAGGAAACACTCATGGTTTCCCCCTTCAATAATAACCAACTTAAATCAAGAACCAAACCCAATATATGTATGAACACTGAAAGCCGCTAACAAAATAAGTACAATTCAGTAAAGTTGAATGCTTAAGTATGCAAAACGAATGATGAATGAATGAAAAAAAAAAAAAAAAAATCCCTTGTAATTATGAATATTATTAGATGTCTCTGTATATGTTATCATGAATTTGTTAAGTATGTACTGTCTCCAACAAAAATATTATACTCTAAATACTAATGAATGATAGACTGAACAAATGAAACATGAATGAACTAAAAAAAAAAAAAAAAAAAAAAAAAAAAAAAAAAAAAAAAGGTCCCTTGTAATATGTCCATGTGTATGAACATTGTAGTGTCCCTGTATATACTAGCATGGCCTCTGTTAAATATGTACTGTCTCCAACAAAAATATCATACTCTAAAGTAATAATGAGTGATAGCATGAGTGAAGCCACAATGAATGAATGGGAAAGTGGAAAGAATGAAAGAGTGAATGTAATAATTAACAAACAACAAATATTCATAAACAAAAATCGAATGAATGAGTGAAATATTAAATATGTAATAATTAACAAACAAAAAATATTCATAAACAAAAATCCATAAAGCAATAAAAATGTCCCTTGTACACTGTATATATCTAAGTTCTGTACCGTCTCTGACAAAAATAATAAGTTATAATCTAAGGTGAATGAATGATTAAAATAAATGGATGAAATCAGAATGAATGAAAGCAATAATTATGATGTAGGACATGAGAAAAATTGAGTTAGCTAAGCTAAAAACACCCACTTGTCGAGAATTCTCCAATCAGAGCCAGGGTCGCAAAAAATGACTGACGCATGAATACTCGCTCGTCATTGGTCGGTGAGATGGAGAGAGAGAGAGCCTTGCGGGATAAGTTCCGGGGGGCTCTCTCTCTCTCACTCTCTATGACAAATCATGCTAATTACAATGAATTCGTCCCAGTAAAAAAAATAAAAATAAAAAAATATATATAATTTTTTTTTTTTTTTAGTTTTTAAGACAACTTATCAAAACACCAAAGAGTAATAACAACATAAAATAAATAATTATAACACGGGAACGATGCTACAATGCATATGAAAACAAACAAATGCAAAATTAAAAACAAAGTGCAAACATGGAGGCAGGAAATAAAAAAAGGGAATATAAACATGAAGCTGGTGGTATGTTCTGCTCACGGAATATATATGCAATATAATTTAAGTCTTAACCAAGAATAGCAAAGTGGACGGCCCACTATCTTTTAATCTCCAACTTTACTTCATATTTCTAATCTTTTTCTTCTTTATCCACTGATAAACTCTATTTTCATCCCCCCTATTCTATCCCCCCCCTATTCACTTACCTTCCATTCCCTGAAGATGATAGTTGTCTATTGAAACGCGTCCCCCACACTACTTCATTTAACCAACGCACGCCGCCCCTCAACCCTACGCTTCAAACTGGACCAGAAACCCGAGATACAACTGGCCCGCCGCCCCCCCCTCGCCCAGCAGACCCCCTACGACAACATCTAGCATCTACGAACCCTCCCAGCCAACCAGGAGGCAGGAAAAGCACGCGCCTCATTGGTCGCCAACTAGCCAACACCCAATAAACCTTACTGTGATCTACCTAATATGTATAAATACGCTGTTATGTTATATCCTATTCACTTACCTTCCATTCCCTGAAGATGATAGTTGTCTATCGAAACGCGTCCCCCCCCACTACTTCATATATATATATATATTGTAAGGTATACCGGCCCTTGGCCACCGCCAGGATGTCAGGACATCACTTGTGTGAGCAGTATATCATCTATGTGCTTTTAAATGTTGAAAAACAGTTAGATTTATATAGGGACACTACTACTGTAAAATACAAGGAGTGTGGAATGTCTCCCTATACAGGACCCAACTAACGTTTCTAGATATGACGAGAACTTACATAATGTGCATCATCTTATTTATATCAGCCCATAGACTATTAATGTGTCCAGGATTACAATCAGTGTAATTTTACAAGTGGCATGATGTATTTAAGAAACTTTATGATGGGCAAATGAGATTATATGATGTTAGAACTTTATAATCAAGTCGAGGGTTTGCAAGACTTGATAAGTGATATTAACTGTGCTTATATGAATACCTCGCATTGTCCGAGGATGCCTTGTGAAATAGATTGTGTAGGCGGTGTCTATCTATTAAGTGAGGGTCTTGTGATTGGGATATTCACCCTCTAATGTATATAAGGGACCAATAACTGTGTTTTGTCATTTTGGACATTTTGAATGTGAGTAGTGCCCCTCAGTGAGCATAAGGCCCCGCCCGTATATATACTGCCTCGCCGGTCCCTCAAGGAGAGGAGGGGAAGACGAGGGCTAGGTGTGACAGGTTGAGAACGAGGGCTGGTGTTGCAGGCGTGTGTGTGTGCATGTGTGCGCGGTCCCTCAGACAGAGACGAGTGGTGACAGCTGATGGCAGAGGGCTGCTTCTGGCATCTTGAACTACAGACACAATTGTGTATGTGAGTATTTGTGTGTTGATACGGAGCCTTGCTATTCTCAATATATACATTTTTGCAGTGATCTCCTGTATTGATTTATATTTACGTGTGTTGATTGACCTTTTGATCAAAGATATCATTTTATATTGTATATCTGATGAACTGGGTTATATATTTTATATGTGCGCATTAGTTAGGATCTGCATACAGGATATTTGTGTGATAAATGCCACCCCTACAGATTTAACATTCCAGTAAAATAGCTTACTTAAAGAATGCATGATTAATGATTTTCGGTAGCCTATTATTTGCACATTAAGAACCACCTGGGCTGACATTGTCATACAGATATCCCATATTGTTTTGATGATATCCCAGTGGGCCATTTATATTTCCCATATTGTTTTGACTATGTCCCAGTGGGACATTTATATTTTATTGGCTTAATTAAGCACCCGATATTTGATGAGTCATTTGAGTCAAAATGTTTCTTTAATTCTCAATCAAATTCACTGTATTTATTATTGCCTGTTTAAGTGAGGAGTCTTGATACTTTATAGGAGTAATTTATCAACGTGTTTCTTTGATAGTTAATCAATTTCACTTCTGATATTTTTGAGAAGTATGCTTAGCCTAACTCATTTCATCTTGAGGAGTGCCTATATAATTTACTTCACAGTAGGCTATTGTACAGTGACAGAAGTGAATTATAATATGATATGAATCCATTGACACTGTATCAATATGATTTCCTTCCATGTGATAGCAGTGTAGATTTACATGAATTGGGATATTAACCCTACCTGTCTTCTGAAGTAGTCAGAATCGCGTTATTGTGTCCGAGGTCTCTTTAGACTTTTTATGAGTTCTGAAGAGAATTCGTAACAGTCGATATATCAAAATAGTGAACGGAGGGTTCCCATTTTGTTTTGGCGACCCCGGTCAGGTTTGTTTTGGCAACCTTATGCCAGGATCCCAATTTTGTATAAATCACACCTTATGTCATATGGAGGATTCATGATTCACGAGTCATGGTTAGAATGTTATTTTAAAGAGATCACCTGCAATTTATCATGCCATGCCATTTGTTGTGTGATTGAATAAGCTAGTTCTCTGCCTGATATTTTTTCTGCTGCCCACGTATTTTTTCCTTTGCCGCCACCATGCCGACTATTACTGAACATAGTGTAGGAGCTTTCCTGCTCACACACTCACCCGAGTCGGTCCGAGCTCTCACTGATGGAGAGTTACGTATTCTAGCTAGGTTTATAAATGTTGAGTTAGAGTCCGAGGACTCTGAAGAAGAGATTCTAGCGAAGGTCCTCAGCAAAATGTACATTTCGGCTTCACCAGACTTTAGTGGGTTCAGTCTTCACTTGCCTCCCGCTAGAGAGAGTAGTGTGGGAGTTTCTAGGGGCCCAACAAGCCCGAGGAGCCCAAGAAGTCCGACAAGTCCGAGAACTCTAAGGAGTGCCATGAGCATTTCTAGTGCTCATTCTGGTGGCAGTTCTATGAGTGATGCCACGAGACTCGAACTAGCTAGAATGCAACTTGAGAGTGAGAGAGAGAGGAACCAAATAGAGAGAGAGAGAGAATCCACATGGAGCGTGAAAGTGAGAGAGAGAGGAACCAAATAGAGAGAGAGAGAGTCCAAGTGGAGCGTGAGCGTGTTCCGCCTAATGATCATATGCCCTGTGATAACCGTAGGCCTGCCTTTGATGTAACAACACATGTACGCATGGTACCAACATTTAATGAGGATGATCCCACGGGATACATTTTGTCCTTTGAAAGGGTGGCCGAGAATCTTGCTTGGCCAGAGGACAAATTGACCATGCTGCTGCACAGCGTGTTAATTAAAGGGCAGGGCACTAGAGGTATTTACTTCATTAACAAATGAACAGAGCCGTGACTATGCCACTGTTAAAGAGAGTATATTGCGTGCGTATGAGTCAGTCCCAGAAGCCTACAGAGTGAGGTTTCGTAATTGTACAAAAAACCCTAATGTAACTTTCTTACAACATTTTCATGGCATGCGCATGGCTCTGGACAGATGGTTGCATTCCACTCAGACTGGTGAAGATTACCAGGCTCTTTATGATCTTATGCTATTTGAAAACTTCTGTCATACAATTCCCAAAGAAATTAAAGTTCATTTAGCTGATAACAATATCTTTGACCCGGAGAATGCAGCCATCACAGCAGACAAATACTCATTAACCCACAAGTTATCTGTAGCAGGACCTGAGCATAGAGTTAAGAAGGGAGGAAGCAATCCTACCAAAGAATCTAATGTAAACAACTATGATAAGAACCCCACTAATGTCACTCACACATCCCAAAAATCTGAAGGGATGGAACAGCCTACATCAAGTAATAAATCTTCTAATTCAAATAAAAGCTATAAGTCTCAGATTAAATAAATAATTATATATATATATACAGTATATATATATATAATACATAATTATATACAGTATATATATATATATATATATATATATATATATATATATATATATATATACCGGTATATAATATATATAATTTATATATACAGTATATATAATATATATACTGTATATACAGTATATATATATCGGTATAATATATATTTTTGTATATATACTGTATATATTGTTACGAATTCTCTTCAGAACTCATACAAAGTCTAAAGAGACCTCGGACACAACAACGCGAATCTGACTACTTCAGAAGACAGGTAGGGTTAATTACCCAATTCATGTAAATCTACACTGCTATCACATGGAAGGAAATCATATTGATACAGTGTCAATGGATTCATATCATATTATAATTCACTTCTGTCACTGTACAATAGCCTACTGTGAAGTAAATTATATAGGCACTCCTCAAGACGAAATGAGTTAGGCTAAGCATACTTCTCAAAAATATCAGAAGTTAAATTGATTAACTATCAAAGAAACACATTGATAAATTACTCCTATAAAGTATCAAGACTCCTCACTTAAACAGGCAATAATAAATACAGTGAATTTGATTGAGAATTAAAGATTTTTTTTGACTCAAATGACTCATCAAATATCGGGTGCTTAATTAAGCCAATAAAATATAAATGTCCAACTGGGACATAGTCAAAACAATATGGGAAATATAAATGGCCCACTCGGATATCATCAAAACAATATGGGATATCTGTATGACAATGTCAGCCCAGGTGGTTCTTAATGTGCAAATACTAGGCTACCGAAAATCATTAATCATGCATTCTTTAAGTAAGCTATTTTACTGGAATGTTAAATCTGTAGGGGTGGCATTTATCACACAAATATCCTGTATGCAGATCCTAACTAATGCGCACATATAAAATATATAACCCAGTTCATCAGAGATACAATATAAAATGATATCTTTGATCAAAAGGTCAATCAACACACATAAATATAAATCAATACAAGAGATCACTGCAAAAATGTATATATTGAGAATAGCAAGGCTCCGTATCAACACACAAATACTCACACACACAATTGTGTCTGTAGTTCAAGATGCCAGGAGCAGCCCTCTGCCATCAGCTGTCACCACTCGTCTCTGTCTGAGGGACCGCGTACACATGCACACACACACGCCTGCAACACCAGCCCTCGTTCTCAACCTGTCACACCTAGCCCTCGTCTTCCCCTCCTCTCCTTGAGGGACCGGCGAGGCAGTATATATACGGGCGGGGCCTTATGCTCACTGAGGAGCACTCCTCACATTCAAAATGTCCAAAATGACAAAACACAGTTATTGGTCCCATATATACATTAGAGGGTGAATATCCCAATCACATGACCCTCACTTGATAGATAGACACCGCCCACACAATCTATTTCACAAGGCATCCTCGGACAATGCGAGGTATTCATATAAGCACAGTTAATATCACTTATCAAGTCTTGCAAACCCTCGACTTGATTATAAAGTTCTAACATCATATAATCTCATTTGCCCATCATAAAGTTTCTTAAATACATCATGCCACTTGTAAAATTACACTGATTGTAATCCTGGACACATTAATAGTCTATGGGCTGATATAAATACGATGATGCAACATTATGTAAGTTCTCGTCATATCTAGAACCGTTAGTTGGGTCCTCTATAGGGAGACACTCCACACTCCTTGTCTTTTACAATAGTAGTGTCCCTATATAAATCTAACTGTTGTTCAACATTAATTTTAAAAGCACATAGATGATATACTGCTCACACAAGTGATGTCCTGACGTCCTGGCGGTGGCCAAGGGCCGGTATACCTACACCCTCCTCCTGCAAACAAAATTTTATTGGAGCATACACATTTTTGTATGTCAGTCCACACACCTAGATAGCAGGTCAGGCATGATATTATCCTTACCTCTAATGTGAACTACTTCTAAATCATACTCTTGCAAAAGAAGGCTCCATCTAGTCAATCTTTGGTTCTTATTATGGAATTTATTAAGGTACTTTAAGGGATGATGGTCGGTGTAAACGACCAATTTATTGTCTGAGGGACTCACATAAGCATTATAAAATTGCAAGGCTAGTATCAGTGCAAGGAGTTCCTTCTCAATTACTGAATAATTACGCTGGGCCGAGTTGAACTTCTTACTGTAATAACTGACAGGTCTCTCTATTCCTTGACTGTCATTCTGCAAAACTACGGCCCCAGCACCTATGTTACTCGCATCAATAGCTAGCTTAAAAGGTTTTTCAAAGTCAGGGGCAAGCAAAAGAGGTGAGGAAGACAGAGTGAGTTTAAGAAGCTTAAATGCTGCATCACACTCAGGATTCCAGGTGAACTTCTTTTCCTTCCTCAATAGGACAGACAAGGGTGCAACCACATCTGCAAAGTTCATTATAAACATGCTGTAGTAACCCGCCATACCTAGAATTCTCCTCACGTCCTTCCTATTCTTAGGAGGTTGCAGGTCACAGCTGGCCCTTACCTTAGCCTCAGGAGGGGCCACAGTCCCTCGACCTACTACATAGCCTAAGTTTTCTACTTGTGCGTGCACAAAGGTGCACTTGCTCAGTTTGATTACTAAGTTAGCATGGCTTAAGGCCTTTAACAAACTCTCAAGTCTAGTCAGGTGATCTTCCCAGGTATCACTGTAAACAATTAAGTCATCTATATATGCCACACAACCTTCGAGACCCTTGGTTTTCTCGTTCATTAGTCTTTGAAAAGTGGCGCTGGCATTCTTCATACCGAAAGTCATGACTCTACATTTATAAGTGTTCCCGAGAGTCACAAAGCATGAAGCCTCTTGTGCCCTCTCTGTCAGTGGTACTTGCCAAAAACCCTTTAAGAGATCAAGCTTAGTTATGAATTTGGCTTTACCTACTGTATCAACACATTCATCCACACGAGGTAATGGATAAGTATCAGTTTTAGAGTTTTTGTTTAGAACCCTGTAGTCTATACAAAATCTCACTGACCCACCTGGTTTGTCTACTAGGGTGACTGGTGAGGACTCAATCATCTCATGGCGCAGCATGTAGTCCAGCTCCTCCTTGATCAGCTCCGCCTTCTTGGGGTTCACACGGTAGGCCCTCTGCTTCACTGGTCGAGCTCTCTGCACATCCACGTCATGTTGTATTAGAGAAGTCCTTCCTGGGGAGCCTCTGAACACCTCTCTGTGTCTCAGGAGCAACTCTCTGAGTTCATCACTTCCCTGTCTCGGTAGGTGCTTCAACTTCTCTGGGAGCTCCTCCTCAAAACAGGTCTCGTGAAGTGACGCAGTAGCAGGCTATCACTAACATGGTAGCCGGAATCTGGGTCCTCCTCGGCTTCCGTCCAGAGAGGCTTCAAGTCTGGGTCCTCACGCTGACACTGCCTGAGGGATGAATCTCGGAACACATGGGGGTAAGCATATGGGGTCCCCTGACTCTTGAATAATTCAGCTAGGCCATATGAATCCTCAGTCACACCCTCAGCATTCTTTACTGAGCCCTCGTCCTCTACATGGGACCTTTCAGACTCAGACACTGACTCAGGTTCACTCTCACACGGCTTAACCTCCTGTTCCCTCATCTCCTAAGCCTTATGAACCTTGGCCCGTGCCACGGCACAAACAGGAAAGAGGTCAGGGATCTCACTCACCATGTCGTTGGTTTCCACACAACTCACTGGGTAAGTCGAAACAATGGGAGACATACACTTACTTCCCTCAACCAAGTCATTTCCCAATAGTATGTCTGCTTCAGGAATGGGCAGAGTATCTAAGACAGCAACCTTGGCACTTCTCTGGTATCTTTCACACTCTAATCCTATGTCTACCAGAGGGGCAGATACTGTGCCGCCTATACCACACAGAATGGCGTACTGATCACTCTCGATCCCGTCCTCAAACATACTGCGCGTCACAAGGGTACGAGATACACCAGTGTCTCTCACAATTCTTACACGCCTCAGTCTATCTCCACACTTTATGATACCTACAAGACTGTGTTCTCTATATGGGTCCAGCACATTACCTAATTCATTCAACCTTTCATTGACTAAGGCAATGGATTTGAAGTCACGCAAGTATGACTCCTTGCTTGAACCCATCTCCTTTTTCGGAGGAAGCAATACTTGGCTATGTGGCCTGGTTTACCACAATAGTTACATTTAATCTGAGACTTATAGCTTTTATTTGAATTAGAAGATTTATTACTTGATGTAGGCTGTTGCATCCCTTCAGATTTTTGGGATGTGTGAGTGACATTAGTGGGGTTCTTATCATAGTTGTTTACATTAGATTCTTTGGTAGGATTGCTTCCTCCCTTCTTAACTCTATGCTCAGGTCATGCTACAGATAACTTGTGGGTTAATGAGTATTTGTCTGCTGTGATGGCTGCATTCTCAGGGTCAAAGATATTGTTATCGGCTAAATGAACTTTAATTTCCTTGGGAATTGTATGACAGAAGTTTTCAAATAGCATAAGATCAAAAAGAGCCTGGTAATCTTCACCAGTCTGAGTGGAATGCAACCATCTGTCCAGAGCCTTGCGCATGCCATGTAAATGTTGTGATAAAGTTACATTAGGGGCTTTTGTACAATTACGAAACCTCACTCTGTAGGCTTCTGGGACTAACTCATACGCACGCAAAATACTCTCTTTAACAGTGGCATAGTCACGGCTCTGTTCATTTGTTAATGAAGTAAAAACCTCTAGTGCCCAGCCCTTTAATTATCACGCTGTGCAGCAGCATGGTCAATTTGTCCTCTGGCCAAGCAAGATTCTCGGCCACCCTTTCAAAGGACAAAAAGTATCCCGTGGGATCATCCTCATTAAATGTTGGTACCATGCTTACATGTTTTGTTACATCAAAGGCAGGCCTACGGGTTATCTATCACGGGGCATATAATCATTAGGTGGAACACGCTCACGCTCCACTTGGACTCTCTCTCTCTCTATTTGGTTCCTCTCTCTCTCACTTTCACGCTCCATTTGGATTCTCTCTCTCTCTATTTGGTTCCTCTCTCTCTCACTCTCAAGTTGCATTCTAGCTAGTTCGAGTCTCGTGGCATCACTCATAGAACTGCCACCAGAATGAGCACTAGAAATGCTCATGGCACTCCTTAGAGTTCTCGGACTTGTCGGACTTCTTGGGCTCCTCGGGCTTGTTGGGCCCCTAGAAACTCTCACACTACTCTCTCTAGCGGGAGGCAAGTGAAGACTGAACCCATTAAAGTCTGGTGAAGCCGAAATGTACATTTTGCTGAGGACCTTCACTAGAATCTCTTCTTTAGAGTCCTCGGACTCTAACTCAACATTTATAAACCTAGCTAGAATACGTAACTCTCCATCAGTGAGAGCTCGGACCGACTCGGGTGAGTGTGTGAGCAGGAAAGCTCCTACACTATGTTCAGTAATAGTCGGCATGGTGGCGGCAAAGGCAAAAATACGTGGGCAGCAGAAAACATATCAGGCAGAGAAGTAGCTTATTCAATCACTCAACAAATAATGGCATGGCATGATAAATTGCAGGTGATCTCTTTAAAATAACATTCTAACCATGACTCGTGAATCATGAATCCTCCATATGACATAAGGTGTGATTTATACAAAATTGGGATCCTGGCATAAGGTTGCCAAAACAAACCTGACCGGGGTCGCCAAAACAAAATGGGAACCCTCCGTTCACTATTTTGTTATATCGACTGTAACGAATTCTCTTCAGAACTCATACAAAGTCTAAAGAGACCTCGGACACAACAACGCGAATCTGACTACTTCAGAAGACAGGTAGGGTTAATATCCCAATTCATGTACATCTACACTGCTATCACATGGAAGGAAATCATATTGATACAGTGTCAATGGATTCATATCATATTATAATTCACTTCTGTCACTGTACAATAGCCTACTGTGAAGTAAATTATATAGGCACTCCTCAAGATGAAATGAGTTAGGCTAAGCATACTTCTCAAAAATATCAGAAGTGAAATTGATTAACTATCAAAGAAACACGTTGATAAATTACTCCTATAAAGTATCAAGACTCCTCACTTAAACAGGCAATAATAAATACAGTGAATTTGATTGAGAATTAAAGAAACATTTTGACTCAAATGACTCATCAAATATCGGGTGCTTAATTAAGCCAATAACATATAAATGTCCCACTGGGACATAGTCAAAACAATATGGGAAATATAAATGGCCCACTGGGATATCATCAAAACAATATGGGATATCTGTATGACAATGTCAGCCCAGGTGGTTCTTAATGTGCAAATAATAGGCCACCGAAAATCATTAATCATGCATTCTTTAAGTAACTATTTTACTGGAATGTTAAATCTGTAGGGGTGGCATTTATCACACAAATATCCTGTATGCAGATCCTAACTAATGCGCACATATAAAATATATAACCCAGTTCATCAGAGATACAATATACAATTATATCTTTGATCAAAAGGTCAATCAACACACATAAATATAAATCAATACAAGAGAGCACTGCAAAAATATATACATTGAGAATAGCAAGGCTCCGTATCAACACACAAATACTCACACACACAATTGTGTCTGTAGTTCAAGATGCCAGGAGCAGCCCTCTGCCATCAGCTGTCACCACTCGTCTCTGTCTGAGGGACCGCGTACACATGCACGCACACACGCCTGCAACACCAGCCCTCGTTCTCAACCTGTCACACCTAGCCCTCGTCTTCCCCTCCTCTCCTTGAGGGACCGGCGAGGCAGTATATATACGGGCGGGGCCTTATGCTCACTGAGGGGCACTCCTCACATTCAAAATGTCCAAAATGACAATATATTATGTGTTTGTATACAGTATAATTATACAGTATATATATATATATATATATATATATATATATATATATATATATATATTTGTGTGTGTATGTGTATATGTATGTATATGTGTATGTCTATCTATCTATCTATATGCTCAGGCCCAATCCCCATTTTGGGGGTAGCTGACTCAAGACAGAGCAAGAACGGGGAAAACACAAAAACAACATAAAACAACAAATGAACACAGATAAAAAGCACAAACTCACACACATCCAGATCACCCAGGAGAAGACCCAGAGACCAGGGTCACCAAGGTCGCTCCAGCCCTCCCCCGGCCCCCGACCACCCGGAGAGGTTCCGATCTCGGCAGGCAGGCATGCAGCGGAGCCAAAGCCACAAGCCCTCCCACCACACTTCCAGGCGCACCCTTCATATTAATCGTCTCCCTGGGCCAGGCGCCTGATGGACTATTATCTAGTCCAACTTGCGCCCGACCCCTTACTCCAAATGACCACGTGTTCACTCAACTATTCAGAAGCATTCTCCATTCACTCCTGTCCACCACCACTTCCCCTGCCTGATCTATAGTCATTCCTCTATCATCCAAAGCCTTTTTTACACAGTCTCTCCATCTCAATTTTTTCATTCACCCGCCGGCTTTAGCATCGCCAACAGCTCCGCATCGCCACTGAGAAAACTCGATCATAATTTGAGTATTTCATATCCCAATTCCCTTTATTCATTGCATGAACAGTAGTTAAGTGCTTGTTTAACCTCCACATAGTTCTGTAGTTGCCGTGCATGTTATTTTATTGCTTTTCTGACTGATAAACATTGTTGTTTACATTTGTTATCCTAGCTTGTAGCAGACGACGCACGCGCACCTCTAATCGACCTAGCTTTGTATTTTCTTATTAACTCTAGTAGTTATCGTATTCAGTATCCTACTGTAGCTATATATATCTGTAATTTTAGTTGTTGCTTGCATGATCTTGTACTGTAGTAACCTTTGACTGATAACTTTGTTTATCTAAATATAATCCTGCTTGACTAGCCTACAGTGACACCAGCGCCATCTGTTGATACAGTATATTAACCCCTTGTGTGCAGTTACACTTTATTTTATATAATCTCTATTTGGTGAATTGTATATTTAGTTACATATTCTATTATATATATATATATATATATATTTGTTTTGCTTTTTTAGGTAGGTTATCACCCCTGGTAGCCTACTTCTGCATATTTCATACTTTTTTGTTTTTGGTTATTTTTGTTTTAGGTTAGTCTAGGCTATCATCCCTGGTGGCCTATTTCTGCGTACGGTACTTCAATTTTTAAATTTTCAGTTAGGCTATCACCGCTGGTGGAATATTTCTGCGGACCGGTATTTCATAATTTTTGTTTTCGGTTAAACTAGGCTATCATCCCTGGTGGCCTATTTCTGCGTACTTCAATTTTTAAATTTTCAGTTAGGCTATCACCGCTGGTGGCCTATTTCTGCGTACCAGTATTTCATAATTTTTGTTTTCGGTTATTTTTGTTTTCGGTTAGTCTAGGCTATCACCGCTGGTGGCCTATTTCTGCGTACCGGTATTTCATAATTTTTGTTTTCGGTTATTTTTGTTTTCGGTTAGTCTAGGCTATCATCCCTGGTGGCCTATTTCTGCGTACTTCAATTTTTAAATTTTCAGTTAAGCTATCACCGCTGGTGGCCTATTTCTGCGTACCGGTAGTTCATAATTTTTGTTTTCGGTTAGGATAGGCTATAACCCCTGGTGGCCTATTTCTGTTTAAATAAACATAAATTGTTTTCGGTTCGGCTATCACTGCGTATTCAAATTTAATTTTGTTTTGTTTTAATTTTTGGTTAGGCTATCACCGCTGATAACCTATTTGTGTGTATTTCAACATTTTTGTTTTCGGTTAGGCCTATTTAAGTAAGTGCAGCGACCTGAAGGGAGTGAAGTGTTTTTAAAGTGAGTTTAGTGTTTTTAAAGTGAATTAAGTGTTTTTAAGTGAGTGAAGTGAACTGAAGAAAGTGATCGTCACCATGCCTCGTGCCTGTACGAACTGCGCCGGTAGGTTTGGTGCTTCCATGTTTGCTCCTGCCGATCCACAAGTCTGCCGACTCTGCCAGCAACGAGAGGATTTGACAGCAAAATTGGATGAAGCCCTCAACAAGATCAACGCCCTCACCAGGAAGCTGGAATCACTCCAAGAGTTTGTAACACTCAACGTTGGAGTATCACTAACTCAAATTGTTTCAACTCCAGCATCCACCACCGCCCCAACGTCATCTGCCAACAATCCAACACCTGCAGTAGACACTGCAGCAGATGCTTCTGACGAACCTGAGCCGACATCAAACCAGGACAGCCGCCCTGTTCACCTTAGTCTCTCCCCCACTCCTCGTGCAAGAAGCCTGCTAGCACGAACAGTACCAACCCCTCGCCCCCGTTCTAACCACTCCTCTCCCCGACCTGTACGTAGAGTCCCGCCACCACAGGTTTCCGGATTTACACCAGTGAGGAACGGTGCACGGCCAACGCAGAAAAGGTCTCATCTACCAGTCACAATGTCAAACAGATTTGAGATATTGGTAGAGATGGAAGACGAACCAGAAGAGACCAGGCTCGTTGGGGATTCCATCCTACGAGGACAGGTCGAAGAGTTCTGCGACAGAGTCCCAAATCAACGAAAAAGATTTTGCATCCCAGGAGCTGGACTGGACGACATTGTGGAAGCCTTCGAAGATACCACAAAGGATGCAAATGAAAATACCCTTTTTGTCATCCATGCTGGTTCAAATGACGTCATGCGCACCAGATCCGAAGAGTTGATGGATAAATATCGCAAGATGATCCAGCACTACAAAAACAAGTCAAGGAATATCATCATCTCAGGCATTCTCCCCAAGATCGACGCACCTGACAAATTCTACGACAAGGCCTTCAGCACAAATAGCCGACTAAAACATTTGTGTCTGAGGGAAGAAGTTGAATTCATCAACCTCTGGGACAACTTCTACAACCAGCCTACTCTGTTCCGCAAGGATGGCACTCATCTAAACCCTGTGGGTTCAGCACGCATGGGTCGTCTCCTACACGAAGCAGTCCGCAGCCATGGATCAAAAAACGCCATCCGAGAAGAAGCAGCAGTGACATAAATCATCCAACGCCAAGAAAAAAACAGAGGCAACCGAGGACCACCAGCGATAAGGACCGGAGACAGCGAGGACCGAGGACAGCCATGAACATAAATGTAGATCCGACAAGAACCAAAAATATTATTGAAGCGCGTTCCGTGAGTTCTAAAATAACAAATTTAAAGGTTTTCTATGCAAACGCTCGTAGCATACGCAATAAATTTTCAGATTTAGAGGAGCTAGTGTTTACAGAAAATTATGATGTGATTGGCATAACAGAATCTTGGCTCAATACAGAAGATAGAGACTTTTTAGCAGAGTATTCACTTCCCGGTTATGTAATGTTTGAGAAAAGCCGAATAAATCGAAATGGAGGTGGCGTTTTACTTTATATCAAAGAAAGTCTTAACCCTACCCTCTTGTCAAAACCTCAAATTGTGAACGTCGACGCATCTTTTGTGCTAATAAAGAATAATAAAGGTACCAAAATAATACTTGCATTAATATACAGACCTCCAGCTCAATCAGTGCAAACTGACCGAGAAATTTACGAACAAATTGCAGATATAAGTAACTCGCAAGATACCGTAATTTTTGGTGACTTTAATTTACCTGTGACCAAGTGGGGCGATACTCTTACTTCACACTCCGGACATGACTTGTATACGAACTTGCAAGAGAGTTCGCTTTATCAATTTGTTGGAACGCCGACCCGTGGTAATAACGTTCTTGACATTGTACTTGCAACAAAAGAAGAATTAATAGAGAATTTGAATGTTGGTGATGAATTCAGTAACAGCGACCATCATACGATAACTTTCACTTTAAAGTTTACTAGTAACGAACCAAATAGTAGCATCGAAAAAGTCCCTAATTTCAAGAAAGCAAACTTCCATAAACTTAGAGCTATGTTTAAAGAAACTGACTGGAGCTTTTTAATTCACAATAACGACATAAATACATCTTGGAAGTTATTCGAAGCCACTTACCTAAAAGCAGTGCAAGACTGCATACCATCGAAAACTCGGCGTCCAGGCCATAATAATAAGCCCAAATGGTGGAATAAAGATATTTCAAACTGCCTGCTTGCTAAAAAATTTGCTAATGATAGATTAAAATCCTCACAAAATGACGAAGAACTGCTGAAATTTGTAGAGCTACGACGCAAAGCCAAAAAGTTAATTAAGCAAAGTAAAAAGACCTTAGAGTTACATATTGCGAATCAAAGTAAAACAAACCCGAAAGAATTCTATAGTTATATCAGAAAGAAAAAAGTAGTTACTTCAACTGTTGGACCGTTAGTCGATGAAAATGGAGAATACACCAAAGACGAAGAACAAATGAGTAATGCCCTCAATACCTTCTTTGCATCAGTTTTTACAACAGAAGACCTCAGTGATATCCCTACACCATCGCCGATTCAGATTGATAATTCAGATGTTTTAAGCAATATCACCGTTACAGAGAGAGAAGTATTGAATTGTTTAGATAAACTCAAGGTAAATAAAACGCCTGGACCTGATACAATCTCGCCTAGAGTTCTAAAGGAAGCTAAGGATGAGCTCTCTAAACCACTGACATTACTATTCAATAAATCCTTGCAGTCTGGAACTATGCCCGATCAGTGGAAGCTAGCCAACGTAACACCGATATTCAAAAAAGGCAGCAAATCCCTATCCAGTAACTATCGTCCAATTAGCTTAACCTCAGTTGTATGTAAAATGCTAGAAACGGTCATACGAGACAGACTCGTAAATCACTTAGAGGAAAATAACATACTTAAAGATACTCAACACGGCTTTCGTAAAAAACGTTCCTGTTTAACAAACCTCTTAGACTTCTTCCACGATATCCTCAACCTCTACGATGAGAGTAAAGCTGTAGATATTATATACCTTGATTTTCAAAAGGCCTTTGACAAAGTTCCCCACAAACGTTTACTGCTAAAACTAAAAGCGCATGGAATACAAGACGGTGTGTTGAAATGGATAGAAAATTGGCTCAGCGACAGAAAGCAAAGAGTAGTCATAAACGGTAAGGCATCAAAATGGACCAATGTAAGTAGCGGGGTACCCCAGGGATCGGTACTAGGACCAATTCTCTTTCTAATTTACATCAACGACATAGATGAGGGTCTCACCTGCACAATCTCAAAATTTGCTGACGATACAAAAATTGCAAATAGCGTACTCTCAAAAGAACAAGTTGACGATATGCAACACAATCTAGATAAATTGTCATGTTGGGCCCAAATTTGGCAAATGAGTTTCAATGCGGATAAATGTAAAGTACTACATATCGGATACCTAAATGAGAAAGCAAACTATTCGATGAATGGCACTCAGCTTAAGAATGTAAACAGAGAAACCGATCTGGGAGTAACAATATCGAGTAACCTAAAACCGAGTCAACAATGTTCAGAAGTTGTTAAGAAGGCAAACAAAATAATTGGCTTTATAGGCAGGTCATTTGAGCATAAATCCAAAGAAGTTATCCTAACCCTTTACAATTCCTTAGTCCGCCCTCTTCTGGAATACTGCGTTCAATCCTGGTGCCCTTATTACCAAAAAGATATAAACAAGCTAGAACGAGTTCAACGTAGAGTTACCAAAATGATACCTAGCCTAAAGAACAAACCATACGAAGAGCGTCTTAGAGAATTAAATCTATTTCCTTTAACCCAGCGCAGATTAAGAGGCGACTTAATTCAAGTGTTCAAAATCATCAAAGGCATCGACAATATGAACTGTAGTAAGTACTTCACTATCGACCAATCTAATTACACGCGGGGAAACGGTTGCAAAATTATTGGTAAATCTTTTAACTCGCACGAATCTAAGAATTTCTTCTTCAATCGAGTTGTCAACTTGTGGAATGGGCTTCCCCGAAACGTTATAGACTGCATCACCGTTGATTCATTTAAACTCCGCCTAGACAAATATCTCGCATCAAACCCGCGACTGACTGCGTTTGTAAATGAATAACTTTATTTTATCCCCCCCTCAGTTACTAACCCATCTGTCCCCTACTAACTTCCTAATCCTGCCACGGACATTAGTTCCAGGGCAGTAATTCCCTTTCCAATGTTCCCTTACCCACTCTAAACCACTGTTTGGACACTTGATCCTCAGTGTTTTGGAGGACAAGCAACCTAGAAGGGTCACTGGATCTGTTGTTGCTTGATTTCCTTTGTACTCCTTTGTACTCCTTTGTACTCAATGGGGGTCTTCCTGCCCTTCTATCTCCCCTTGTACCTGGCTCACATATTCTCTTTGTAAGCCTTTCATCTCCCATTCGTTCAACATGACCATACCAGCTCAGCACCCTTCTGTCCACTCTGGCTGACAAATGTTCCTGCTGCCCCACTCTCCTACGTATCTCTTCATTCCTCAATCTGTCTCTACGAGTAACTCCACACATACTCCTCAAGCAGCTCATCTCCATCACATCCAGCCCTCTTTGCTCCTTTTTCTTCAGAGCCCATGTCTCAGCCCCATACATCACTGTTGGCACAACAATTTCTTGATACAGTGCAGATTTTTACTTTCACTCCGAGATTTCTCGTCTTCCACATTTTTTTTATTTTTTTATTTTATTTTTTTACATGTGATTAAGGGAGGCAAAAGGCATAACTGCCTATAGCGAGTACCTCCCCCATAGTTGAAAGAGTGACAGGGCCAAAATCAAGGGACGTTCGAGCCAAAACATACTTCCCATTGCTCCGAAAACCTTCCTTCCTTCACACACTCTCTGTTTTACCTCCACTTCCATACCTCCACTCCTGCTTATCGTTCCTCCTAGATATTTAAAACACTCTACTTGTTCCAATATTTCCCCATCCAGCCTCACATCTAGATTCACCCTATGCTCTCCCCTATTACACACCATTACTTTATTTTTATTGAAGTTCACCTTCAGTTTCCTCCTTCCACAAACCACACCAAACTCTTTGACTACCCGCTGCAGTTTCTCATTAGAATCCGCCACCAATGCTGTGTCATCAGCGAACAGCAACTGATTCAACTCCCAATCTCTACCATTCTTTCCTACTAAACCTAATCCTCTTCCCATAGTTCTCATTTTCACCTCCCTCACCACACCATCCATAAACATATTAAACAGCCATGGTGACATTACACAACCCTGTCGCAAACCTACCTTTACCTCAAACCATTTACTCAACTCACCATTTCCTACTCTCACACATGCTCTGCTCCCTTCATAAAAACTCTTAACTGCTTCTAACAAATTTCCTCCTATTTCATAAATCCTTAACACCTTCCACATTGCTTCACGGTCCACACGATCATACGCTTTTTCCAAGTCCATAAAAGCCCAAAATATCTCCCTATGCTTCTCTAAATACTTCTCGCATAACTGTCTTACTGCAAACATCTGATCCACGCACCCTCTTCCCCTCCTAAAACCGCACTGTTCTTCTCCTATTGCAACTTTCTTACACTTTATTAACCTCTCTATCAACCATACAGCTTTCCAACCACTGACAATAAACTAATACCTCTATAACTTGAACACTCCTGCCGATCTCCCTTCCCCTTGTACAATGGCGCAATACATGCACTCTTCCAGTCTATTGGTACCATTGACACAGCAAAGCACACATTGAAAAGTCTCACCAACCAATCATTTTCACATCTCCACCCTTCTTTATACACTCCACAGCAATACCATCCAAACCTTCTGCTTTTCCCGCTCTCATTTGTTTCACTGCTTCTTTCACCTCATTTTCCTCAATCCTTTCATTCATTCCCTGCCACCTGGGTGGCCTGAGTAACCTATCTCCATCCACCTCAGCTTCAATCACTGCTTCTCTTCCATCTCTTGTATTTAACAAAGATTCAAAATACTTGGCATATCTTTTCCTCACTTCAACTGGTTCCACTAGTAATTCTCCATTTACATCTTTCACTGACTCTTCCCTCTTTTGTCCTTCTTTCCTTACTTTATTTACCTCCTTCCAGAACATCTTCTTTCGTTCTTCAAAATTCTCACTCAGCCTTTGACCCCACCTTTCGTTTGCATCTTTTTTCGCTTCTCTAATTTTCCGTTTTGCCTCTCTCCTTTTCTCCTTGTACCTCTCCCATACCTCAACACTACCATCCTGTAAAACCCTCTCAAAACACTGTCTCTTCTCCTCAACTGCCTTTCTCACCGTATCATTCCACCAGTTGCTTCCCTTCCTGATACTTCTGCCTCCTACTTTCCTTTTGCCGCATACTACCTCTGCACTTGCTTTCACTCCTTCCTTAAACTGTTGCCATTCAACCTCTACTTCTCTCTCTTCCATCTCTCTCACTGCCATCCACTTTTCATTAATTTTAGTCTTTCCTTGTACTCCCTCTCTTTTTCACCCTTCTCTAACTCACTAACTTTTATTACCTCTCTTACTTCACGCTTGTCTCTTATTCTCCTGTAACTCTTAACTCTTAGCTTTCCCTCCACCAGGTAATGATCTGACATACCCTCCGCCTCACCTCTCATCACATTCACATCCAGCAGTCTACACAATCTTTCCCTTGTCACCAGCACATAATCCATGAATGCCCTCTCTACAATCTCTCCCCTCACAAGTCTATGCCAGGTGTACTTGTGTATACGCCTTTTTTTGAAGAACGTATTACCTACACTCAATCTACACTCTTCACATACATTTTTCAGTCTTTCTGCACTCTCGTTTACACCATCCACACCAAAATTACCGATGACTCCCTCAACAGGCTCATTTCCTACCCTAGCATTTAGGTCCCCTAAAACTATAACATTTTCATTTTCATCAAGCCCATGTAGACAATCTCTCAAACCCTCCCAGAAACCCTCTACTTCGTCTAACTCTCTTTCACTTCCTGGTCCATACACACTTACAAAAACCC
Source organism: Paralithodes platypus (assembly GCA_032716605.1). Lineage (NCBI taxonomy): Eukaryota > Metazoa > Arthropoda > Malacostraca > Decapoda > Lithodidae > Paralithodes > Paralithodes platypus. The sequence goes on from CM064482.1 coordinate 16,394,187, forward strand.
ACCTTTCACCCTTAAACCGCATTCTCACCCACATTAGCCTTGATGACACCTCTTTCCACTCTTTTATACTCTCTCAACTCCTCCTTCACAATAATAGCCACTCCTTCTTTCCCCCTGACTCCCTCGTCTACTCCAGACTTTCTACCTATCACGTTTCCAATATCCACTTCTCCCTCTCCTTTCATCTTTGTTTGCACCAGAAAGTGGCGGGCGTTGGGGTCGCCGCATCCCTACGCCATTTGAAAAAATTAGAGATGCAGAAGAAGAAAAAGATAGAAGGGGCTATGGGAAGTATAGGACACCAACCCTCACTCTGACAAAGGGTCAGCCCACCACCGATGTGTATGTATGAAATATAATAAAATGCAATATATATATATATATATTACATCTTAGATTCAATTATTATTATTAGGATTCATTATCCAACTCTCATTGTAACTCTTTATAACTTCCCACTCCTGTGTTCATGATTCAGTTTCCTTTCCCATGCATGGTAAGCTTGCTACCATCACTATTGATCCCCACCACACTCTTAACATGTTCTTCTTGTTCTTGTGGGGTTGGAAGGGCGCTCGGGTGGTAGACACTCGCTTGGCCCTGTAAGACGAGTCGTCAGTGGGTTCTCATACTACAGGATATGAACAATTCCCGTAGCTAGGAGATATGTGCATAAACATATTGAGAGCTCAAGCTTCCTGACCTCATCGATATCCGTACCACCCAGGAGCAATCTCAAACCAACCCCACCTGCATCCAGCCTCCGGACCCGTTCACACAACGTCACCCGATAGCTGTAGAACCTGGGGCACTCTTCCACTAGATGTTCTGGGGTCTCAGGGATGTTACACCAACGGCAGGATGGGCTGGCAACCATACGCAGGCGATGGAGATGATGGGACAGTGCCGAGTGGCCGATGCGCAGCCTCGCTAGAGCCACGTCCAGTCTGCGGAGGGGGTGGCGACTCCAAGACTGCAGGCACGAGGTGTCCCGGTATCTGCCCAGTGTTGTGAATCGCAGCAGGGGACACAGCTCCCGATCCCACTGGCTTCGACATGCCCTCCTGATGACGGCGTCATGGGTACGCTGATCCCAGTCCAGATACTCCAGGGGCACTGAAGAGTGTGCCATCGCCGCCGCCCTGTCAGCCACCTCGTTGCCTCGGATACCGGTATGTGACAGAACCCACTGGAGCACAACCAACCAAGGGGGGGCCTGACATCGTAGTAGAAGACCCAAAATATCATAGACCAACACTATATTGGATGACGGGGTGCCCGACCGGAGGAGATGGAGGGATGAGAGGGAATCTGTGTAGATGACCACCCTTTGCAGCTGGAGATTGGCCCGTATGAAGATCAGTGCCCGATGGATGGCGTAGAGGTCCACCGTTATGACCGGGTGACCGGCGAGTCGCCATGTCTGACAGAGAGAAAGGTCCTCATAGTAGACCGCTGCTGTGGCCGAGGATGGTGGTAGTACTGAACCGTCCGTGAAGATAATGAAGGACCCCACATAACGGGTTGCCGTTAGCTCCGCAAAGTAAACCCTGGCGTGCCCCGCATCCGTATTCTTCTTGAAACCCCTGTGGAATGTTGTCCTGACCACAGAGGAGATATCCCTCCAGGGCGGTACTGGCGACACTGACGGGACAGGCGAGGGAGACGGTGGTCCTGCCCCCAGATTGCGATAGTGAAGGAGGCTTCTCATGAGGAAGGGTCTACGGCTCTTCAATGGCCACGACGGGGCCACCTCCGATACCCCAGAGGAGGCATGTGACGCCGCCAGTGGATGTGTACTGGGGAAGGCCATCACCCGTCGCACCCACATACAGTCTGCCATTACCCTGACCCAGGATAGCGGCAACAGCCCAGTTTCCGCCATGAGGGATGTTGTTGGCGAAGAGCAAAAAGCACCCAGGGCGATCCGCATGGCCGCATTGTGGATGGGGTCCAGTTTCCTCAGGACAGAGGCCGATGCAGACCCATATACTGCACTTCCATATGCCAACTTGCCCTGTATGAAAGCCATGTAGAACCGGAGGAGGTCGTCCCTCGCTGCCCCCCACTTGGAACCGGCTATACACTTCATGAGGCCTAGACGTTTCACACACGCTGACCTCAGATAGTCGATATGGGCCCGCCACGTCAGGATAGGCCCATCCAACCGTAGGCCCAAGAATGTATGACGGTTCCGATATGGGAGCGATTCGCCCCCCATCACCACACGTGGTATTCCCGGGAGCTTGGTCTTCAGAGTGAAGCACATCAAGGCACTCTTCTGGGTGTTCAGCCGCAGACCCCACGCCGACGCCCATTCGTAAAACTCCTCAACCGCCGCCTGTAGGGATTCTTGCACCTCCTGTAGGGAATCGGCGGAGCTCACGATCGTGATATCATCTGCGTAGGCCAGCGTGCTAGCAGACCGGAAGCAGGGCATATCAGACAGCAGGGCATTAAACAGGGGAGGGTTGAGGCTCGAACCCTGGATGACCCCCCGGCGGACACGGAAGGGTCTCGACTCCGATGTTCCGATTGATACGCTGATAGTCCTGTCCTGGAGAAAGCTGCGGAACCATGACAGGACTGTACCACCCATCCCCATCTTCCCCAGCTTATAGAGAATACCGGTATGGGATGCAGAATCAAAAGTGCCAGCGATGTCAATGAAGGCGGCCAGCAGGACCCGCTTGCCCCGATAAGCATCCTGGATCAGGTACTCCAATCGCAGCAGCACATCTATCGTACCCCGGCCGGGACGGAATCCGTACATGTTCGCAGGTAGTAGAGCCCTCGATTCCAGCCACCACATGAGTCGGGAGGTCACCATCCTCTCCATGACCTTACCCACCACTGAGAGTAGACAGATTCCTCTCCGAGAAGAGGGGAGCGTGGGGTCTTTCCCCGGCTTCGGGAACGGCAGCAATAGAGCATGCTTCCATGTAGGCTCCAAAACCGGTTCTGCATGGCAGGCTGGGGGGGGCAGGGCATCCTGTGAGGGAACGCTGCGTCTGAGTCGGTCCACACGACGACGCGGCCGCTGCGACCTGGGGGTCGCCAGGTGATGGATAACCACTCCTGCACTGGAAGTGGGCCGGACCGAAACACTCTCCTCCCGCCGAACAACATCCCCCGAATCCACCTCGTCCCCTGCAGGTTCGACTTCCCGGTCAACCATCATATCCCCAAGTGCTGCATACCTGTTGGTGGCCGCTACCGCTGCGTATGAAGAGGCACCACTGGCAGACCGAGGAGCCCGGCGAGGAGGTGGAGGACCCATCGTAGTTTCGGTGGGCAGAGGAGTAACCTGAGCCGACGGGGCAGTTCGTCGTCGGGGATTGAGGCCTCGGAGGAGGCCATTGAGGGCAGCCACACCCATCTCCCCGGCCTTATAGTCCTCATGATGGTCAATCGCACGTGTAAACAACGGGCACGAGCGGGACGTCACCCTGTGTGCCCCCCCACAAAAATAGCAGCTTGGTGCATTGTTGCAGGCCTGACCTCCCCTTTGCATGTCATGAAAGCCACTGCAATTACGGCACCGTACCTTATTCCTGCAGGACACCGTACTATGGCCAAAAAAGTGGCAGTTGTGATGTGGCAACATCTGCTTGGCCCACTCAAACATGGCTATTATCAAAATGACAATGGTGAGATACTGCCTAACCACCACAAAGGTTCCACCTGCACCACAGGCCATTGTAGAGTTGATCAGATGTCAGTGTAAAGCCCATTGCAATCCCAGAGGTGTTCATGCAGGAGACATAACTTGGCTTGCACAGACCTTTGTTTGTGTGGAAGTGACTGTGAAAATGACGCAGACTGTATTGCCGAAAATGACACTCAGGACAGTGATGATGATCTGTAAATGCTAATTCCTGAATGATATAGACCTAGTAGATTCTCTGTATAGAATTAATGGTTGAACCTTATTGCTAACAAGAATGTTTTCTTGCTTTATAAACCCATACCTATAACTTTAAAGAACCTGCACCATGTATTATGACTGTAATATAGTTATATCACAAATATGAAGATATTTTTCAATTGCCTTTGTTTTTTTGTATTTTCTATAACCCTGAGGACTATTATAAGGCTTTTATTGGATTTGTTAATCCAGAAAACATAGGATTAGCATACTTAATAAAGTTTCTAGATTGACTAGCAACCAAGATAACGATATGTATTTTATGGCGGCCATTTTGAAAATCCAATATGGCGGCCATGTAGGTATCTTTGCAAATGCCATCATTGATTTTCGGATTTTCTATGATCTCATGATTCTTAACCCTTAATTAGCGGCGAGCAACATAAGTCGAGTTAAATAAAGCTGGACTATGTGGCGGCGCTCGACATAGGTCGAGTGGCAATTTCAGCACGTAATGTGGCTGAGAGAGAGAGACAAGTGGTGGCAGGAGACTAGCGAGCGTATGACTGCTCCAGACCACCGCGGCGAACCTACTGACACAAATCTCAGCTCCCTCCTCCCTCTCTCACTCGCTACATACTCAATTATGTACCGAAAGTACCGAATTACCTGCTTTTTGCACTCGCGTTGCACGGTTATTGCAAGAAAAATATCCATCATACAAGGATCGTTATGGTGTCATTCGAAAGCTCTGTTTATGCCCTTTCAGGGATAGGTACTTGTTTTACGTTCTGGGTCTTATTTAGGCATGAAAATGATCACGTAAACAGTCCTATTTTGGCTAAAAACACCCCGCTGTGCGGTACATATAAATAAACCGCATAGGCCGCTCGTAAGGTGTTAAAATGTACAGGTTTGCTAATCTCCAATTGTTTTTAACAAACTTATATATATATTAATATAGTGAACCTGACTAAATAAATATTTAACTCCTTGAGGATTTGGAAGAGGTTTGAGTGTTTATTGTGGCTAGTATTAGATGATATTATGCAATTTATAAAAGCTCTCGATGACTTAAAGGCGAAAAAGCTATCTCGATTAACTAACAAGCTGCCAAAATGTTATCATAAACTGTATACAATAAGCTACAGAACTTACTGTCAATAAGCATCATGATCCTCAATGGGTCAACCATTACGGAAAAGCCAACCAGTTGAGTGGCTGGGTGAGAGCTGCCCAGGGACCGGATACTCAGTGATGCCATAAGTTAAGGCGAGGTTAGAGCTATAATAAGCCAATTAATTTCATATCGTATCCCTTACCCACGACGTCATAGTGTCCTTATAATAAGGAAACTAGATTATAATATGTTGTAATACCTAGCTACGACTTGCTTTGGAGTGTTAATAGCGCTAGCATAAACAAGTCCACTCTTATAATATGACTGTCGTTGGGAGATAAAACATCATAAGTGTTTTGAGTATCATGCCCCTGGATACATCAACGTTACCAAACCATCAATCTTCACCTTTCCCATTTACCACTACACTACCATCTTCATAAAATAATCATCAACGAAATAATAAATAAGTGTTATGGTTAAGATCCAACTAAATCCAAAATGATTGTTTGATAAGGTTAGAGCTGATAACATTGAGTTACCATCACTTTACCAGTTATCTTGCTGGTGGTGAATGCCTTGATGGATCCGACCGCCGAACTGGCAGAGACGCTAGTATATAATATATATATATATATATATATATGTATATATATATATATATATATATATATATATATATATATATACACAGAGTATATATAGCGTAAGTACAATACTGATTTTGTTGTTAGTAACCGTGCATATAAGAGATGTTGCCATAACATTGTAAGAACTGTCTCATCTTTGTGGGATAGTAAAGGTGCCGAGCATATAATTAGACCATGTAAATCATTCTGAAGCTCCAAGAGGAAGGATATATGCGAGGGGTAGACGGAGATGGTGCATGGTTGGGTGTGTCGGCGTCACATAAATACATTCATACATATATAATTTACAGGCCAAATACTCCACACGAGGTGCGGTTTCAATCTCACATCAGAATGGCGGTATTCCAGGCAGCCATATTCACAGTTGTTTCACTTGTCAGGTTTTTACATTTGTACCCTCCCGTCTCATAATAGCCATATAACAGAAAAGAGATGCGTCCTCGTATTCAGAAATGGTTAAGAGATAAGACCTTGCCATAAATGGATTATTGAACTTTACACTGATCCAATATTTTATCTTTGAATCTCTTTATATAATAACAATTTAATGCGTATGGAAAATTAAGTCCACGTATTGACAATATTGTTTATTGCAGAGACATGACAGTTTGGCACTTTTAAATGTGACTAATATTTCCAATCTTCCATTCATGGCAATGTGAATGTTTTCATCTATTATTGCATATATCGTTAGCAACAATAATGTATCGCACGAAGGTATAAATACCTCATCCTATTCTCTCCAATACTCCTTTTCTTTCAAGAAAAATCTAAGTCATAATGTTTTCACTCAAGCCAAATAAAGTTGTCTGTCAGTATGTTATACTATACCCCGACTCTCACCTCCCTCACCTGAAGCAGTTGGTGTAAAGCCATAATATGTGTTGATCCTCACTGTTACACAAGGAGGGCACAGTGGCAGGGGGAAAACTGTTAAAATTATTTCTTCACGGACACCATCGAGTTAATTCTTACTAATGTAGATTTTGTAGACCAAAACAAAACTGTTTATCTTGTACTATTATTACCTATTGTTCATTATGGGTATGGAGAAATGTGAGTGTGGCGAGATGCCAATGTCATCAGTGGATAAGGGAATGTGGTAGTGACCCGGGTTTACATATCCGCCTCCATACTTGCAGCAAAATCCTTCCTTCAAATAATTCCCAACTAAAATAACCGGATTATCAAAGACCCCCACCCCCACAACAAATAAAAGGAAGAACCAACTACAGAGACAGAATCATCAGAGAAAACGAAACAGGAGAGAAGAAGAAGGAGCAACTCAAACAAAAACAATAACAACAAAAGCAGAAGCCCCGAATACCAAACTCAACATGATGCCCAGGATACCCAAATTGCCCCACATCATCAACAGAGAAGACGGAAAGAAACATACCAGAGCAGACCTGCACGCGAAGAAAGAAATTACATCTCCATCACCAAAAGATAACCAACAATCAAAACCATGTGTACAAGAGAACCAACAAAACAAAATCAACACATATCCGCAAATAACTAATTTCCCTACACCCACTATTAACACCAGACGAGACGCCAGAATTGCCACCATCGCCCCGGAGATACCAGTAACACCAGGCAAGACCATCACTAAAACACCACAACACCACGAGGCTCCCAGAAAGAAGACAGTGTTCAGTCAGGGACAAAAGGACCAACATCGCCATCTTAAGAGAGGACACTTGCGCCCTTCTTCCACCCGGAAGCCGACTCACCTGCTCAAAACTTCTAAGGGGTCCTTCTAATCCCCCCTGGATACGCCCCCCTGGAGTTATGACCTTTTGACCCCTGCACACCTGCCCTGGTACATCTCAGCTGAAGTCGTCAGTACTCCAACGAAACCTGAATAAGGCAAGCAATGCTAGGGCTTGATGATCTGGCTTGTCAGCAATCTAGCCCTACAATTACCCTTCCATTCAAACAGAATATTGAAGCCATGGTAAATATCTCTTAAAGGTCCGAAGAGGTGTTTTTCCTATTGAGGAATTATTATTGTCACATACCATGGTATACATAACCATAAAAAGATCCCTAATAGGCTGCACCTCTTATTACTAGAAGTATGACTCACGGACATGTCCCCACCTTATTTCTCTTAATAAATCCGCATTCTAAAAACTATCAAGAGATACTTGCCATGGTATTATCTTTCGACTAGTTTCAAGGCTTTGCGAGATACCGTTACTTCGGCACTCTGCATATAGAAGTCCTTAGTGCATCTATCCAATGCCATTGTAGCGGACACTTGCAACTAAAAGGTTTAAACACCGTCCCTGAGTTCTTTGAACCTCTTTTAACGGTCAGTGGCCGATCGAGCGAATTAGTATAGGTCATGATCTTGCTATCTCCTCGCGTTAGCCCAATACGTTGTCACTGCGTCATGACACTAGAGACATTGTATTAAAGACCCTAAGTCAAGAGTACCGAAACGGAACTTTTGCCTAAATTCTCACCTATGCGAAGGTACCTAAATATGTTACAGAGTCCACAAGTATTCACCTGTGCGAAGGTACCTAAATAAGTAGAGTCCACCAGTATTGACTCTGCCTGAATGCTCACCAGTGCGAAGGTGTATACATAAGTTAGAGTCCAATACGATTAACTTAGCCTAATTTATCACTGGTTCTTAGAAGAGTTCCTGAATTATTTGTGAGTTAACTTAGAGGTAAATACAGCTATTATATTCCTGATCCTGTTCCAGATCCTCACCGTGCTAGGAAAGTGTATATATATTGTAAAACCATTTATCCACGCATAACTACTAGTATTGTTAAACCTAGGAGTAGACAAATAAATACTGTTCATAAATATACTCAGTGTTGTATGTATCCTTTATTTCTTCTAAGCATGTGTTGTGTGATTTTGACTTCTCCAATTGAGTAGAACCTACCAAATCCAATCTCAAGACCTGGTAAAAACCCTGGTATAAACCAACCTAGATGCATTTTCCCATTTCCTTACTCCCTCCAGCTCTCGCTGTCAATATTCAGACTTCATATTGGTTTCCGTCCTGACATGGTCTGAGATAGTTGGGTCATGCAAGTTGAACAGAGATTAATAGTGAGAGGGGCTGCTAATACTGTAATAAGGTGAAACGTATGTATTACGGGAATTTAGATGTTGTTAAAAGGAGATAAGAGAAAAATATTAGGTATAGGAGGAATAGAGTGACAGAGATGTCACTCTATTCCTCATCTACCTATTATTTCTCCCTCCTCTTTATCTCCATTTTCCTACCTTCTCCTCCTTGAAGCCTTTAAAGGGGTAGAGCAGGGTAGTGTACGGGACGAGGCCGAGGGAGGGTTGGTGGATGGAGGGAGGACAGGGTAGTGGAAGGGATGAGGGAGGGTTGGTGGATTGAGGGAGGGCAGGTTAGTGGAAGGGATGAGGGAGGGTTGGTGGATGGAGGGAGGGCAGGGTACTGGAAGGGATGAGGGAGGGCAGGGTTGTGGAAGGGATGAGGGAGGGTTGGTGGGTGGAGGGAGGGCATGGTAGTGGAAGGGATGAGGGAGGGTAGGGTAGTGGATGGGTGGAGGGGGTGAGGGATGAGTTGTGGATGAAGTAAAAGCAATATAGTGTAGGGGATGATGGAGGGATAATGTAGGAGGTAAGGAGGGGATGGTTATTAGGCTCAGGGCGGGGTAGTGGAAGGGAAAGAAAGCACATATATTTTGGGTTGGAATGTTAATAATACTCAAGGTTATTTTAATGGAGTAACATAATGAGGGTAATGACAGGGAATTATAGCATTTATATACATGCTCTATTTGTTATGCGACGCTGTAATCCAGCACGCTTTAGGAATATGTTCTTATAAGCCCTATGATGGTACCTCAGAACGTGATACTGCTCGACAGGAGATAACTAGCATTGATATAAATATATCATAGTTCACTCAATCTTCACCAAAGACAATGAATACACCAATTAGGAACACAAGTTTTATTTCTTATATAGCTAGGGTACATAGCACAGAACCATCCGGATCTTAGTTATACAACTCTAAGTCCAATAGTAAACTTTGTGACTAAGATAAGTCGAGAATATCTCTACTCATTCATAATTCAGGGTGTCACAAGATTACATCAAATTGAAATGGCAATAATTCATAATATAAATCATAAATGGTAATGCTAATAATTATATATAAATAATAAATTATTCAAAGAGAGGTTCAGATACAATAATAGAAAATAAGGTTGATGCGACCTTGGATACTGAGAGTGAAGCGCGGTTGAGTTAGTGCGAGGTATCAGCCGCGCAGGTAAATATCAAAGATACCGCGCCTAGGGGTTTAGGTCAAGTGTACTGAGTGGGCGGATAAATAAACAAACTGAATATGGAACTATATGGCTAGGATGTAGATATACAAATTTGACTTGAATCCTAGCTGTAGGGAAAGATAAATTGGATTTAGATTACAATATCAGAATGGTGAATAAATATACACCAAGTATACGAAAAATAATATTAGCCGAAATCGTGGCTAAATATGATAGCACTTCGGGAATTCAAATTCACAGAATGTGTAGTGAATACAATTAACCAACATAGGTTAGAACACAGTAATTATGAATGGAAACTCACATGCCTGGAAAATAAAATAGGGATTGCCAACATAGGTGGTGTAACGAATAAAGAAATAAAATGACTTCACTGAACTTGTATTGAGACGAAATTAGCCAAAATGGAGGCTAGAGACACCGTATGGTAGAATAGAAATTCCCGAACTGATGGTAAAATAATATTAATCGTATAACATGGTTGACCGAATAAAGCAGTTGATTATAAACTCACAATTCTGAATGTAAAATAAAAGCAGACAAAATGAAAGCATAAAACACTCAACGCACAGAGTTTAACTATACGAGGAGGTAAATAAAGGGAACCATGATTTAGATTCTAAATAGAATATAAAAGAACTATTGAGGTATTAATTTAGGTATGCGATAGTGTCATGAACAAATATCAATTACGCTCTCATTGAACACTTCACGATACGCTTACGTACCCAGCAAAATAATAACACAATGAATAAGATCTGAGAGTGTTCACGGGTAATTACGTATGAGGTGTGGGTATAAATACTAGGTAACTTATATATATATAACATTTATGTGGAATATAAATGGGTTATATTCAGTGTTATAGATATAGTAACCTTACATAAAGAATGTGTATTCTCTCAACGCGAGGTAAATGTATATGGATAGGAGAGTCCGAAAATGGCCTCTAAAATTACTTGAAATTGAACACTAACATGCCTTATATAACTTTCACAATAATCCTAAAATATAGTAATGCAGAAACACTTAATTTGGGGTGAGGAGGAGGAGTAGGATCCATGAGAGAGATCTGGCCAAACGTATGGCTCGTAGTTTCCCCGTCTGTAGATATCAGGGGACACGCCGCTCTCACACACAGCTAGGAATGTTCGTCTAGCTCGCCTACACACACTCTCTTGGTCACTGCACCCTAGATACCTCTTTTTACGGAAGTATCATTCAAAATGGATAAGCGATAAGTTTTGCTCGAAAGTGCACTTAAAGTATTCCGCAAATTGGATTAACTAACAATTATTTCAGGTAGGTAATATTTCGTTTTTAATTCGGTACATGAGTATTGCTTTTCGAAATTATAAAGGCATGTGAAATCTGTTTTTTTAATTATTGTGTGGTTAATAATGGTCTTAAAAATATAAAGTACATGGGAATACATGGGTTATGTTATTCTTTATTTAATAATATTAAACTTATTTTTTGGAAAGCTGTTTGTGGCCATGATAACTATTTTACATTTCTTCTGGCTTGTATCTATTATTTACTCAGTATGTAATGCTTTCGTTATCAATCATTTACTTTATATTGTGGTTGTTGGTGGCCTTCATCATTATAGAAGGGGTCATTCTGGTTAACATAGTTTGGATAGAAAGTCGGGTGCTGATGGGTTATTTGCATAAACGACTCTTCATCATAAACTAAATCTGGTTCTACTTTATGAGATTGACCTGGGTAGGGAAACAGGTCGTGTGACACGGTTGGTAGCGCGAGAGTATCCCTAGTGAGTGGCCTCTGTCCTGTGGTTACCATGGATACCGGTAGAGGGCTCTGTGTTACTAGGTGGTACTGCACTAGGGGGCACTGTGTTGTTTTCACTTCCGCCTTCTTTACGTTTTTCTCTTGTTCCTTTTCTTTATTCTGATGATGGCTATCCTGGATGTTGTTGGTTGGAGTTCTTCGTTATTTGGAGGCAGATTCGGTGGTGGTTCTAATGCGGCTCCGTCCAACCCCGTCATTTCACTATTATATTTACTGTGGTATTATAAGTTCACTGTACAGGCAGGAGTGTTGCCAACATAATACCGACATTTGTTATTGTAAGTTCACTGTACAGGCAGCAGCATTGTCAACATAATGCCGACATTTGTTATTATAAGTTCACTGTACAGGCAACAGTATTGCCAACATAATACCGACATTTGTTATTATAAGTTCACTGTACAGGCAACAGTATTGCCAACATAATACCGAAGTGTTGCAGGTTATAGTAAATAGGGACCGTCAACATTACTATAGTCTGTATATAACCAGCTGATGGTAAACTGTCATGTCTATACCTTGATTATTCATCTATTACGAAGATTTTATACCGAATTATGTTGTTAATTGTGAACCTTGGCATTAATGTAATGCAGTTTCTTATTTTTCCCTTAAGTATTGATAAATCAGTTGCTATGGGATTCAATTTATCATCAGCTGAAGTAAAACAAACCATAGTTCTGTATTGTCTTATCATCGTAAATTAGTGGTATAATGCAGTTAAAAGACCATACTATTGAATAAGGTTTTCGAACGTCATAATTTTCTGTATTTTACTATTTAGTTTACGGATAATATATACTGTATAGTGCATAAGATAATACGAGGGCAAGGTCATTGAGAGTAATGTGGCTGGGTACGGATGGAAGATTAATTTTACTTCGTTAATCACAACAAACAGATTTAATTAGGTGCGATGAAATGATACACCCTTATCCACTATTAGTGTACTATATTAGTAAAATAATTTCTTATGCAGATTATGTTTTTCTTCTAATAACTATGCAAAAAATATGACCCTTTCAAGTATGACTAATTTTGGATGATAAATGTATATAGGTTTTGTTAACCCACTGAGTACCAGCTAAATATTTATAAATGTACCACCCAGGACCGGATGATTCATATTTTTTTTTTTATTCCAGAAACAATAGCGAATGGGTTAGGAATGAAGGAAAAACCACGAAAAACCGATCAAAAAGCTAAACAATTGGTCCTACAGAGCCCCAGAAAACTGATTTTACAAGAGTAAAAAATTGAAGGCAATTTCCCCAAGAAAACATGTTTTTGCGCGCTCACGCGCACGCGGTTGGACTTTGAGAGTTTTCAACAATCGTCATGGGTGCGTGGGATACTTACACAGTTCCCATACAAATCTGAGCCCTCTACTGTAGGTGCCATAGGACCGGAGTAATTGGGACCGGACCGGCCAGGACGCAAACCATGCGTCACTGGGGTTTAGCGTTACATACATTGTGGACGCAAACCCTGCGTCGCTGGGGCTCAGTGGGTTAAGTAGCTAATATATGTAATGTATTATTTATGGTTTTCATCACAAACAATTATTAATTTCCAATGCATTTATTTCTAGTATGATATACATTAGCATAGGATTTTAAAGTTTCCATGTACTTACAATATGAAAGATTAATTAACTTGAATAGGCCTACCCTCTAGAGGTGTATCTGAAACTGGTTCATTTCCAAACATTAATACAACTAACTATTATATATTTTGTGTCTGTGTGTACGAAGTGCTAAATGCCATCCTATGTTAGCCAGTCGTGAATTCGAGCACACACACACACACACACGGTAACACTGTTTTGGAAGTCAACACTGCTGTGTGCGTGTCCCCCCCACACAAACAAATCATCGGCTGTCATTTAGGGACCTCATGCACGTGCCACCACAAGCCCCATGGACACATGTACAGTTGCCCACATAAGTTCAAATAATATAGTATAACATAATTGCGAGTGTGGTTTATTTTAATCATGAGCTTGGTAATTAGATGAGTTATAACCACTGCATATGAAACTACACTCGTAATTCAATCGTGCGCATTATACTTCCATGTATAAGATCACGGAGAGGAACAGAACTTATATGGCCAAACGTACACACGACATTTAAAACATAATATACATACACAACCACACTTTCACGCGCACATACACACACACAAATGCAAGTGCACATTTTCCAACGTGATAGACCACACAACCATCATGGCCTTTTATATATAAAGTATACTAGCAGGGGTACCTGGCGTTGCCCGGGTTTAAATTCTACCATAATCACCATCACTACTACCACCACTACTACTACCATAATCCTCATCATCAATCACTACTACCACAATCATCACAATACTACTACTACCATAATCACCGGCCTCGACTTCCCTGTGCCTCATTAAACGGCGACCTCGATTTCGGCCGCTAAATGACCTCCGATTTTGGATATGACCTCATCCGTACCCCCATTTTGGGGGGCTGCGAACAACTTTCGTTCCATACACCTTTTCGATCGAAGGCCTCCTTCTGCCCTAAACGGCCATTTTTTCAATTTGTTTTCAATTTCGGCCTTGAAACGACCTCCGATCGTGGCTTCGCCCCCTCTATGACCTGACCCAGGTCAATTGACACTCACATGCAAAGTTTCAGCTCCCCAGGTCCAAAACTGCGGCCTCATCTTAAGAACACACACACAAACAGACACACGAACTGATTTAATAATATATATATATATATATATATATATATATATATATACAGTATATAGACGAGTATTTTACTTGCTACATCGTAATTAATCGACTATTACAATGTAGTATAGTTTAATGTAGTGTTAACTGTGAACTTGGCATGATTAGCCTACTATTAAAAGAAACATATATGTATTTTCATTGGATATCTAGAAATTAAGCAACTAATATAGTAACCTTTCGCCAGGTTCAAATTAATTCGGTAATTAAGTTATCTGTAAAACAAAACAAATAAGAGATCTTATCTTGGGGGAATGTAATCTGTTAATTCCATAATAAAGGGTAAGATATAGGGAGCTATTTTGACTGTTGACCAAAGGTAGTAAGTGTAGGTGTTGGACTAACACCAACAACATTAGTGGCTTCACGGGACTATTACCGTGTTTAATTTCTTGTCTGAGCACCATTACCCTTCGGGACTTCCTGGCTTGCAGTCTGTACATTTGTTTTGCATTGTCAACAAGTAGTTTGTTTTGGTATATGTATGTTTATTACCCTGCACATCACCGTATGGATGAAAGCGAGAGGGATTGGTTTCACTCGTGTGTGTGTGTGTGTGTCTTTTTGTCTGTTCGCAAAATATCTCGAAAATTAGGGAATTAATTTCGATTATATTTTGTTAATCCCTTCATATGGTATTCAATAAGAACCCAGTAATTTAATGGTTAAAATAGGATGAAAACCCCACTCCCACACCCTACTTTTTGACCCCCCTTAACCCCTTCTATACCGGCAACGTCTTTTAAATGTTATTCTTGTTATGTGTAGACGATTGTGTGCAGTATACGAAGGATCTAAGGTAGTCAAATGGGTTATGTGAGAGAGTTCGAATCCTACTAATTGCTGGAGGCCTTTTACAAATCAAATATAATTGTCTAATAGTTGCCATAATATAACTAAGAGGGCGTCACCGGTACAGAAGGGGTTAATACCACCCTAATAAGTTGTTGTCATATATTTGCAACATTGGAGGCACTTGTTCTTGGTTAATTACTGACTTGACACAAATACCTTGGAGATAATTAGAAAACCCCAATGGGTGTTGAGGGTCTTGAGCCCAATCTACTATATAGAGGGCACTTTCTGTCTGTCTGTTTGTTCCCGAACTACTCCCTCAGTTTTGAGGATGGATAGCCCATACTTGGCATGCATAGATCTGGTTAGGTTAGATTTATAAATATTTTCCCCCGGGCAGCGCCGGGTACCTCAGCTAGTACATAAATAATGCTTGATCTCCAACAATAATTCTTGAAATAGTACGAGTGGTTATGGCTATCATGGATTCCACATTTACTTTTGTTATCATTATTTGGTAGTGCGATGGTTTGTCTGTCTGTGTGTTTATATGTCTTAATGTTTGCAGAATAATTCGAGATTTCATGAATGGTTTTCGAAGAGGCATTGTCGGTCCCATCTGTTTGTACCCAACAGGATTCCATCATGAGTGTGTTTTTTCTATACTCCCTTCTCTCATGCTTAGCCCCATTAAGTTTGATTTGTTTTTAAGTTTGTTCCATTAGTTTGTCTGTTTTAAGACCTTTCGCCCCATTTCTTTATAATTTTAAGACCCTTGGTGCAATTTAGGTGTCGATTTTTCCTGGCGAGCGAAAGCGAGCCTGCAATATAGGCGATATACGGACTACATTAGTTCTTCGTTAGTCACTGATGTCACTCAACAGTATTGGAATTGATTGAATGGGCCCTTACTCTCATACAACCCAATAGAGTCCTTGGCCAACCTCCACCACACATTCATGAAGCAGAGGCCTAACTAAACATAACTGACAAAGTACACACAAGAGACTGGAGTTCTCGAAAAGTGGCTCCAGTTCTGATTCTTGACTTACAGTCTACTGGCTTAATAATCCAGAATGGTTTCATGATAGCCTATGGAGTCCTAGTTTAACTAACTAACTTACACATACATAAACTACGCTGTGAACACCACCCATTACACATAACATAACAATACCTGATAGACAGCACAATATGACCGCGACTGTACATAAACTGTTCCTTTACAACTATTCTCGTAGCATATAACAAACTGCCACTAAACTACCGAGAACCTTCCAATTACACCAAGCCGTTAGTCTGGCTGGTCAGTGGTAGTGTCGCTAACTTGTACGGTAATTACTGTGATATTACTTACCACATAACGATATCTTGTTTGTGTATGTGTGTGTGTGTGTGGTGTGAAGAGGACGGGTTGGTGTGGGGGGATGTGTATGGGGGTGTATATGTGTACGTGACTGGGTTAGTGTGTGTATATGTGTACGTGACTGTGTGAGTGTGTGTATCTGTGTGCGTGTTAAGGCTACACGAATTAGAATTTGTGAACATTTAAAGTCAAGCTCCGAAGCATCTAGAGTTCTAGACCATACCAAAGCGTTGTATTGTCTCGTTTGCTTTTGACACTGATTCAAATGGTGCGTCGCGATTTATACTTTTGACTGTTCCGTGCCCCTAACTTCATCCCCTTTCCTTGTAACTTATTTATTTACGTCCAAGACTCTATATCTGGCAGCTGTCTCCCTCGACCCCTTGAACTTAATGGTGGTTCACAACTCATCCCTTGCTACCATTCCTGCACCCCCAGTCGGCTCCAGTTTGTGGGGATTTGTGGTCATTAGATTAGGTCAGAGAGAGAGAGAGAGAGAGAGAGATCATTAGTTTGCTTTGTGATCAAAGGCTTTCGGCAATAGCGTTACATGTTCCATGTTTAGTTCTACATACATACGATCGTCCCCATATCCCTCACCAGACTCTTGTCCTTCGGAGGTTTGTTTAGTCCGATTGTGGCTTCAAAATGTATCAACATTAGTGACCGCGACTGATCAGTGCATACTGTATTTATAATACGGATACCTCCTTACTTGCATGGGACTGAGGTTCTCAAATGGGGCTCCTGTCCTTAATTTCTTCTTGACTTGTGCAGATTAAATATTCCTGAAGGGTTTGCAGCCTCTAGAAGAAAAAAAAGAAAAAAAGAAAAACAAAATATATATATATATATATTTTTTTTCTTTCTATGTGATTGAGGGAGGCAAAAGGCAGAATTGCCTATAGCGAGTGCCTCCCCCATAGTTGAAAGAGTGACAAGGCCAAAATCAAGTGACGATCGAGCCAAAATGCCTGGACACACGGAGTTTGAAACAATTTAAGTCATAGGAAGAGGGAAAGACTGATTCTGGGAGAGAGTTCCAGAGCTCAGCTGTTGAGTAGAAGAAAGTTTGAGAGTAACGTTTCACTCTTGGGTTAGAGAGTTGCACAGAGTAGGGGTGGGATTGAGTTGCAAGACGGGTACCACGTGCCCTACGTAATGGAGGTGGTATGCACTGGGAAAGATCTGAGGAACACTGATTATTATAGTAGCGATAGAATAGCGAGAGAGATGCAACATTGCGGTGGAGAGAGAGAGATTGCAGAGAGTTGGTGAGTGGACGGGAGTTAATGATACGAAAGGCCTTCCTTTCAACTTTGTCTAGGAGAGCGGTGTGAGAGGAACCTCCCCACACATGTGAACAATACTCAATACAAGGACCCACTATGCCCCTGTACAGAGCAAGAAGCTGTGCTGGGGAAAAGACCCCCTAAGGCGGTTGAGCACACCCAGCTTCTGGGAGGCTGCCTTAGCAAGACTGGTAATATGGTCCTTCCAAATGAGAGCAGAAGAAAAAGAGACACCAAGAATATTGAGAGAAGATAAAGGGTTGATTTTTGTATTGTTGAAGAATAAGGGATAGTCCGCTGGGAGATCCTGACGGGTAGATAGATGGATACATTGTGTTTTGGAAGCATTAAAGGTAACAAGGTTTTCTCTGCCCCAATTGGAGATAGTATTTAGATCAGAATTTAAGAGTTCTATGGCTTCATTACGTTTGTCGTTAAGGGATTGCTGGCTGGGGCGTTCTGAAAAACTAATGGAGTAGTGTAAGGTTGAGTCGTCTGGCGTATGAATGGATGGGAATTAAGGTACAGTTAAGGAGATCATTTATAAAAATTAGAAAGATAATAGGAGATAGGACAGAGCCCTGAGGAACACCAGAGTTTATAGGGTGAGGAAGTGAACAATGGTCGTCCACAACCGCGGCTATGGAACGGCCGGAACGGAAATTAGAGACAAAGGCACAGATGGAGGGATAAAAACCGAAGGAGGGTAATTTAGAAATTAAAGATTTGTGCCAGACTCTATCGAAAGCTTTCGATATGTCTAGTGCAATAGAAAAAGTCTCACCGAAGTCCCGAAAGGAGGATGACCAAGAGTTAGTAAGATATGAAAGAAGATCACCAGTAGAGCGACCCTTAAGGAAGCCATACTGGCGATCTGAGAGCAGATTATGAGAAGAGAAATGTTTAAGAAATTTGGAAGCAAGAATAGTTTCAAAAACTTTAGAAAGACAAGAGATGAGAGCAATTGGACGATATATATATATATATATATATATATATATATATATATATATATATATATATATATATATAAAGCATTGCTGACTCGTGTTAGTGGACTTGTGTTTTAAGCAAGGCGAGGGTGTTGATCAAATTACTCACCATGGAATATTGGATGTGGTCGATGACACTGAATGCATTTGTCACTGTCAAAAACTGAATTATTTACCCTTGAATATTTGCTACACAAAAGTTTGTGGACAAACAAGTGTATGCCGCAAAAAAATTCAAAACACATAAGATATTGAGAAACACTCCCATCTCCCATCACCACCCCTGCTCAACAGACACACACACATACATACTATCTCTCCATCTCCTAAGCTCAACGTATTAAAGCTGCAATTGTGAAGTTAATAGGGAGACTCCTAACACCACCAAGGGAAGGTGGTGGGGGAGACAAGACGTGTGCATGTGTGTGTGGGGTGGGGGAGGGGAGAGGGTGGACCGGGGAATAGGAGAAGTGGTGGGTATGCTCTAAGTTCTATATATTAATGCAGTTTATAAGGATAACTGCAAGCGTCACCATTTCAAATTATGTCAATTGTATGTATGTATGTATGTTATATACACAGGCACATAACCTATAGCTGGGTCTGGCTGACTTGAGACAGAGCCCGAACAGAAACAACATTTAAATTTCCAGATCTTAGGGTCCGGGACCCCCTTTCGCGTTCCCTTGCGCCTTACTCTGTCTCGTGGGGTGGGGCATTTAACCCTTTATATTGATGCCACATTTCCAAATGGCCATTAACGAGATATCCCTATCTGTGTGTGTGTGTTTGTTGGTTGTTGTATCCAATCCCGCCGAATTTATGTATTTTGTATTTATGTAAAGGGACTTTATTTAGGGCATTTTATCCCTTTATAAAGATGTATTTTATATAGATATAAATGTGTAAATTCGCCGTGTCAGACACAGCCAAGCGCCTAACACGTGTATATGTGTGTGTGTATGACCATGATCTGACCGACCTGACTAACCCCTTTATGGCCTACAACATCGCAAAATAACGCGGCCAAGTGTTAAACAAAGTCATTGATATTATCCTCAAAAAGCGAATAATTCTTATCCCTTACTGTACCAGCGACATACAATGGCTGACAGTAAAAAAGTTACTCGCCAGAACCAGCGCCGTACGACATACGTTAGTAATAATCGATCCTTGTACCGAGTGGTAACTAGCACCATGACTTGTAAACACTGCTTTGAGACCTTGGCAACACTTTTCAGAGTGTATCTAAGGTCCCACGGCAATCTGGCTCAGTACTCGTCCAGCTTTCGGGGTGAGAGGATGGTCTCTATCGACTAAGCCAGTTTGGCCACAATGCTTGGTACTGGAGGTTACATTTATAGTAATACCCTCTGGTACAGTAGGGGTTAAACACCATATAGCTTTTTGTAACATTAAATCTATACTGAGTATTTACAACTCTTTTAAAGTAGTTAAAGCAGGCATCACACCATGCCGACTTGAGCCACGACTGACCACGACCTTTAGTCGTGGTCAGGAGTGCCGACCTTCGGCGGAGAGCTTAAGGATTTGGGGGGGTGAGTTTTGGACGGGACGCAGTATGGATGGCCACACCGCCTGACGGCCACCTGACGGGGTAGAGCGGCGCCCATGCAGGACTGAAGGTGAGACCTAGGTCGCCGCTGGAGTGCCGATCTGCGGCGTAGCGCGTTGACAACGACCCGACGAACGGCGTCGATAGGAGGTAGGGCGGCGTCAATATGCATTACTGTGCCGATGGACGGCGACCCCTTCAGTAATGATGGCGACCCCGGCCCGCATGACCCCGAACGACGGCGAGCGAACTCAAGGTGGGGTATATAAAAGCTACACCACAGGGTGGGCCTCATCAGTAAACCTTCAGCCACCGTCACGGTTGCACGCAACCATGTCCACCACAGTCCCTAGGAACCAGACACGGCATCTACGCTTACTCCAGGTTCAGTTAAATCTGGAAAATGACCACCTCTTGACAAATATAGCCATCTGCAAGCTGCTGTTGAGGAAAAGAAGGAGGCAGAATAGAACCCCTCGCGTGTGGGTCCGGAACTGGCTTCTCCGTAGGAAAACCTTTAGTATTTATGAGCAGCTACTGAAGGAACTCGCCGAGGAGGATGGACCAGCCTACAGAAACTACCTGCGGATGGATGTTGCAGTCTTCTGGGAGGTACTAGGACGTGTGGCGCACCGCACCGCAAAGGTGGTTCCATGTGGTACAACTATAAGGGGTTCCACTCCGTTGTGTTGCTGGCACTCGTCGACGCTGACTACCGCTTCTTGTACGTCGATGTTGGGGCATCAGGGGGTGGCTCAGATGCAGGGATATTTGGCAGGACACCGCATTGTGCTGCCCTTGAACAGAAAACTCTTGGCCTACCAGACCCTGAACCCATCCCCGGCACTGGCGTGCCACTGCCCTACTTCATCGTCGGGGACGATGCATTCCCCCTTCGGAGCTGGATGATGAAGCCCTATCCACAAAGGAACCTCTCCCGGGACAACCGCCTCTTCAACTACCGTCTATCAAGGGCTCGTCGGATTGTGGAGAACGCCTTTGGGATCCTAGCAAGCAGGTAAGAGTGGTTCATATGTATGTATATATTTATTTATTTATTTATTTAACCCTTAATTAGCGGCGAGCAACATAAGTCGAGTTAAATAAAGCTGGACTATGTGGCGGCGCTCGACATAACTCGAGTGGCAATTTCAGCACGTAATGTGGCTGAGAGAGAGAGACAAGTGGTGGCAGGAGACTAGCGAGCGTATGACTGCTCCAGACCACCGCGGCGAACCTACTGACACAAATCTCAGCTCCCTCCTCCCTCTCTCACTCGCTACATACTCAATTATGTACCGAAAGTACCGAATTACCTGCTTTTTGCACTCGCGTTGCACGGTTATTTCAAGAAAACTATCCATCATACAAGGATCGTTATGGTGTCATTCGAAAGCTCTGTTTATGCCCTTTCAGGGATAGGTACTTGTTTTACGTTCTGGGTCTTATTTAGGCATGAAAATGATCACGTAAACAGCCCTATTTTGGCTAAAAACACCCCGCTGGGCGGTACACATAAATAAACCGCATAGGCCGCTCGTAAGGTGTTAAATGAGTTAAGATTTATTTGTTAAACAAATATTAATTGTGTATTAATATATCGTTTGATTAATTTGTTATATATGTATGTATTCATTTCGTTAGTTAATTATTTTATTATTGAATTTCTGTTATTAATGATTATCTTTGGTATATATAATGTAATTCATTTCTTTATGTATTTATATATTTATTGCTGTATTGATGTATATCAATGTATATCAATGACTTAAACATTATTTATTTTGTATTTATTTATTTATGTACTTATTTGTTATCTCTTTATTTCAGTTATTTTTTATTCATTTATTTCATTAATCATTTTATTTATGTATTTTATTTATTTATATGGTATTTGTTTGTTTTATTAATATAACTCATATTATATTTTGATATGTATTGATAATATATTTATTATTTATTTCTGTAATTCATTATATAATTTGTATCTCTTTATTTCAGTTAATTTTGATATTTTATTATTATTATTAATTTAATTATGTATTGAATGTTGTTATTTTTCATTTTTTTCTGTAATTAATATACCTAATCTTATATTTTGATGGTTATTGATACTATATTTATTATTTAAGTTTTTAATTATGTCGTTTATTTATATTTTGACAGATTCAGGTGTCTATTCACCACCATGGCCATACAACCCAAGAGGGTGGAGAGTGTTATGTTGGCCTGCTGTTGCCTGCACAACCTTCTTCGCCAACGTACACCTGGAATTCCCTCCAGCCTCATTGATACTGAGGACCCAGTGACACACCTGGTCACAGCTGGTTCGTGGAGGGAGGGTGAGCAGATGGGAGATATCCAGTGTCTCGCTGGAAACCAAACCACAAGGCTCGCCAAGGAACAGAGGGACTTCCTCAGGGGGTACTATACTTCACCAGCTGGTATGGTATCATGGTAAAACGACATGGTATAGAAGGTAAGATATATACACAGTTCTACAAAACATATTTTATTAATCACTAGTTACATGTTAGTTGGGTTGAGGATGCTCTCCAGGAATTGGCTGGTGCCAGGTGAGGTGCCTGAGAAGGGTAGCGGTGCTGAGGGGCTGGGGAGGTTGAGGAGGTGGCCACCTGGTGGAGCCTGCCCGGGTGTGCCTGGGATGGGTAGGTTGCAGCCCAAGCTGGGGCCAGGTCTGCTCCACATGGACTCTTGCTGGTGGCCGTAGTTAGTCCTACCCACCTGATACCCCTGGTCATGCTGGCTGGAGTGGGCTTTCTGGGGGGTGCACTCCCGGGCCGGGCGGGGTACCAGTTGCTGCGGTGGTGGGGGGGGGAGGAAGGCACAACAAAGCCTGCTCCTCCTGGCGCTGGATCTTGCGGGTCTCAGCTTTGAAGTGCCGTGTGACCTTGATGAGGGCGCTATCCAACTCTTCATGGAGGGAGGGGTGCACATCAGATCCATGACTGGTGAGATAATCAAACAATGATTGGACCTGGGCCTCACGCTTTGTCTGATGACGCAGCCGGATCTTGATCAAGGCCTGCAGTTCCTCATTGCCTCTGGACCTGTCCTGAAGCTGATAAGTAGTTACGAATAATTAGTATGTTACATGACATGTTGTATATTATTTATGTGGTCTGACAGGCACTCGGTAATGTATTGTATGATTTATATACCCACGATGCTGCATCACGAATACAGTTATGTAATAATATTGAATGATTTTCTACAATCTTAAATATGTATAAAATAACTAACAACATTACATAATAAACATGTTATTAACAACACATTATGGCAAAAAATTACATTAAAAAGATTATAAACCACACACTACAAACATTTGGATTGGGCATGACTATATAATAATAATAATAATAAT
The DNA here is from genome assembly GCA_032716605.1 of Paralithodes platypus. Taxonomy (NCBI): domain Eukaryota; kingdom Metazoa; phylum Arthropoda; class Malacostraca; order Decapoda; family Lithodidae; genus Paralithodes; species Paralithodes platypus. The sequence continues at coordinate 16,418,122 of CM064482.1, forward strand.
AAATAATATGAATGATTCGTTACCTTTCGCAGTAGTGAGTCAACCTCGTCGACTTCAGGGCTCGTGCGACGTTTGCGTTTGGCGGCTGCTCCTTGCTTCGGGGGACCTTTGGCACTTCTCTCTACCAGTACCACCTCATCCTCCTCTTCCTCCTCCTGTTCCTCCTCCACGCTGCCAACGCTGGGAGCACGAGGGGCGATACCACACTGAAATAGTCAATTATTAGTATTGATATGTAATATTATAAACATACATATATATATATATATATATATATATATATATATATAATTATATATATATATTATATGGCTTGTTTCATTCATCCACTGCCTGAATAATGTATCCATAAATAAATGATTCACGTTATATATATATATATGTATAACATTTTCAATAACTAAATAAACGAATAAAATAATGAAATAAAGAAAGGAATCAATCAAAAAATACATACATACATAATAAATAACGTATAAATTTTGATTAAATACCTTATATAAATCAATAAAGCAATATTAATCTAAGTACATGAATACATTAATTACAATATATATATAAAAGATATTTAATTAATAACTAAATCAATACAATAATGAAATAACGAAAGGAATAACAAACGGCAGATACCACAACCAGGTCAGGTCAGAAACCTGTGGTATGCACAACGAGTCTCCACAAACATAATTTGTCCACACGTGGCTGGTCAGAGTCAAACACTTTTAAATAATCGAGACATGCAAAACAGTAATTAAACAAACATTTACCTGGCTATTCTGACGACCACTCTGCCGCACGATGTGGTCCTTGAGAAAGGCAAACGTGGCGATAATCCACTTATCCCGGTCCGTGTGTCGGGGTGGGGCCTGTCCACTCTTGGTCTCTGTAATGCGGCCATAACGAGTCCGCATTCCCTCTAGGAAGCCCTTCACTTGCATCCCTGTGAGGTGGAGAGATATATACATTAATAATATATACACATATATATATACCATGATAGGGTACCGTACATCACATATTAACGACATTATGTAGTGATATTTTATGTCTCGGTGAAGACACTATTCATTGCATCACGAACATTTGAACCAAATAACAACAATATTATAATATTATGCTTATTATGATTATTGTTCTAATACTATAATAATGATATAATATAATAATATCATAATAAAAATTATCATATTTCAACTTAACACACATATCCACGTGGCATTCATAGGTATATATTGTAAGAGATAAATGATGAATCGTTCACTTTCACTTTCAGCATCATTGTGGTTACATTTATGTGCACATGTTCTCCAACTGTCATGCACTCACATGCATTTCATTTATTTGCTTGTAATACTCGAATCATCATCGCTCTCCTCAACCATTATTAATTAACACATTATGGGCAGTAAACTCACCTGTAACAGGGGGTTCCATGGACTTGGCCTTGGTCTCGAAGAGGGCAGCTTTGAGGGCGGTGTCCTTGAAATCCTTACGCCCCTTGGCGTATAAAACGGGGTGACGCTCGTACCAGTCGACCAAGTCAAGCTCCTGCTCGTCACTATACACCACTTTAATGATGTGTCGATGGCAGCCGGGCTTCGAGGATTCCTGTTCCACGTCAATCTCATCTTCAGCGGCATCATTGGACGGTGAGTAGGTGGCAGGCAGGGCAGGGGTGGCCGGTTGTGGCTCCTCGGGTTCACCACGTACACCAGGTTCAACCGCCGTTTCTTCCTCATTCGTGTTTCCCTGGTTGCTCTCATCCTCGCTGCTGGATGACCTCGACCGGTGCATGGGCTTGTTCATCGTCTTCTTAGTTCTCGGACGTGGCATGGTGGGGAGGAACGAGTTGGTGGTCGGAGCGATGTAAATCAGGAGACTGGGTTGGCGCGTGCGGTCGTGTTGGTGGTGAGTGGGAAACATAGGGCGGTGCATGGCGGCGCGTTGTTTTTATAGGGGTTGGCGGCCACGTCCAACGGTCTGCGGTGGTGCCACGTGCGACGTTGCCACATCGCCGCACTACAGGAGGGGGTCCCCGCATGGCTGCGCATACCGGGGACTCCGATATATTTTTACGCCGCTTGGAGGCGATGGCCGCCAACCATCGTCGCCTATGTATTAACGCCTGACGCCGTTTGACGGCGACCCCCCTCCGGATTACAAAATCCAGGACCGTTAGGGCATCGTTGGGTCGCCGCAAGTCGCCGCTGATCCCCGCAGGTTGTTATGGTGACGCCGCCTGACACAGACCTCATTTATGGTGCCGTGTGCCGCCGTGTGCCGCTGCACTGACGCCTACCTTTTCCCGTCAAACGCCGTCAAGCGCCGTCACACGCCATCAGCCTCCCGTCCCCTTCTAGTCCCATTTTTTTACCTCACTCCACGCCGACTTGATTTTCAAAGTGGTGCATGTTGAACTTTTGATGGGGTATGTGAAGACCCATCCCGACCTCTTTGTTATGTTGGCGACGGCCCATGATGCGCGGCGACGTAGACCAAGACTGTCCATGACTCTTAGGTCGCGGACAGTCTTGGCCTAAGATCGGCTAGGTGTGACGCCTGCTTAAGAGCTAAAAAATATAAATTTGTTGTACAGAATTAAAGATTTGTCATTTCCCCATTGTTTACATTCCTCTATACCAACCCCACCCAACGTGCCTTCATAGGCTGGTCGGACTATAGTAGGTGAATTATACAAGGGTCGGAGGATTCTTAGCCCTCTGCCCTTACAAGGAAAACATACGACAGTAAAAGAGACAGACAGAACCGGGTAAGGATTGGTAGAGGATGCCAAATCTCACTCTGGATAGGAATAGCCCTCACCCTGGATGGGACCAGCCATCACCCTATGTATGTATGTATGTATATACTCAGGCACATACATGTGGTGCGTGAAGAGAGAGTTGTAACCTTTCCAGGTAATAGAGCATTTGTTAACGCTAATGACTTTATAATCACTCATTCACATTGCAAAACCTCAGATGTTTATATTTTGTATTTTATTTTTGTTTTTACTCCGAGCCTCCTCCTCTCTATAGAATTAATTTTCCCAGATTAATCTTTCACTATTATTTTATCCTCTACAGTTTTAATCCAGTTGTTCTATTTTGTTCACGAATGGAGGGCACTACTAGGTTGTAGTACTTGAGATTAATTTTCATCTTTCAATTCTAGTATGAACCCCCCCCCCCCCCCCCACACACACACACACACACCTAAACATACACACACAAACACACCTACCTACCTACACACACACAGACACACATACTAAGCCAACACAATAACATAATATTCTCACCACTACTCTTCACCTTTCCTCCAACCCTTCCCTACAAGAGGTAAACAAAAAAACACACCTTCACACACGCCCTCACGATTTTCCCGACACTTCTGACAACTTCTCCAGGAAATTGGGGAAATGTTTTGGATGCGCGATTTTTGAAATTTTGGAAGCAAATATGTTGATGATAATAGTTGATAATATTGATGATAATAATGGTAATGATGAGGGAATGATTATGATCATAATGACGAAGATGACGATAACATGACAGTATGGATAATTAATTAATAATGGTGATAACTGCAGGTGGATGGCAATGATTGTATATGAGGCTCATAATGAGTACATTTCACTGAGGACGGTAGCGATAGTGGGTATGATAATTACGTAGATGATAATATAATACTAATAAAACGTTTGTAAGTGATAGTGGTGGTGATGAATATGAATAATGTGAAGCGGCTGTAGCCAGTTGTAGTGGTGATTATTGTATTAATTAATTTATCTAATTAGCCAATGTTCGCTTGGGTGTTTGTTCGCATTACGTTTTGAAGTTTAAATTACTTGGCTATGTGCAAAGTAACATTAATTTATATTAATTAATAGTTCACTGATTGTGTAATGTGTAATATAATTAGTGTATTAAGTCCCATTTTCAATTAAGGCCATGGTATCCGAATGCATTACCAATTACGTAATAATTTATTAACTTACCATCAACAATGTATGTTAATAGTAGTAGGATTAAATTATACGGCAATTATATTATAGTAAGAATGTACGCAATGAAAACCGACTAATATATGAATATTATATGTCTGTCATGTCTCTCTGTCTGTCTGGCGTAGGGATGTGGCGACTCCAACGCCCACCACTTTCTGGTGCAGGTAGCCTCCTCTGTGGTGGAGGGGTGAGAATTTTCCACCACCGCTTTTCTCCGGCGAGACATAGAAGTCGGCTAAATGGGGGTCGGGGGCAAGGGGCCTGGTATCCTTCTCCCCTTAAATAAATCTACCAAAAAAACGAGACAGAGATAGGGGAGAGGGTACGCGTTCGTGGTCCCGAACCCTAAGAATAGGAGCTTTAAATGTGCAAGGATGTAGTACGAATGAGAAGCGAGAGGATATTGGAAGGTTATTTGAAAGAAGGAAGTATGATGTGCTTGCACTGAATGAAACAAAGATGAAAGGAGAGGGAGAAGTGGATTTTAGAAACGTGATAGGTAGAAAGTCTGGAGTAGATGAGGGAGTCAAGGGGAAAGAAGGAGTGGCTATTATTGTGAAGGAGGAGTTGAGAGAGTTTATAAAAGAGTGGAAAGAGGTGTCATCAAGGCTAATGTGGGTGTGAATGCCGTTTAAGGGTGAAAGGTGGGATTTTGTAAGCGCATATGGACCAGGAAGTGAAAGAAAGTTAGACGCAGTAGAGGGTTTCTGGGAGGATTTGAGAGATTGTCTACAAGGGTTTGATGAAAATGAAAATGTTATAGTTTTAGGGGACCTAAATGCTAGGGTAGGAAATGAGCCTGTTGAGGGAGTCATCGGTAGTTTTGGTGTGGATGGTGTAAACGAGAGTGGAGAAAGACTGAAAAATGTATGTGAAGAGTGTAGATTGAGTGTAGGTAATATGTTCTTAAAAAAAAAGCGTACACACAAGTACACCTGGCATAGACTTGTGAGGGAAGATAATTGTAGAGAGGGCATTGATGGATTATGTGCTGGTGACAAGGGAAAGATTGTGTAGACTGCTGGATGTGAATGTGATGAGAGGTGAGGCAGAGGGTATGTCGGATCATTACCTGGTGGAGGGAAAGCTAAGAGTTAGGAGTTACAGGAGAATGAGAGACAAGCATGTAGTAAGAGAAGTAATAAAAGTTAGGGAGTTAGAGAAGAGGGCAAAAGAGAGGGAGTACAAGGAAAGACTAAATAAAAAGTGGATGGAAGTGAGAGAGATGGAAGAGAGAGAAGTAGAGGTTGAATGGCAACAGTTTAACGCCTGCCTTACGAGCGGGCGGGTCAGTTTTTTTCCACTACGCGGCCAGCGTTTTTTTTTAACCATAAATGGCTTTGTTTCCGTGCTCTTTTTCATGCATAAACAAGAGCCAGAGGGAGTGGTCATGCCACTGGATTGGTAATCCAATGGACCCGGGTTCAAATCCCGATATGTCAATGGGAAGATATTATAGAGATTGAATTTGCCCTGTACCTAGTATCAGTGCATTACCACAAAGCCCACCGAAATGCCAAAAAAATACCCTCATTATTCCCTGATTAAATAACACTGTATGAATATTCCCATATTCAAAATATGTTACAGGGGGACAATGCCTAGTGAGTTCACTGCTCAATAGGTGGCATTCTGAGAGTGAGGGTCTGAGTCTGGAGGGTGAGACGGTGAAGCACTTGAACGAAGCAACCAGCCGCTTCAGAGATAGAGCTGCTTCGAGCCATGATGGATGCTTCGCATGTCTCACTCCCCAGACTGGAACAAGACCTCACGGGCTTCACCGTGTTGAGCGGTGGAATGTACAGACTCTCAGCCTATGCCCGAGAGGGAGTAGTTGGAATATAGAAAAAAAAAAAAGAAAAAAAAAAAAAGACAATAATGTATCCCTGAAAAGGCATTAATTGAGCTTTCCTATGACACCTGAACCAACCATCACTGGTTGTCTTGCAACGATCGTGCAACCGAAGGGCACAATCGCTAAAATACGGTCATTTCGTTACATAATTACGTGTGTAGCGAGGGAGGGAGGGTGGATGCGTGTGGAGTAAATGTCAGTAGGCCCACGGCAGCCGTGGCGAACGGTCATGAGGTAATCTACGCTCCTCCTCGCTCGTCTCTCTCTCAGAGCTAATATTGCGCCAAATATGCACACAGACTAAAGTCGGGCCCCGCCACATTCTATCTATCTATCTATATGCTCAGGCCCAATCCCCATTTTGGGGGTAGCCGACTCAAGACAGAGCAAGAACAGGGAAAACACAAAAACAACATAAAACAAAAAATAAACACAGATAAAAAACACAAACTCTCACACATCCAGGTCACCCAGGAGAAGACCCAGAGACCAGGGTTACCAAGGTCGCTCCAGCACTCCCCCGGCCCCTGACCACCAGGAGAGGTTCCGATCTCGGCAGGCAGACATGCAGCGGAGCCAAAGCGACAAGCCCTCCCACCACACTTCCAAGCACACCCTTCATATTAATCGTCTCCCCGGGCCAGGCGCCTGATGTACTATTATCTAGTCCAACTTGCGCCCGACCCCTTACTCCAAATGACCATGTGTTCATTCAACTATTCACAAGCATTCTCCATTCACTCCTGTCCACCACCACTTCCCCTGCCTGATCTATAGTCATTCCTCTATCATCCAAAGCCTTTCTTACACAGTCTCTCCATCTCAATGGGGGTCTTCCTGCCCTTCTATCTCCCCTTGTACCTGACTCACATATTCTCTTTGTAAGCCTTTCATCTCCCATTCGTTGAACATGACCATACCAGCCACATAGTCCAGATTTTTAGATACGGACTTAAGTCGGGCCCCGATGGTTAGGGGTTAAGGAAGGAGTGAAAGCAAGTGCAGAGGTAGTATGTGGCAAAAGGAAAGTAGGAGGCAGAGGTATCAGGAAGAGAAGCGACTGGGGGAATGAAACGGTGAGAAAGGCAGTTGAGGAGGAGAGACAGTGTTTTGAGAGGGTTTTACAGGATGGTAGTGTTGAGGTATGGGAGAGGTACAAGGAGAGAGGCAAAACGGAAAATTAGAGAAGCAAAAAAAGATGCAAACGATAGGTGGGGTCAAAGGTTGAGTGAGAATTTTGAAGAACGAAAGAAGATGTTCTGGAAGGAGGTAAATAGAGTAAGGAAAGGAGGACAAAAGAGGGAAGACTCAGTGAAAGATGCAAATGGAGAATTACTAGTGGAACCATCTGAAGTAAGGAAAAGATATGCCGAGTATTTTTAATCTTTGCTAAATGCAAGAGATGGAAGAGAAGCAGTGATTGAAGCAGTGGTTGATGGAGATAGGTTACACAGGCCACCCAGGTGGCAGGGAATTAATGAAAGGATTGAGGAAAATGAGGTGAAAGAAGCAGTGAAACAAATGAAAGCTGGAAAACAAGAAGGTTTGGATGGTATTGCTTTGGAGTGTATAAAGAAGGGTGGAGATGTGATAATAGATTGGTTGGTGAGACTTTTCAATGAGTGCTTTGTGATGTGAAGGGTACCAATAGACTGGAAGAGTGCATGTATTGTGCCGTTGTACAAGGGGAAGGGAGATCGGCAGGAGTGTTCAAGTTATAGAGGTATTAGTTTATTATCAGTGGTTGGAAAGCTGTATGGCAGGGTGTTGATAGAGAGGATAGTAAAGTGTATGGAAGTGGCAATAGGAGAAGAACAGTGCGGTTTTAGGAGGGGAAGAGGGTGTGTGAATCAGATGTTTGCAGTAAGGCAGTTATGCGAGAAGTATTTAGAGAAGCATAAGGAGATATTTTGGGCTTTTATGGATTTGGAAAAAGCGTATGATCGTGTGGATCGTGAAGCAATGTGGAAAGTGTTAAGGATTTATGAAAATGGAGGAAATTTGTTAGAAGCAGTTAAGAGTTGTTATGAAGGGAGCAGAACATGTGTTAGAATAGGAAATGGTGAGTTGAGTGAATGGTTTGAGGTAAAGGTAGGTTTGTGACAGGGTTGTGTATTGTCACCAAGGCTGTTTAATATGTTTATGGATGGTGTGGTGAGGGAGGTGAAAATGAGAACTATGGGAAGAGGATTGGGTTTAGTAGGAAAAAATGGTAGAGATTGGGAGTTGAATCAGTTGCTGTTCGCTGATGACACAGCATTGGTGGCGGATTCTGAGGAGAAATTGCAGCGGGTATTGAAAGAGTTTGGAGTGGTTTGTGGGAGGAGGAAACTGAAGGTGAACGTCAATAAAAGTAAAGTAATGGTGTGTAATAGGGGTGATCGTAGGGTGAATCTAGATGTGAGGCTGGATGGGGAAATATTGGAACAAGTAGAGTGTTTTAAATATCTAGGAGGAACGATAAGCAGGAGTGGTGGTATGGAAGTGGAGGTAAAACAGAGAGTGTGTGAAGGAAGGAAGGTTTTCGGAGCAATGGGAAGTATGTGGAAGACGAGAAATCTCGGAATGAAAGTAAAATGTGCAATGTATCAAGGAATTGTTGTGCCAACAGTGATGTATGGGGCTGAGACATGGGCTCTGAAGAAAAGGGAGAGAAGAAAGCTGGATGTGATGGAGATGAGCTGCTTGAGGAGTATGTGGAGTTACTCGTAGAGACGGATTGAGGAATGAAGAGATACGTAGGAGAGTGGGGCAACAGGAACATTTGTCAGCCAGAGTGGACAGAAGGGTGTTGAGCTGGTATGGTCATGTTGAACGAATGGGAGATAAAAGGCTTACAAAGAGAATATGTGAGTCAAATACAAGGGGAGATAGAAGGGCAGGAAGACCCCCATTGAGATGGAGAGACTGTGTAAGACAAGCTTTGGATGATAGAGGAATGACTATAGATCAGGCAAAGGAAGTGGTAATAAACAGGAATGAATGGAGAATGCTCGTGAATAGTTGAGTGAACACGTGGTCATTTGGGGGAAGGGGTCGGGTGCAAGTTGGACTACATAATAGTCCATCAGGCGCCTGGCCCGGGGAGACGATTAATATGAAGGGTGCGCCTGGAAGTGTGGTGGGCGGGTTTGTGGCTTTGGCTCCACTGCATGTCTGCCTGCCGAGATCGGAGCCTCTCCGGGTGGTCGGGGGCCGGGGGAGTGCTGGAGCGACCTTGGTGACCCTGGTCTCTGGGTGTTCTCCTGGGTGACCTAGATGTGTGTGAATTTTGTGTTTTGTCTGTGTTTGTTCGTTGTTCTGTCTTGTGTTTTGTGTTTTCCCTGTTCTTGCTCTGTCTTGAGTCGGCCACCCCAAGAAAAAAAAATAAAAAATAAAATAGAGTAAAATAGAAAATAAAAATAAAAATAGGAAAAGTGGGGATTGGGCCTGAGCATATAAATATATCTGTCATAGACTAATGTATACTCGGAGTCCCCAGGGGGGGGGGGGGCCATAAATGCCCCCACACCCGCCCATCCTTCCCCTGACGACCCCACAAAATTACCTCGACCTCGACCTGTTACTCTTTAGATTAGGGGAGGTGTGGCGGAGTGGTCTTGCCACTGGCCTGGTAATCCAAAGGTCCCGGGTTCTAATCCCGATGTATCAATGGGAAGATATTATTGGGATGGAATTTGTGCTGTACCTAGTATCAGTGCATTACCACAAAGCCCACCGAATCGCCAATAAAATACCCTCAGTGTTCCCTGATTAAATAGCACTGTATGAATATTCCCAAATTCAAAATATGCTATAGGGGTGCAATGCCTGGTGAGTTATCTTCTCAACAGGTGGCGTTGTGTGTGTGTGTGTAAGAGTGAGAGGCCGAGTGTAAGGGGTGAGACAGTGACGCACGGGAACGAGGTGGCTTCAGAGTTTGGGTCGCTTCGGGCCATGAGTGAGCACCGTGCCTCATATGAAGGCAAGATGGCAGTCTACGTGCTTCACATATCTCACTCCCTAGACTGGAGCAAGACCTCACAGGCTTCACTGCTCATTGTACAGCGGTGAATGTTCAGGCTCTCAGCCTATGCCCTAGAGGGAGTAAGTTGGAATATAGAAAACAAAACAAAAACACAGTAGTAAACATTAATTTAAATCTTTCAACATTAAGAGCCAGTTTTGAACCATGTGACCTCCTCCTCCTATCCACTTCACAACACGAAACATGCACACCACACTTCATTCCTCCACACCAAAATTGAATCAAAATTATGAATTTTAGCCCAGCCTTGGAGTCCCCAGGGTGGGAAGGGGGGCGACCATAAATGCCACCACACCCGCCCGACCTTCCCCTGACGACCCCACAAAATTACCTGGACCTCGGCCTGTTACTCTTTCTATTAATTTTTGCAACATTCGCTGACTTTCCTCTAATTTTCACTCTGTTGAACACAATCTCTCCTACAACCCTGATCTTCTTTTCCTCACCGAAACTCAGGTGTCTGTAGCAACATTCAGCAACCCCTTCTCTTTATCCTCCTACTTTCTCTATCTTAGTTTCAAAGCCAAAGGCGGATGTTGTGCATAATTATGTGCACAACAAAGTCACTTGCTCTCGTGTTTCCGATTTCGACTCCTCTGAATTCTCAACTTTATTGCTCAAACTTTCCTGTCATTCTCTTACTAAATATTTCTGTGCTGTCTGTCTTTCCCCTAACTCTACCAACTTTCTCAAATTCTTTGACTATCTTAACCCTACAGTGGAAAACATTCTATCCATTTCTCCTTTCTCAGAAATCTCCATCTTAGGAGATTTCAACGTTCACCACCGCCAATGGATCTCCTCTCACACTACTGACCAACCTGGTGAACAAGCCTACGTCTTTTCTGTCCTAAATGACCTAGAGCAGTTAGTTCAGCAACCCACCCGTATCCCGGATCGCCTCGGAGATCGGCCCAACATTCTTGACTTGTTTCTAACTTCTAACCTTTCTTCTTATACTATCGATCTTTTCTCTCCTTTGGGCTCCTCCGAACATAAACTTATCTCTGTCACCTGTCCTATCTCTCCAGTACGGCCACCCGATCCTCCTAGCCGGCGGCGAATGTGGTACTTTGGCGCTGCGGACTGGGAGACTGTCCGGCAGTACTTCTTTGATTTCCCATGGAATGATTTCTGTTCCATGGCCGGGGACCCTCGGAGAGTGCTGAACGCATTACCGAGGTAATCCTATCGGGCATGGAAGCATACATTCTATTCTCTTTCTCTCAGACTAATGCTAAAAAATCTTGGTTTACTCACGCCTGTTCTACTGCTGTCCGGAATAAGGAGGAAGCATTCAAACTGTACCGACGCCTTAAAACTCAAGACTCTCATTCTTCCTATGTTTCTGCCCGGAATCAAGCCAAATCTGTTCTTCGACTTGCTAAACACTCTTTCATCAATAATAAATGCACTGAACTATCTAACTCTAGCTCTTCCCAAGCTTTCTGGCATCTAGCCAAAAACCTCTCCAACAATTTCTCTTCCTTGTCTTTCCCTCCCCTTTCCCACTCTGATGGCACAACCATCACTTTTTCCTCTGACAAAGCCAAACTCTTCGCTCAAACTTTTGCTAGAAACTCCACCTTGGATGATTCCGGTGCTATTCCTCCCTCTCCACCCTCCTCTCTCTTACTTATGCCTAATATCCTAATCTCTTCTAAAGATGTACTTTCTACTCTTTCTGGGCTTAATACTAAGAAGGTGTACGGTCCGGACGGTGTTCCTCCTGTTGTTCTCAAAAACTGTGCTTCCGTGCTGACTCCCTGCCTAGGCAAACTCTTTCGTCTCTGTCTATCCTCTAACGTCTTCCCTTCATGCTGGAAGTTTGCTCTCATTCAACCTGTCCCCAAAAAAGGTGACCGCTCTCAACCCTCCAACTATCGTCCAATTGCTCTCATCTCTTGTATTTCTAAAGTTTTTGAAACTGTTCTGCTTACAAATTTCTTAAGCATTTCTCTTCTCATAATCTGCTCTCATATCGCCAGTATGGCTTCCTTAACCCTCTCCGACATGTGACGCGATTTTGAGCCTCTTATGGATACTTTAAAGCCTTTGTTACCATCAGGGGCATTTAGAAACCTTTAGTTTAGTTATTTCAACCTCTGCAGTTGTCTTTGAGTTAGCTGTGGGCAGAAAACTAATTTTGGAGAGGTAATTATAAGAGTGAGAGAACTCTATTTCTTATTGCTAATCTGGCAACCTCTGCATCATATGAGCGTGAAAGGGTTAAGGGTCGCTCTACTGGTGATCTTCTTTCATATCTTACTAATTCTTGGTTATCCTCCTTTCGGGACTTCGGTGAGACTTTTTCTATTGCACTAGACATATCGAAAGCCTTCGATAAAGTCTGGCACAAATCTTTAATATCTAAACTACCCTCCTTCTGTTTCTATCCCTCCATCTGTGCCTTTGTCTCTAATTTCCTTTCCGGCCGTTCCATAGCTGCGGTTGTGGACGGCCATCGCTCACTTCCTCACCCTATAAACTCTGGTGTTCCTCAGGGCTCTGTCCTATCTCCTATTCTCTTTCTAATTTTTATAAATGATCTTTTCAACTGTACCTCAACTTCCATCCATTCATACACAGATGACTTAACCTTACACTACTCCATTAGCTTTTCAGAACGCCCCAACCAGCAATCCCTCAACGACAAACGTAGTGAAGCCATAGAACGCTTAAATTCTGATCTAAATACTATCTCCAATTGGGGCAGAGAAAACCTTGTTACCTTTAATGCTTCCAAAACCCAATTTCTCCATCTATCTACCCTTCCGGAACTCCCAGCGGACTATCCCTTATTCTTCAACAATACAAAAATCAATCCTTCATCTTCTCTCAATATTATTGGTGTCTCTTTTTCTTCTGCTCTCATTTGGAAGGACCATATTACCAGTCTTGCTAAGGCAGCCTCCCAGAAGCTGGGTGTGCTCAATCGCCTTAGGGGGTTCTTTACCCCTGCACAGCTTCTTGCACTGTACAGGGGCATAGTGCATCCTTGTATTGAGTATTCTTCACATGAGTGGGGAGGGTCCTCTCACACCGCTCTCCTAGACAAGGTTGAAAGGAAGGCCTTTCGTATCATTAACTCCCGTCCACTCACCAACTCTCTGCAATCTCTCTCTCTCCGCCGCAGTGTTGCATCTCTCTCGCTATTCTATTGCTACTATAATAATCAGTGTTCCTCAGAGCTTTCCCAGTGTATACAACCTCCTTTACGTAGGGTATGTGGTACCTGTCTTGCAACACAATCCCACCCCTACTCTGTGCAACTTTCCAACCCAAGAGTGAAACGTTACTCTCAAACTTTCTTCTATTCAACAGCTGAGATTTGGAACTCTCTCCCAGAATCAGTCTTTCCCACTTCCTATGACTTAAATTGCTTCAAACTCCGTGTGTCCAGGCATTTTGGCTCGAACGTCCCTTGATTTTGGCCCTGTCACTCTCTCAACTATGGGGAAGGCTCTCGCTATAGGCAGTTCTGCCTTTTGCCTCCCTCACTCACATAGAACATAACATAACACATTGAATTGTCTGGCTTGCGTTGGCTACTATATCAAATTGGTGTGTAGCTATAAATACTCACAAACCGCAGAATGAGAAGGGACCTAATCCAAGTTTTTAAAATTATCAAAGGCCATTATCAACATGGATGCAAGTAAGTACTTCACACTAGATAAGATAACTAAAATTACACAAGCAATAATAGTTACACAATTGTTGGAAAAGGCGTTTCATTCACACACAGCGAAGCACTTCTTTTTCAACAGTGGTCAACTTGTGGAATAAATTGCCTAGAAGCGTTGTAGAGTGCCATAGAGTCCAAACATTCAAATATCGGATTGACAAATATCTTGCCATGAACCCGCGACTGACTGCGTTTGTGCCCGAGTAATGTGAACATTTTAGAATCGTACATAATACTATATCTTAGTTTTTTCTGACCACAGTCATTGTGGAGATGAAGACCTTCAGTTTGATTTTTTTTTTACAAGCAGCCTAGTAAGGATCAGTAGGTATGATGTTGCTTGCTTTTCTTTGTATTCCCTTGTAACTGTATACTATACCCCAGAGTTCCGCAATGGCTACTGGATTATCCTTTGGTTCCATTCTCTTGGCATCAATGTTAACCCTTGAGGATTTTGACGCTTTTTGACAGCTATTTCTGGCTATCAAATAACGATTGTATACAGCTTAGGAAGGATCTGTAGGAACTAAAAGGGTAAAGACTATCTCAATTTACCCTCTGACTTCCATATACCATTCCCAATTTGACTAAAATCGTCTAATAATTACCAGGAAACAGAAATGCGTCATCGTATCTTGAAAGGGTTAATCTCATAGTCAGTACTTTATAAGAGCATTGCGGGGAATGCTGATCGCACTACTAGCACTCCACCAAATATTCAAGGTTATTTTCAAGCTATGTAATTCAATCAGATCTATGACGTAATTTTCTTTAGATTTTTGCTCTCATTAAGGCAGTTAAATACGCTTATAATACAAAATGATGGTACAACTCATTAGGACTCCCTCGAGTTACCCCGACAGACTACAAAAATGCAATTTGTGTGAGAGGCCTACACTCAATAATTATATTACGCTACGATAAGGCCAGACTTCCTGTGATGAAGGAGTTAGAAATGACAATTACTCAGAAATATTGACCTTTCCACCATTTGCTTTTGTATATATAATATTACTTATGTGTTTATTGGAAAACAAATGTATATACTGTATAATGTCACTACACTATAGCAATACCACCGCGCGATGCCCAGTGGTAGATGGATTGGATCGGCTTACATATTTTGTCCCTAATACACATGACATTTGTTTATATCGGAAATATCTGTGTATAACGTTACGAGCATAAGAGGCTGCATTAATGACTCTGAATAACATTGATGGACACATATAATTTAATAAAATCAATGACGCAACTACTTAGATATTTAAGAACACTGATATAAATGTATTCCGATCTATTTTGCTAGTTAAAATATCTTTCTCTCTCTCTGTCTATTTTTGTTTTCTCTCTCTCTCTCTCTGAGAAATAGTGTGCAGGAAAATCAAGGGACTGGGGTTCTCGCAGAGAGGCTCCAGTCCTGACGTTATTCTTGACTTGCAGTGTGCTGGCTTAATAATCCATTAGGGTTGATAACCTCTGAAGTCCTATTTTAACTAATTAGTAAGAAAATGCACTACCAGCAGAGACCCCTTTCTCTTCGGGAAACGGGGTAAACTAGGGGGTTTTAAGAAAAACCTGAATCCCCTTAAGGTAGTATCATTTAATGCCAGGTCAATTAGGAATAAATTCTCCGAACTTCGGGCATTGTTGTCTACAGAATGCTTCGATTTAGTGACTATCACTGAATCCTGGATTCACAATGATACCAGAGATTATGTTGGGGAATTTGAAATAACTGGATATAGAATGTTCCACATTATGCAGGAAGGGGCCGAAATTCATGTTTACATCAGAATTTTTCTATACCCAATTGACTGCAAGATCAGTTCAGAACATAAACTGCTTGGAGTAGACCTCAATCTAGGTAACTCTATCTAAAGAATTGTTCTGGTGTACAGGCCTCCACATCAAAATGTTGAAAAGAATGAACTTCTGTACACAATACTTAGTGCTGTTATTGAAGGTATAACAAGTGTGATTTTAGGTGGCTTCAATTGACTAGTAAACTGGGAAGCAAGAACTGCCGATGCTGAAGGTAGGCGTCCTTTGGACTTTACTAACGATAACTTTTTGATCCACTGGGTGAAGGAGCCAACTAGAGGGAATAATATTCTAGTTCTCACTGAAGATGAAAGTGTGACCACCTTATCTGTTGGGGAATCACTTATGCCCCTTTCCCACTGATGCGACAACTCACGATTTTCGTCGCCGAGGACGTAGTTTTGGCAAATTCGCAAGAATGCGTGCGACGTTAACGATTTTGACCGTTAAAAACCGTTGACAAGTTTACAATCGGCGACGATGTCGCCGATGGGTAAGACGTAATCGGCGACATTATGCGAAGTCATCGGCAAATTGAGCGATGGTTCGGCGAATACCTCGGCGAGATTATTTAGTTTCATCCCTAGACCTCCATCAAGCATATAAAGCACCCCCAGCACCCTCCTTCAAGATCAATTTGTAAATTTTTCGATAGAAAAATATCCTGGCCGAAGGCCGGTTCCTCAAAAAGTACAGGCTCGCTATCGCTAGCCAGGAAAAACTCGACGCCTAAATGACACGAAAGTCTTCATATTGACAACGAAATGGGGTGAAATGTCTTAAAATCGCCAAACTAATGGGCCGAACGTCATAAAATATGAAAACTAATGGGGTTAACCATGAGGAAGAAAGGGGCCTAGAAAAACGGCCCATCTCCCCTTAATTCGGAGATTGGCAATGTCCGGCTTCGCCGGAGACATTTTTCTATCAAATAATGTACAAATTTAGCTTGCTCTCAAAACAAAAATATATATATGTTGGCTCGCTACCGCTCACCAGGAAAATATTGAAACCTGGATCGGGGTAAACGTCTTAAAACAGTAGGCTGAACGGGGCTGAACGGATACAAGGCAAAGAGAGAGGGAGCGAAATAGAAAACAAACAAAAATCGAGGAGAGAGGGAGAGAAAGAGAAAACTAAAAAAGGCGAGGTGGGCTCAATTTTTAAGCCTTAACGCAAACATTGAGCCCACCTCGCTGTTTTTTTTTGTTTTCTCTTTATATCCCTCTCTCCTCGTTTTTGTTTGTTTTTCTATTTCTCTCCCTCTCTCTTTGCCTTGTATCCGTTCGGCCCCGTTCAGCCTACTGTTTTAAAACGTTTACCCCCATCCAGGTTTCAATATTTTCCTGGTGAGCGGTAGCGAGCCAAAGTATATACAAAAATGTGTTGAGAGCAAGCTAAATTTGTACATTTTTCGATAGAAAAATGTCTCCGACAAAGCCAGATTTCTCCATATAATGCTGGTTCGCTATCGCTTGCCAGAAAGATATCGATACTTGGATGGGGATAAACGTCTTAAATCAGTTGGCTGAATGGGGCTGAATGGATACAAACCAGAGAAAGAGAGAAAAGGAGAGAAAAAGAAAACAAAAACAGGTGAACCCCCCAAGAGAGGTGCATAGAAAAAGGGTTGACAGGTTCACTATAGGCCTAATAATTTTTGTTTACCCACGGAAGGTGCTCTTTGGCATCGTCGATGTTCTCGGAACATCTGAGAGCATCGGCGAGCAGAGTATCTGAGAGCATCTGTGAGCATCCATGCATCATAGTAAAACTCTTAGAAAGGTTACTAGTAGACAAGATAGTTGACTACCTAGAAATCAACAATTTAATTACAGATTCCCAACATGGATTCAGGCGACACCGATCATGTCTTACCAATTTCCTGGAATTTGTCCATGAAATGCTGAGTGAGTATGACAAAAGTAGAGCCATAGACATCCTTTACTTATATTTTCAAAAAGCTTCTGACAAAGTGCCTCATTGCAGGCTAATGTCATAAGTGAGTGCGCTAGGTATCATTACAGAGGTCACAGTGGTGATGGGCTGGTCTATCAGAGTGAGAACTGAGCAATCTCTGCCATACCCATAGCTTACTCTGACTGTTCCTTTTACTTATATATTTTCTAGATCTCAAGTGACGGCGTCTCTAACGTGGATTGACCTCCCAATCTACCAAGATTGGAAGCCAAAGCGTCACATTTTTCCCTTGCCCCTCAACTTTCTCTTCATAATTGCTGAGGGACACAGGGCCCTGGGTGGGGCTTTGGTTTCCCGGGCATTTCCGCACCCTCCTCAGCTCCCCGCCATGGAGTGGCTTCGGTCACCCAGGCTTTATTGTGGTCGACGGGGAGGGTTCTGTGGGGCCGCTCGGTTATGGCCTTGGCCTTGCTCAGGGCCTTGGGGCTGTTCGGCCAGGCAGCTTGGGGAACAACAACAACAACAACAACAGAGGTCACAAATTGGACAGAAAGTTGGCTAACAGGTAGACAACAACGAGTGGTAATAAATATGGTGTTTCTTTTGAGTGGACGGCAGGCACTTCTGGAGTTCCACAGGGATCTGTCCTTGGCATAC
Source organism: Paralithodes platypus (assembly GCA_032716605.1). Lineage (NCBI taxonomy): Eukaryota > Metazoa > Arthropoda > Malacostraca > Decapoda > Lithodidae > Paralithodes > Paralithodes platypus. Next base: position 16,436,102 of record CM064482.1, read on the forward strand.
TTCTGTTTATCACATATGTCAATGCCATAGATATTGGTCTGTTGAGGATGATCTCCAAGTTTGCAGATGACATAAAACTTGGAATGAATGTGAGACCCCAGAGGGGTTGAACAGTTCAGGATGGACCTCAACAGACTGGGTGAATGGTCGGAGACATGGCAGATGCCTCAAAACTTAGAAAAGTGCAAGGTTATGCACATTGGCCACGCAAACCCGAAGTCAGGCTATTCACTATTGGGAATGCCTCCGAAAATTACTGACTTGGAAAAGGATTTGGGTGTTGTGTGCATCACAAATCCAAGAGAACGACGCCGATAGCTCTCCGAAACCATTCCTCCTCTTATCACTACACTATAAGCACATTGAGGCACAGTATGTGTTAGTAGTTGCTGCCCCCAACACTACCTGTTTCTGTTTTAAATATTTTACAAGAAAATATTTGTTTAAATCCAAGACAGTTTGGCTTTATGAGAGGTTCTTCAACTACTGATGCAACTTTTTTATTAAAGGAAGTTATGATAACTTATACAACAAAAATAAATTCACCTTTAGCACTATTTGTCGACTTGAGCAAAGCCTTTAACAAACTTGATCATATTTTATTGGGGAAGAATCTACTATCAGCTAATATTCCTATTGATATTGTACTTCTTATAATGTACTATCTTAGAAATCAAAGAGCTAATGTTAAATGGCAGGAGTGCTTTAGTGGCTATGCCTATATTGAGAGAGGAGTCAGGCAGGGTGGTGTTCTCTCACCTTTTCTGTTTAACTTTTATATTAATGAAATAATAGAAAATTTAATGAAGTGCAATGATGGTTGTAATTATGGATTTTCTAAGATTAATACATTAGCATACGCAGATGATTTAGCACTCCTTGCTGGGTCAGTGACTGACATGGAAAATCTGTATAGTGTATTGTGCTCCAGTTTGGAGGACCATAAATTATTGATTAATAAGGATAAAACTAAGTGCATGATTTTTAACCATAAGTCAAACTTACAAAGACAAAACTTTATTTAAAAAAAATATAATATTCAAGTGGTTAATTGCTACAAATATTTAGGACATAAATTTGTTTTTGTTTTTAAAGATCTTAATGATATAGATTTTAGACTAAATAATTTGTATTCTTCTTTTAAAAGTATTTTTAAAGATTTTAAGGTTTTATATATCAATGCTCTTCTATTTGTATTCAATTCTTATTGTGTCCCTGATTATGGTCTACCTCTCTGGAATGCCCAGGCAAGTTTTAAGTCTAAAAAATGTAAATGTTTTGAAGTGGCATACCATAATGCCTTAAAAAGAATGTCTGGTGTTCCTCGTTTTTCAAGCAGCCACATTACTGCAAACAACTGTAATCAGTTATTATTAAAACATCGTACTGCACTGACTCAAGCAAGATATCTAAAAAGATTAATGACACTGCATAACCCACTCATCAGGTATAACATGACTTACCTTAAGAGGGATGACCTGCTTTTTGTTATTTCTGTCCTTTTCTCTCTTTCTCTGGCTTGTATCCATTCGGCCCCATTCAGCCAACTATTTTAAGACGTTTATCCCCATCTAGGTGTCAATTTCTTCCTGGCGAGCGATAGTGAGCCAGCATTATATGAAGAAATCCGGCTTCGCCGGACACATTTTTCTATCGAAAAATGTACAAATTTACATGCTGTCAAACAAAAATAAAAAATATGCTGGCTCGCTACCGCTCACCAGTAAACAAATTGACACCTGGATGGGGATATATGTCTTAAAACAGTAGGCTGAATCGGGCCAAATGGATACAAGCCAAAGAAAGAGAGAATAGGAGAGAACACAAGCAGGTCACCCCCTTAAAGTTGGATTTCTTATTAACAATATAATTGCCTTATTTAAAGCTAACTATAACATAAACATTCTTCAAGAAGATGTAGATATCACAACCTCTCGAATATCTTGGGTTCAGAGACATGAGGAAAGGCGTGGTCCTTGTATATATTATGGCTTCTGAAATATCATTAATTCTTAGTAATTTTATTGCTTTTTTGTACTCTATTAATTAACAATTCTGTGTTTTTTTAACACTTTTTATATTTATATATTGTTAATGTGTTCAGTATCCTAGTTTTCTTTAACCTTTATTAATTTGTATATTACACATTTGTTTAAAGTAATTTGTTTTTATATATACTTCCCTATCAGATTTTATAATGTTTTTAAATTGTTTCGATAAGATAGCCTAATTATTTTAAAGGTTACTATTGTTTTTATGATTTTATTTGTTTCTCATTTTCTGTTCTGGCTTTTACATTTTAATTTAATATGCTAACACAAATTTCAGGTAATCATCTTTTAATCAAGTGATTTTGCTTACAGCTTTATTATTTATTATCAAATAATTAGTAAGTTTATTGCTTTTTGTACTCTTTTTAATTAACATTTCTGTTGTTTACACTTTTAAACTTCATATGGTACCGGTACTATAATATTTGATGTTTGTATTTATATATTTGTTAATGTGTTCAATATCTTGGTTGTCCTTACTTTTTAATATGTTTTATATTACACATTTTGTTTTTAAGTAATTTTTTAAAATGATATACTTCTTTATCAGATCTTATAATTTGCTTATAATTGTTTATGATAAGTTAATTCTTGTATAGGTTACTATTGCTTTTATGAGTTTATACTTTTCTCAATTTGTTTTCTGGCGTTTAAATTTTAATTTGATATGATATAACAAATTTCAAGTAATTATCTTTTTATTAAGTAATTTTGTTTACAGCTTCATTTTTTATTATCACATAGGCTAATTATTGATTAGGCAGAGAGTCTGCAAACTACTAAGAAAATCTTAAAGAAAAGACCTTTATGATGATCTTACCCATGTGATTATTATCATATACTGTACATTGTGTATATTATTACTCTACTACTATAAATAACTTAATTATTGTATCTATGTAAGAAATTACGAAATAAAATTAACGAAAGAACGAACTACCACATGGATGACATGATGGTGTTGGAGCTGGAAACTTTGACAACACTATTGCATTGCAGTTGTTGATACCCCTCTCTGTGTTCATTACCAACACTACCACATGGATGACATGATGGTGTTGGAGCTGGGAACTTTGACAACACTATTGCATTGCAGTTGTTGATACCCCTCTCTGTGTTCACTACCATCAGTACCACATGGATGACATGATGGTGTTGGAGCTGGGAACTTTGACAACACTATTGCATTGCAGTTGTTGATACCCCTCTCTGTGTTCACTACCAACAGTACCACCTTTGCGTGAACCAGACTCACATGTATGCATCTAAAGCCGGTATCATGTAAGTGCTTCATTTCACAACACTAGTCTGACGGATTATGCAGCAATGTTTCTATATATTTGTATCACCCAGTTTCCGATACTAGAGCAGAGTATCCGAGAAATGTTACAAGAATATGGTTACCAGTGAATGTTGACGATAAAAGTTCTCGTGTGATACCTCCTTAACACTGTTAAATTTATTATTTGATGTCATCGCCAATTTCCAGTAATCCTATTTTTGACATTATTCCCAACAATCAGTGAATATGTTTTGCCATTATTTCAGCAATGTATTCGTCATGGAGTTATGCAAATGAGACAGCAAAGCAATTAGTAGCCATAGAGAGTAATTGCGAGGCCATTTGGCAATTCCAAAATGAGATCAAAAGAGGACATTTCTCGTTAAAAGTGGCCTGATGGGATTTACTGATTGTTAATATGAATGACAGTTTGGTGTTGATGCCACGATGGCATTTATTTATACTTGAAAAGTTACATGTTTTACCACATAGCATACTAATAGGTGACCGAAAGGATTATCAGTGAAGCAAAATAATGATCAGATCTGCCCCTAAGTAATATATATAACAATGCAAATGATTATCAGGACTTTTCCGCTGGCCTTGCGGTGAAGTTTAAATAGTATTTACCTAATAATTAGCATGGTATTACTGGATTTGTGTCTTTCAGAATGATATAGCAAAAAACATGCAACATCAAACATATTCTGCTCGATTGGATTATTGTGACTCTTACTTTACGTACACTGTTTTTCACATCCCCCCTCTTTTCCCTAAATTCCTCCTCCCAATCTTTCCAAAACTCCCCATTCCCTCGTCCTTATAATCATCTTATCCCTTACATTTCAAAAGTTCCACTACCATAATATCTGATGCACCAACTTTTAGATGGCGTTTTGTAGCACCTGGCATACGGTCAATAAATCCTAGATGAGGAGATAGAGTGTAGCTTTACGGCAGGGTGTCAGAGAGGAAAAATTCGGTTTTATGACTGGGACGATTATAAGAGAGTAACTATAGGATTATTAAAATGAAATAGTTGCCTTGCTATCGACATTATATCACTTCCTCAGACATATTAATAACTACAGCATAATTTTAACTATGCACATTATATAATAATGGGTAAACAGAAGGGACTTGTTTATGTTTACTGATTTTGCTGACTCTTTACAGTTTTTATATACTAGATCTATCATATTTCATAAAGATTTCAAGCGGGTTGAGGGTTTACAAAGGGAATAAGTAGTACATACAAAGGGATGAGTAGATATGAACAAAATACCAGGCAATTCAGATTGTAATCGTCTTCAGCGTACGATATGTTTCCTAGCTTACTTGAAGATCGTGTAGTGCTTCTCATACAATATGGTCAGACAAATTATTGAATTGCAATTCTACAAAATTATGCAATTCATGCAAGATTTTGAGTTTTGGAGTTATAGTTTACAAACATTAGGAGAACGAAGTGGTGACACCTTCCTCATACTTAAACGTTTGGCTTTTTAACTTAAATATAACATTGTCAACCACTGCAAGGCTGGATGAAAGCAGTTAGAGCAAAATGATAGGACAGTGCTATGTTTTACTTGATTAAATATATACCGTTTGGCACAAAACAAAACTATCTATATATCTTTTGAATCTATCTATCTGTGAGTGTGTGTACAGTATGTCAGTCTATTTATTTACTTCTCTGCCTCGCTATCTATCATGTTCTGTTTCCTAGCCCTACATTTCTTAACTCTGGGCTGCGATTCACCAACGGTAATTGGATTTGTCTCCCTGCCATCGGTGTCCCCATCACTGTCACCATCATAAACTGGTAGTGTCGTTACCGTCACGTACAGTTGGAATCAATAATGTGCATACACTCCATGTTTTATGTATGGAAGACAATTAGTGTGGTTGAATTTGAAGTATAATTATTATCTTATGCAATAATTAAATGTTATATCTAATTAACGGTGTTATAGCAAATTATTCTTGTAAATTAATCACACTATGTTTCCATCCATACATAAAAGTATGGCGTGGATACAAACTAATATGGCCAAATGTACAGCTACTGACACATTTTCGTGAGTTCCTGCGATTTGTAATGCAAATATATTAATTTAGATTGATGTATAGATCAAATCTGCTATATATTGATATATATTTAGTTTGCAGTAAATATTATGTGGCTGATTTGATCTGAACATCTATCTGAATGGATATATTTATTTGCATACAGAAAATCGCAAAAGCTTACGAACGTTTGTCAGTGACTGTCTATATGATGGGATGTAGTCGCTGTAATTGCTGATGCCAATATTAGTCCTATAATTTGACAGGTTATATTATGATTTTCAACTTATGTTTTGTAAGCAGGCCACCATTAATCTGCTAACATACAACGTTTAATAGAAAGTAAATTGTTAATTGAAAGTAGATATCCTATGTAAGGAAAATGCTATATTATTCATGCATTTAAATTGTTATTATGAGGGTGTAATTTTAGGAGTCTATTAATTTTGTTTTAGAATTTCAATATTGTTTACTGACTGATAATATTATTGCCAACTAATACTCAATTTCTTACACGTATGGAAGTATAAACACACCTATTCCTCCATCAAGCTTTAAACAAATACCCTCAAACCCCTTTCCGAGATATTGTGTGTGCATATTTGTTTTGGAAGAAAAAATGCCCTGGCCTAAGGCCGGTTGGTCCTAAATCACAGACTCGCTATCGCTTGCCAGGAAAAAACTGACATTTGAATATCATATAAGGTCATACAATTGACAAATTCATGGGATTAACGGTCTTAAAGTCGCAAAACTAATAAGGAGACCATCTTACAAGCTCATTACTAGTGGGGCTAAACATGACGAAGAAGGGGGTCCAGAATAAAACATCCCCTTATATGAGTGGTACTTGAAAAGTAGACAGAATGGATAAAAAACACCATCTGAGGAAGAGCACTTTATTGATAACGTTTCGCAGATAGCTTCATCAGGTCACTAACAACTGCTGGTACATAGGAGGCCTTAAATATCCGTCCAGACAGGTGGCGGGGGAGGAGAGGGAGGTGGGGGTTGGGAGGGAGGAAGGAGGCAGGACAGGGAGGGGGCAGAAGCATGAGGGGAGCAAATACATCAGTAAGAACTAGCAAAAACAGACACACAAACATGCGTACAGGGTAACAACTCTACTAGTACAAAGAAATAAAAATAACTATAACAATAATAATAATAATAAAAATAATAATAACAATAATAATAATAAAAATAATAATAATAAAAATAACATTAATAATAATAATACAGATGATAATATTAATCGTAACAATTATAATGAAAACAGTGACGATAGTGCTAATAGAAGTATAGTGGTACAGTACTAGCAATAAATAACATAGAGAGAGAGAGAGAGAGAGAGAGAGAGAGAGAGAGAGAAGCCGGGAGTAGGGAAGAGATTAGCTTAATTGTAAAGCGAAAGCAAGGGATTGGCGCATTTAGTGGGTAGGGTTGAAGGTGTGACAGGTATAAAGGAGAGGGGAGGGTGTTTTTTATTTTTTATTTTTATTTTATTTTTTTCCAAGGTTGGATTAAAAGGGGAAAGAGAGAGAGAGAGAGAGAGAGAGAGAGAGAGAGAGAGAGAGAGAGAGGGAGGATAATAAAGGGGCGGTATCTGAAAGGACAGAGGAGGGTAAAGGTGGATGGCATATATGTGTGAGCTGGGGATTAAAGAGAGTCTGGGAGACAACTATCTCGAGTCGAAAGAGTGTGACGGCGAGGGTAGTAGGAACTATTAAGTGTAGAAGATCATATAATATTAATGGGAAAGAGGAGAAGGAACTACACATTGATCAATCTTAATGGCTATACAGGCTACATGTGTACATAATTATATATCTTGAATACACTTAAATATGAAAGAAAATATAAATATTAATACAAATTGTAACACAACCAATAAATATTCATACACATTTCAGAAGATTCAATAGAGACATTATGGTGTGGTGATGATAGAAATATGGACAGAGAGAGAGAGAGAGAGAGAGAGAGAGAGAGAGGGAGAGAGAGAGAGAGAGAGAGAGGGAGGAAGGCTATGGTGCTGGAGTAGGGAAGAGATTAGTATAATTGTAAAACGAAAACGAGGGAAGAGGGCAATTTAGGGGGTAGGTATGAAAAGCTAGAGAAGAGGGAGGAGTTCTTCAAAGGTAGGTTAAATGAGAGAGAGAGAGAGCGAGAGACCGCGAGGGCCAGAGTGAGAGAGAGCGCGAGAGTGAGAGGGAGAGATAGAAGGGAACGAGGTAAGCATATGATATGGAGATAATATTATGGACAGCAATAGCATCATAACATAGGGAAAGGTAACAATAATAATACGAATAAGAAAATATATAAGAATACATATAGCACTAATGATAAAATACTATTAATAATATTAATAAAAATAATACTAATAAAAATAACAATAATAATAATAATAATAATGCACATGATAATGAGGGTGAGAGCGCACGCGAGAAAGAAAGAAAGAGAGAGAGAGAGAGATAGAGTACATACAAACATACATACATACACATACACACACACACACACCAACATAAACACATGTCCATTTCTTCTTTCTCAGAAATCTCCATCTTAGGAGATTTCAACGTTCACCACCGCCAATGGCTCTCCTCTCACACTACTGATCCACCTGGTGAACAAGCCTACGTCTTTTCTATCCTAAATGACCTAGAGCAGTTAGTTCAGCAACCCACCCGTATCCCGGATCGCATCGGAGATCGGCCCAACATTCTTGACCTGTTTCTAACTTCTAACCCTTCTTCTTATACTGTCGATCTTTTCTCTCCTTTGGGCTCCTCCGACCATAAACTTATCTCTGTCACCTGTCCTATCTCTCCAGTACAGCCACCCGATCCTCCTAGCCGGCGGCGCTTGTGGCACTTTGGCGTTACCGACTGGAAGGCTCTTTGGCAGTACTTCTTTGATTTCCCATGGAATGATTTCTGCTTCCACGGCCGAGGACCCTCGGAGAGTGCTGAACGCATTACCGAGGTAATCCTATCGGGCATGGAAGCATACATTCCATTCTCTTTCTCTCAGACTAATGCTAAAAAATCTTGGTTTACTCACGCCTGTTCTACTGCTGTCCGCAATAAGGAGGAAGCATTCAAATGGTACCGACGCCTTAAAACTCAAGACTCTCATTCTTCATATGTTTCTGCCCGGAATCAAGCCAAATCTGTTCTTCGACTTGCCAAACACTCTTTCATCAATAATAAATGCACTGAACTATCCAACTCTAGCTCTTCCCAAGCTTTCTGGCATCTAGCCACCTTGGATGATTCTGGTGCTATTCCTCCCTCTCCGCCCTCCTCTCTCTTACTTATGCCTAATATCCTAATCTCTTCTAAAGATGTACTTTCTACCCTCTCTGGGCTTAACACTAATAAGGCGTACGGTCCGGACGGTGTTCCTCCTGTTGTTCTCAAAAACTGTGCTTCCGTGCTGACTCCCTGCCTAGGCAAACTCTTTCGTCTCTGTCTATCCTCTAACGTCTTCCCTTCATGCTGGAAGTTTGCTCACATTCAACGTGTCCCAAAGAAGGGTGACCGCTCTCAAACCTCCAACTATCGTCCAATTGCTCTTATCTCTTGTCTTTCTAAAGTTTTTGAAACTATTCTTGCTTCCAAATTTCTTAAGCATTTCTCTTCTCATAATCTGCTCTCAGATCGCCAGTATGGCTTCCTTAAGGGTCGCTCTACTGGTGATATTCTTTCATATCTTACTAACTCTTGGTCATCCTCCTTTCGGGACTTCGGTGAGACTTTTTCTATTGCACTAGACATATCGAAACCCTTCGATAGAGTCTGGCATAAATCTTTAATTTCTAAACTACCCTCCTTCGGTTTCTATCCCTCCATCTGTGCCTTTGTCTCTAATTTCCTTTCCGGCCGTTCCATAGCTGCGGTTGTGGACGGCCATCGCTCACTTCCTCACCCTATAAACTCCGGTGTTCCTCAGGGCTCTGTCCTATCTCCTATTCTCTTTCTAATTTTTATAAATGATCTCCTTAATTCCCATCCATTCATACGCAGACGACTCAACCTTACACTACTCCATTAGTTTTTCAGAACGCCCCAGCCAGCAATCCCTCAACGACAAACGTAATGAAGCCATAGAACTCTTAAATTCTGATCTAAATACTATTTCCAATTGGGGCAGAGAAAACCTTGTTAACTTTAATGCTTCCAAAACCCAATTTCTCCATCTATCTACCCGCCAGGATCTCCCAGCGGACTATCCCTTATTCTTCAACAATACAAAAATCAACCCTTCATCTTCTCTCAATATTCTTGGTGTCTCTTTTTCTTCTGCTCTCATTTGGAAGGACCATATTACCAGTCTTGCTAAGGCAGCCTCCCAGAAGCTGGGTGTGCTCAACCGCCTTAGGGGGTTCTTTTCCCCTGCACAGCTTCTTGCTCTGTACAGGGGCATAGTGCGCCCTTGTATTGAGTATTGTTCACATGTGTGGGGAGGTTCCTCTCACACCGCTCTCCTAGACAAAGTTGAAAGGAAGGCCTTTCGTATTATTAACTCCCGTCCACTCACCAACTCTCTGCAATCTCTCTCTCTCCGCCGCAATGTTGCATCTCTCTCGCTATTCTATCGCTACTATAATAATCAGTGTTCCTCAGAGCTATCCCAGTGCATACCACCTCCTTTACGTAGGGCACGTGGTACCCGTCTTGCAACTCAATCCCACCCCTACTCTGTGCAACTCTCCAACCCAAGAGTGAAACGTTACTCTCAAACTTTCTTCTACTCAACATCTGAGCTCTGGAACTCTCTCCCAAAATCAGTCTTTCCCTCTTCCTATGACTTAAATTGCTTCAAACTCCGTGTGTCCAGGCATTTTGGCTCGAACGTCCCTTGATTTTGGCCCTGTCACTCTTTCAACTATGGGGGAGGCACTCGCTATAGGCAGTTATGCCTTTTGCCTCCCTCAATCACATAGAAAAAAAAATATATATATATAAATATATATACATATATATATATATATATATATATATATATATATATATATATATATACATATATATATATATATATATATATATATATATATATATATATATATACATATATACATACATACATACACACACACATACAAATACATTCATTCATACTTCAACACTGCAGAATGCATATATAATACATACATACCTACAGATGCACACGCAATCTTAAATAATGTGTAACACGAACACAGACATACGCACTAGGTATGGGGATGAGTGAAGTTGAATTCAAGGGGGTCGTATGGGGTTTCTATTGTGTAATATTTTCTTGGTAAGGATTAAATGAGAGAGGGGACGTGCTAGTGTGAACATTCCACTGTTTTGTTCTACGGTGTCGCTAGTCGTGATCACTGCTGACTCGAGGCACTTCCGTTTGTAGTTGTCAAAAAAATAAAAAATAAAAAACCACCCTCCCCTCTCCTTTATACCTGTCACACCTTCAACCCTACCCACTAAATGCGCCAATCCCTTGCTTTCGCTTTACAATTAAGCTAATCTCTTCCCTACTCCCGGCTTCTCTCTCTCTCTCTCTCTCTCTCTCTCTCTATGTTATTTATTGCTAGTACTGTACCACTATACTTCTATTAGCACTATCGTCACTGTTTTCATTATAATTGTTACGATTAATATTATCATCTGTATTATTATTATTAATGTTATTTTTATTATTATTATATTTTTATTATTATTATTGTTATTATTATTTTTATTATTATTATTATTGTTATAGTTATTTTTATTTCTTTGTACTAGTAGAGTTGTTACCCTGTACGCATGTTTGTGTGTCTGTTTTTGCTAGTTCTTACTGATGTATTTGCTCCCCTCATGCTTCTGCCCCCTCCCTGTCCTGCCTCCTTCCTCCCTCCCAACCCCCACCTCCCTCTCCTCCCCCGCCACCTGTCTGGACGGATATTTAAGGCCTCCTATGTACCAGCAGTTGTTAGTGACCTGATGAAGCTATCTGCGAAACGTTGTCAATAAAGTGCTCTTCCTCAGATGGTGTTTTTTATCCATCCCCTTATATCATTGTAGAGTAAGAACATATATAAAATATATACTTATCTGGCTATCGTAAACAATGGCATTGTTCGAATGATACACCTGCCTGACCTTTGCTGAGTGAGGACCTGTCCCTAGTGACTCCCAGTGAATTATCTTTGCCCATAGTGTGGTGATAGTGTTAACGCTTTCTTAAAATGGCTGGTGTTGACGAGATTGCTACCTCCTCTCATATTCTCCAGCTTTGTATTGCTTTGCAAGAAAGGCTGGATAATGTGGAGAGAGAGGTGCAGTCTCTCAAAGACGAGAATTTGGCCTTAAAGCTGACTTTGGCTGACAAGAAAAGTGAGGATAGTGCAACTGCTGTTAGGGATCGTGATGCTCCCTGGACAGTTGTTCCAACAAGTGCAACAACCTGCAAATTTCTACGGCGGCCAGTTGCCCTCAGCAACAAGTTCATCACCTTGGATGACGAATGTGATGGTGAGGCTGCGAGTGCTTCCTTCGGCGAGGAAACCAGGAGAAAGGTAAGTAAGTTGCCTCCAAACACAGGGAATGCTATGACTGCTGCCCCCCCCCCCCCCCCCCCCCAGGAGTACCTTCAACTGCTGCCCCAGGAGTTCCTGCCGCTGCCGCAGCTGCTACCAAGTCATCGACAAGGAGAGGCAAGTCCTTCTCAATTGTTGGGGACTCCATGGTCAGACACTTAGCTAGGTCCACCTGTACTGATATTAGGAAGCTTGTCTGTCTGCCTGGTGCCGGGGTTGGGAAGTGTTAGAGGAAATTGAGTACATCATGAAAGATATTGGAGATAGCCCCATTATCTGTCTCAGTACAGGGAGCAATGATGTTGGTAAAGGTAGGACGGAAGTACTGCTTCGGCAGTACAGGGAGGTGTTAGATAAAGTTAGGAGGAAGGGAGGCATACCTGTAGTACACAGTATCTTGCCACGGAGAGGGGTCAGCAAGGAATGGTCATCTAGGGCAATTGGTATCAATTGTCGGCTGGAAAAATACTGCAATGCAAAATTATGCAATACCAATCCTTGATAACTGGACCCGTTTCTATGGTAAAAATCAGTTGTACGCACAGGACGGGGTTCATCTTTCTCGGCTAGGGGTGGCAAATTTAGCTAGGTCAATAGATAGGATTGTCGCGGGGTTTCGCTGAAAATAAAGCCTGAGAATATGAGTAAGAAAAATTGTCTAGATAGGGTAAATTGCCGTACTGGTACATCAGATAGGAATAGAAAATATCAGTCACAGGATTTTAATTGTACTGCTAGTAGAAATATTGAAGGTGTAACAGAAGATGGGAATTCAGTTAGAAATAAAGGTAAATCCGATACCAGTAAAATAAATTCATTGCGATTATATTATACAAACTGTAGGAGTTTATGTAACAAAATGGATGAACTTAGAGCACTTGTTAGCAACGAAAATATAGACATTATAGCACTGACTGAAACATGGATTAATACAGAATCAAGACATTGTTTAGCAGAATTCCATATACCAGGATATAGTTTGTTTAAACGCGACCAAACAAGTAGGAGGGGCGGCGGAATAGCAGTGTTTGTCAGGAGTTCTTTAAAAAGCTGTATTAAATCAGGTATTAGACTAAATACTGATAACGAAAGTGTTTGGGTAGAGGTTAGCGAAGGTAGTGAGACCATAATTATTGGAGTTATTTATAGACCACCACCAAATATGAGTAGAAACGAAGGTACAGCTTTATGGCAGGAAGTGAAAATAGCATCAAGGTTTAGCAATGTGTGTATTATGGGGATTTTAATTTTCCGAATATTAATTGGCAGCATCAAATCGGCGACTCAGATTCAAAAGAGTTTATTGAGGCGGTACAGGATAGTTTTTTATTTCAATTCATAGACTCGCCTACTAGAGGTAATAATATCCTCGATTTAGTTCTCAGTAATAATGAACAAATTATAAATAATGTAGAGATAGGAGACCAACTAGGAAATTGTGATCATAAATCAATTTATTTTAACATACAATGGACAGGAAAGGCTAAAGAGAATACGACACTTATCCCAGATTTCAGAAAAGCCAATTATGGTGGATTAAGAAAAGCTAAGAGTAAGTCTATGGTTAAACTATTAAGTGGACCCAGGTGCGCTAATGAACATACTCTCTCTCAGATACCTGTCTTAACTCAGGATAATTTGACAGCTACATATAATCATTTTATTTCTTCACTCCACAATGCGCAAAATAAATATATCCCCAAAAGAAAATTTAGATCAACACAGAACCAATCCAAATGGATGAATTATTATTCATCCATTTGGATTGGTTCTGTGTTGATCTAAATTTTAGATCAATTAGACCTTCTAGGAAAAAAGAGAGGAATATATCGAACAATTAAGAAAGGCGAAATTCACCTACTTGCTTACTATCAGAATCTATCAAGAGAGGTTAAAAAAGGTATAAGGACAGACAAAAGACATTATGAAATCAGGATAGCCAATGACTCAAAAAATAACCCTAAGGCTTTTTACCAGCTATATAAATCTAAAGTTAGAGATACAATAGGCCCCCTTAAAACTTCGATAGGAGAAATGACAGAAAATGATTTAGAAATGTGCAGTACATTAAATAGTCAGTTTCTATCCGTTTTCACTAATGAAAATTTGGCACAGATTCCAGAAGTCCGTAAGGTATATAGCGATAGTATAGAAAATAGGTTAAGTACGGTTACTATAAGTAGAAATGATGTGCTTAAGGAAATTGACAGACTGAAACCTCAGAAATCGCCTGGTCCCGATGAGGTATATGCCAGAGTATTAAACGAATGCAGAGATGAGTTAAGTTACCCAATAACATTTCTTTTTAACAATTCATTAGAAACAGGTATAGTTCCAGAAGCTTGGAAGCTTGCAAATGTAGTTCCGATTTTCAAAAACGGTGATAAATCAATAGCATCCAATTACCGTCCCATTAGTCTCACTTCAATCATAGGAAAGCTACTAGAGTCAATTATTGCTAGGAAAATGAGAAACCACTTAGAAACATTTAACTTAATCAATTCTTCTCAGCATGGATTCATTCAGGGACGTTCTTGCCTTACTAATTTGCTTAGTTTTTTCTCAGAGGTATATGAAGCAGTAGATAATGACAAGGCATACGATATTATATATTTAGATTTCAGTAAAGCTTTCGACAGAGTCCCTCATGAGAGATTGATGAGAAAGGTTGAGGCACATGGAATAGGTGGGGCGTTGTTGGGATGGATTAGGTCATGGCTAATTGGTAGGAAACAGAGAGTCAGCATAAATGGTACCAAGTCAGAGTGAGGAGCAGTCAAAAGTGGTGTCCCCCAGGGATCGGTATTAGGTCCCCTGTTGTTTCTTATATACATAAATGACCTAGATTTAGGTATAACTAGGATATAAGTAAATTCGCAGACGATACTAAAATGGGGAGATCAATTGATTCAGATAGCGATATAGAGTGCCTCCAAAGGGATCTAGATACCTTACACAATGGTCAGTAAATTGGCAGATGAAGTTTAACTTGACAAATGCAAGGTATTAAAGATAGGGAAGATGCAAACAAAATGTTAATATAAACTAGCTAATTTAGAATTAGAAAATTCAGACTGCGAGATCTAGGTGTGTTTGTTAGCAATGATTTGAAGCCTAGAAAACAGTGTATAGGCGTTCGTAATAAGGCAAACAGGATTCTCGGGTTCATCTCTAGGAGTGTGAGTAACAGAACTGCTGATGTTATCTTAAAAACTTTACTTGTCATTAGTGAGACCCCATATGGATTATGCTGTCCAATTTTGGTGTCCTTATTACAGAATGGACATAGATTCATTGGAGAGAGTACAGCGTAGAATGACAAAAATGATCCATAATATTAGAAATCTTCCGTATGAAGAAAGGTTGAACAAATTAGGTTTACATTCGTTAGAGAGTCGCAGAGTTAGAGGGGATATGATAGAGGTGTTCAAGTGGGTTAGTGGGATTAACAAAGGGGACATGACAAATGTACTAAAGCTCAGTGATAGCGAAAGAACTCGTACCAATGGTTTCAAATTAGATAAATTTCGTTTCAGAAAAGATATAGGCAAATATTGGTGTGGTAACAGAGTTGTAGATGGGTGGAATGGACTACCAAGTGCTATAGTGGGATCTAACACTGTAGGGAGCTTTAAGATAAAATTGGATAAGCATATGGACGAGAAGGGTTGGGTGTGAAGGCGGATCAGCCGGGTTGGGCCAATCAGCGCTCTGCAGACCCCCATAATCCTGCGTTAATCTCTAACCGTTTTGGTAAGATGATCCTCAGGGTATTAGAGTGTTGAGCCTATAATTGGGCTTTGTAATTGATTGGGGGTTGTGTGGGACAGGGATCTGCCTTGCTTAGGCCAATCGGCTTTCTGCAGACTCCCATTTTCTTATGTTCTTATTTTATGATTTATGATAGGTGGGAAGCAGAGAGTCAGCATAAATGGTACTAAGTCAGAATGGGGATCGGTCAAGAGTGGTGTCCCCCAGGGATCTGTATTAGGTCCTCTGTTGTTTATTTTATACATAAATGACCTTGATTTGGGTATAACTAGTAGGATAAGTAAATTTGCAGACGATACCAAAATGGGGAGAAAAATTGATTCAGTTAGAGATATAGAGTGTCTGCAAAGGGATCTAGATACCTTACACGAGTGGTCAGTAAAATGGCAGATGAAGTTTAACATTGACAAATGCAAGGTATTAAAGATAGGGAAGATGCATACAAATTTTAAATATAAACTAGCTAATGTGGTTTTAGAAAACTCAGACAGTGAGAAAGATCTAGGTGTGTTTGTTAGCAATGATTTGAAGCCTAGAATACAATGTATAAGCGTTCGTAACAAGGCAAACAGGATTCTCGGGTTCATATCTAGGAGTGTGAGTAACAGAACTGCTGATGTTATCTTAAAACTTTACTTGTCATTAGTGAGACCCCATATGGATTATGCTGTTCAATTTTGGTGTCCTTCTTACAGAATGGACATAGATTCATTGGAGAGAGTACAACGTAGAATGACAAAAATGATCCATAATATTAGAAATCTTCCGTATGAAGAAAGGTTGAAGAAATTAGGCTTACATTCGTTAGAGAGACGCAGAGTTAGAGGTGACATGATAGAGGTATTCAAGTGGGTTAGTGGAATTAATAAAAGAGACATGAAAAATGTACTAAAGCTCAGTGATAGCGAAATAACTCGTACCAATGGTTTCAAATTAGATAAATTTCGTTTCAGAAAAGATATAGGCAAATATTGGTTTGGTAACAGAGTTGTAGATGGGTGGAATAGGCTACCAAGTGATATAGTGGGATCAAGAACGATAGGGAGCTTTAAGATAAATTAGATAGGCATATGGACGAGATGGGTTGGGTGTGAGGGGGATCTACCAGGTGTGGGCCAATCGGCTCTCAGCAGACCCCCGTAATCTTGTGTTAATCTCTGACCGTTTTGGTGGGGTCAGTACTCAAGGTATTAGTGAGATGGGTCTATAATTGGGCCTTGTAATTGGGGTTGGGTGTGACAGGGATCTGCCTTGTATGGGCCGATCGGCTTTTTGCAGACTCCCATTTTCTTATGTTCGTATGTTCTTATAATTAGATAACCCCTTGAGGTTTATGGCACGTTTAAACAGTTTATTCAAGCAATCATCAGATGATTTTATAGAACATTGGAAGGATCTGTGATAGTTATAAGGAAATAGACCCTCTAACCCTCTAACTTCCATATACCTTTCCTAATCTGAATGCAATCGCTACGACCGGCACAACGAAATAAACAAGGGCACTTAATATTGGACTAGAAGATAGGCTATATCTGCAACAACGGTACGCTAATTCCAAACCCTCGAACTATTAAGCCGGTGAACAAAACACTTAAACCCTCCAGAGTTAATCTACTGGATAACGGGGTATCAATTAACTGGGTTTAGTGCACTTCTACAAAGGCTTTCCGGTGACGGCAAAGCCTACTCACAACAAGAGTAATTATGTTAATAAAAAGCTCTCAAGTAATAACAATGCTTAGATAAACTATGACAAGATTTAATAAAGGAGTATATGCTTACGTTAACTTTAGTGTGAGTCTGAACTCAACACTAAACTCTTCAATGCTCTATGAAAACACTGGAAATCTAGTCCTACAGCAAACAGATATGGAATCTTCTGAAAATGTCTGATGCTCTAAGATGCTCGTCGAATATAGAACAGGAATAATGCAGGGGCAGGACACCAAAGCGTGTATCTTAAATGCACCAACAAGTAGGATACATATAATTATATAAAACAAGGGAGTGCAACAACTCGGTGACAGCACTAATAATAGCCACTCAAAACAGTACTTCCTTATCCAAAGTAACAGCCATACTGGGTTGTGCACTATGCATCAACCTAGGCTAAAATAATACGTGAATAATTCCTAAAGCATACACAGTTAAAGTTAATAAACACAATGCTGTCTTTCTTACTAATAAAGTCTAGCAGCGGCATAAAAGGTACAAGGAGCCTAGGCAGAGCTCAAGCATGCTCGTAGCCTACTGTCTCCCCTGAACAGATTTCCCTTATCTTACGTTAAGTGACTAGGAGGCTCTCTTGGTAAGTCCAGATCTCAAGTATCTGGTCTTACCCTGGCGCTCCTCAAAGGTCAACAAAATGAGGTAGCAAGCATACAAGCAAGAGTAGGCAAAAGCCCTTCGCTTGTATACTGCTAAGCTCGCCAAGAAAAATATGCACAAGGGTTACAGGCTACCTAGCTCCGTCGAAGTCGTATAGGCTCTGACTTGCCATATACATAACTCAGACAACGACCAAATATACCCTCCACTGTCTAGCATTAAATAGTAACAAAGAACAACCCAATAATTAGAAGCACCCAATAATATGACTCCATGTGACTATGACTCTAATAATCCCTAAAGCTAGTGCAAAACATATATGTGAGAACTGGCGCTGGTAATACGACTGGCCGACTATGGAAGTCGTATGCAGAACCAGAAGGGATGAGTAATTGAGTAAAGATAAGAAGTATGGAAAAGAAGAAGTTCAGAGAGAGAAACAGCAGTAAAGAGGGTTAGATTGGGGACAGAATGCAAGGGACGTCTAGGACCAAACGCAACATGCCAAGCTCTAAGGAGAGACGCGGGAAGGAAGCCCGCACCACCGAGCTAAGACAGCGGCCTCCAATCACAGAAAACTACGTCATGGAGAGCAGGCGTCATATGACACGCCAGGCCCGCCATCCAATCACAAGCGGGTGGCCCCGCCCAAGCGAGGAATGCACACATACATACACACGCACATACTACCACCTCGCTGCTTCCCTCTCTCTCTCTCCTTGCAACTATCACACTACATATCTTATAACTCTATCAATGATATAAAATACTTCCAAGTGTCACCGACAAGAATAAAGACAAACACTGATCTGTCTGTGACAACATGAATACTAAGAAAGAAAGAACATCGTTCTACGATTATTATAGCCCGTTTCACTGCCCTGGCGAGCGCTAGCGAGTACGAGTACATTCTTGCAAGCTGGCCAGCGTAACAATAGCCAAAATAAACTGTTGAAACGTGTCATACTTCTCAAGGAGTTAAGAATAAAAAACAAGCTGAAACTCCAAACTCCAAAGCAAACCACGCATCGCCAATTGGATTGTGTTCGTTCATTGGTAGTAATTCGGTGATGACCTCAATATTGGTGAGACATACAGCAGACCGATCAGGTAAATAAGCGAGCCCACACGTAGCAAGGTCAGCATTGTGTTGTCTGATTAGTTAGATTGATGTTTATTTGTATTTACTTATTTATGTTGTTTATTTATATATACTGTATATTATATACTGTGTATATATTTGTTGTTGTTGTTGTCATAGCCCATCAGTGTCATTTAAAATCGTGTTCTTGTTCTACCTGTTAATCATGGTAAGCGTTGTTGAACAAATATAAGCTAAAGGATGACATCAATAAGTATACATGCTCCACTATCTAAAGTTATATAACATTTTAAATCCTTTATCTACCTATAATTATTATTTTTTTCAGTACCCAACACAATATTGGGGCAATATCTTCCTCACACAACACAATCAGTTTTCCCTTCAATTTTCGATGAACAAGTTTTGTGTTCGTAATACTTTGGGGCTCTTTCGCATTGGATTCAGAAATTAGACTGAATGCAGATTCTTTTTGGCAAGTTTTGATACTGCATGACATTGAATTTTGAAGCTGCCAGACTACATTTGCTCGTTGAAAATTACGGAATAAGGCCTCTGCCTTTAGACAATAGCTCTTGCCTCTGTGATAAGATATCTAACATCGCTTTCTTAGTTTTGCCTCGAATTATTCTTACACTGATTGTCTGTCCGTGCTTATTATTTGTGAAAGCTTTTTAGTGTGTGTTTTATTTTGTATTGTTTTTGTATTATTATTGTTGTGTTTATTAATATCAAGCCTTCTCATATACATTGAAGTATCGGTTGCATAATAGTACCTTGACTGCTTGTTCTTGCTTGTATTATATATTCTCTCTCTCTCTCTCTCTCTCTCTCTCTCTCTCTCTCTCTCTCTCTCTCTCTCTCTCTCTCTCTCTCTCTCTCTCTCTCTCTCTCTCGATTAACGAGTAACTCAAACTCAAACGATTATCTCAAGCAATACCAAAACCATATACCTTTCTCAATCAAGAATTCAGTGTAATAAAATTATTATCCTTCACTGCATACTGATGGGGAAGTGTTGTGGCGAGACTATATTGGGCTACACTCCAACTGCAGAAAGGCTACCCTGTCTGAGCCGTTACAATTTTTAATTAATGGAAAACGACGGTAAACCATGCTATATATGTATGTATGTATGTATCAAACTATTAGTGGCAAGTGACGTAAACCTCATTCTGATATATAACCCATCACCCTCTTTATAGTCGCGCCTTACGACACACTGGAGTTACATGTACAATTAGTGTGTTTGCTTCTAATATGAATGCAGTGGCCCCGTTCCTAACGATATGCTACATCTGAGATATTCCAAATGTACTTGACAAACTTGTAAGAAATGTGAGAGTTTACACTATGCTGGATGCATGCGTGTATGTGTAACAGAGGACAGGTTGTCAGTCTCCGAGACACAACAAGAAGACCTGTCACAGCCGCTCACTTGCTGCATATTTCATCTTGCTAAAAGGATAAACTGGTGTGAATGACTTAGGTGGAGAGAGGAAATTCGAGGATTTGGTGGAGGAAGGAGGTGTAATGGAGTGTAGGAATGTAGGTTTGGTCGATGGTGAAAAGAAACATGCATACCAAAGTAATCGACTTAAATAAAACATTGCCTAACAATGTGCAGAGATATACTGTATGATATGAAGTATGGATTATGGATAAAAGAACGAACAACAATAGCGAACAGACACAAACACTGAAGGTGTGTGAGTATGGGAATTATGTAAATTTTACATAAATCCACAGACCACACAAACCATACGATCCAAGCGAAGGGGTCAAGAATGAATTATTATAAAGAAAACAACCCCAAATAATGGAAAGTGGAAGAAAAGTTCATTAAACAAGAGAGAGAGAGAGAGTGTGAGTATGATTGAGTATATTTGGAAGTGAGTGTGTGTGAGAGTGAGTGTATGTGTGTGTGTGTGTTTGTGTGTGTGTGTGAGAGAGAGAGAGAGAGGGGGGGGGATGTTGCAGGAAAGGGATTTGCAAGTGTGAATATGACGTAGGAGTGACAGTCTGCCATGTAGGGAAGAGGGAGATGGTTGGCAAGCAGAAGATGTAGGGTGGGCAGGGGAACAAAGTTAACACTAACACATTAACGGTAATATCTTCTTTAATATAATGTATAAACATATCAATATATTTGTGTATTTTTTATGTTTTATTTGTAACGATCTCTCAGGAACCACACCCACCCACACCAGTGTGTGCACTCTCGTGTAGCCAATATATTTAATCAGTACCCCATGTGTTCTTGTCCTCCTACTCACTCACCGATCATATTCTCATATCGACCTTTAGATATACTCTTCTTTTTGTTTCCTATTTTAAACTGATGAAAAATTTGCTTCAATTGTAGCTAATTTATCGATAACTAGTGGGATAATATGAACATTATCTGTCTCTGCATCATATTATTGCAAGGTTTTCGTAATTAATAACATATTTGGTTATGAAAACGTAGTAGCTGAGTAATTAAGATGGTAACAAGCCAATTTCTCGTCAGCTTAAAGCAAAAAAATACTATAGTTAATTTATCTTCCTGTTGTGGCTTCTTTCTTTTATAATTTCTCACTTCTCTTTGATAAAAGAAGGTAACTAGAAGAGGATGGGGATTATTGTATGAGAGTGAGGGATATGCAGTAGATGTAGTAACTGGAGATTTTGATTAATTGGCTCATTTATATATTATTTTGTTATTATTATTATTATTATTATTATTATTATATATTTTAGTTTCCTCCTAAGACCTCCATTAAGCTTATAAAAATACCTCCAAAGGTCCCCCTTCGAAATGAATGTGTGCATTTGTTTATGTGGAAATGGCCTGATGAAGGCAGAATCCTCCTAAATTGCAAGCTCGCTCTCGCTCGCCAGTAACAAAATTTCACCTAAATGGCTCGAAAAGTCATAATATAGTCAAAGCGAGGGGGCGGCTATTTTGAACATATCAAAACTAATAGGTCGAAGCATGGAAGAGAAACGGGTTCAGAAAAAGCTCCCTTAAATATTTAGTTAGATAGTGATACGACATGTAATACGTTTGTGGGCTTATGCTGGGCTGAACCTTGATGCAGCGTTCATCTCCGTGTTCTTACCCTTTAGAGTCTGGGGTATATGGCAAACCTAGCCTGGTAAACTATAGTCCTTTCAATATAGGTAGGGCAGAAATCATGACTTTAAACCTTTGTAACTCAAAATGGGCTAAAGCAAATGAGCTGTAAATTCCCACGCCTATTCCCTGGTTGTCTCTTTTTTGGTGAGTTTTTTGTTATACGGCAGTGAATAATGAGAGGCTATGATAACTTGCACGTGTTGACTAGTGCATCATGTCATAGCCTCACCGATAGTGCGATTCAATCAAATGGAGGGCGTTGATGTGAAAACTATATGGATTTGCTTGTAACATGGCAAATACTAGCAGCTGATATAACAATTATTAGGACATAATATGAAACTGTTATCTCCCTGTAACAAGGGTGTCCATAGCGATGACGTGCTTTTACCATATTCGAGCAATGTACAGGTATTTTAGTTTGTCCCGTAGGTTAACAAATACGCCTTCCCAGAGTGTGTTCAAACTAAAATATGTCTACCCACCCTTCAATTTATAAATGTACATTTGTCGATAGAAAAATGTCCCGGACAAAGGACAATTTATTCTAACTTACAAGCTCGCTATCGCTCACCCAAAATAATTTCGATACCTGAATCGGATGAAGCATCTTGTTAACGTCAAAGTAATGGGGTGAAACACCTTACAATCTCCACACGAATGGAACTAAACCGGGAAGGTATAAAAAGACGCTTCTCTTTATCTCCACCCCTTTGCGAATACTTTCGTTCATATCATAGTTCGTATTGTTGGTAAATTTGTCCCTGATTTAAAGAAACAACAGCAACAAACGGACATTACATCAACCATCATTTTATCACATTATTTGCCACAACTGGGAAACCATAACCTATTTTAGAGGACGGACGGACTCTGGGGAAAGAGGAAACAATGGAGTAAATTATAGGGAGGACTTCCTTTGTGGTTAAGTGCTCCATTAATTACCCCTTCCATTCGTCTAATCATGTTGTTATCAGAGTGCAGTTGGGTATATGTACAGGCTAAGATTAATATGCAGTATTTCTATCTATCCATTGCCCGACGCCGTGATCCCCGAAGGGGTGGCCACAAACGAACCGCACCAATGCACCTCTGTCCCCAGCCATTCGACGCCCCTCCCCCCAACCAGCACCTCCTTCGTTCATATACTTCCTCACTCCATCCTTCCACCTCTCCTTCGGTCTACATCTCGCTCTCTGTCCCTCCACCTCGCTCTCGTACACCCTCTTAGTCATTCTCTCGCTTTCCATACGTTCCATATGGCCGAACCATCTCAAGTTGTTCCTTTTCACACTTTCCAGCACATCTACCTCCACACCACACCTCCTTCTTACTTCTTCATTAGTCTGTCTATCCCTCCATGTAACTATGCACACACTTCTTAACCCCCCCCAGACATATTATATTAACTTACTGGCGAGGAGGCGGACGACACAGTATTATTGTCACTGTACCCCACAACTGTCAAAACCTCACTGCGGGACATTTAGAAGTCGGAAAAACTTGGGGTTGCCACCAATCGACAGATTTTCATCTAACTTACCTAACTTACTGAGCTCAATATGACGCAAAATCGCGTCATAAACTTATTAGAGCTATTAACTTCTTCAGACATATTATGTTCCAGTAAGTCCACGGAGGCGGGAGCCCGGTATCATTGCCACTGCACCACACAGCTGTCAAAACCACACTGCTGACCGTTAGAATTGTCGGAGAAACCTGGGGTTGCCAATAACCGACAGATTTTCATCTATCTTACCGGACTTACTGAGCTCCATATGACGCTAGGGCGTCATATAACTTATTCTAGAATTATGAAGATAAGTCCATATGACTCGGTAGCGTCATATGAGTTTTTGGTTCACCTTGTCATATGACGCGATCGCGTCATATGAGTTTTTTGGCATAAGTTCGATATGACGCGATCGCATCACATGAGTCGGAGAGTGTTAAGTAATTAATTTCCACTGCTCTCACTCTTGGTCTGAGTCTCAACCAACGTCCATGCTTCGCTTCCGTAAGTCAGTGTCGGGATTACCACACTGTCATGCAAGGACTTCTTCACTTCCATACTGACCACCCTATTTCTTGTTACTGCTTTCAGCATTCCTACACCCCTCTTCCCCTGTTGTACCCTCTCCCACACTTTTTCATCCATAGTCCCATCTTTACTCAACACACTGCCCAGATACTTAAAAGAGTTGACGATCTCCATAGCCTGAACGTTCAGCTTCACCTCACACTCTGTGACTTCACCCCTTTCGAAGACCATAACCTTGCTCTTCCCCGCATTTACCTTCAAATTCCGTTTTTCGCAAACTGTTCCAAACTCATTTACCAGACCCTGCAACTCTCATTCATTATCACTCATCAGAACTGTATAATCCACAAACAGCAGTATAGGTAGCTTCCACTCATTTCCCTCCCTTTTTAGCGATACACCAACATCCACTGCTCTTGATAGTATTGCTTTCATGACTCCATCCATATATACAGTAAACAACCATGGGGACATCACGCACCCCTGTTTCAAACCAACATTCAGGTAAAAGAACTCGCTCTGCTCACTCTCCGCACGTACTGACGCCTTTGCACCCTCATACATGCTCTTCACTGCTTTCAGCAACTTGCCATCTACTCCGTATATTTTAAGTACTTTCCACAAACTGCAGTATTTGAGAATGCATACTATATCGTAGTAAATGCATAAACCTTTAACTGTCTTGATAACGTAGTGCTTAGTGTGCGGATTTTCGGTGTCAGTATACTAGGTTGGAGTCCTAGGAGTACCACATGTATTCATTACTTTCATGGATTTCATTAGTTAGGTTTATTTGTAAATGAACTGGTGAATTGGTGAACACAAATATGAATTGCATAGACAATTGATTTGTATAGTTTGGAGTAATAATGGATTAAATAGAGAGTTGCGAATTCTGCCAATCAGTAGCTCCCACAACCTTCCCACAGCCCCACCACCTCACAAATCCCACAGCCCCAACACCTCACAACTCCCACAACCCTCCCACAGCCCCAACCCCTCACAACTCCCACAGCCCCAACACCTCACAACTCCCCCAACCTTCCCACAGCCCCAACATCTCACAACTCCCACAGACCCAACACTTCACAACCCTCCCACAGCCCCAACACCTCACAACTCCCACAGCCCCAACACCTCACAACTCCCACAACCCTCCCACAGACCCAACACCTCACAACTCCCACAAACCAAATGCACAATCTTCACTGGTTCGGTTCAGGCTTCATATATCTAGGGTGTAATGGTTCAGACCCTGTTATATCACGGGGTATTTGTAATAGGTGGTGGTGGTTCGCTAGTGGGCGTGTGTATGTGTGTGTGTGTGGATCTTCTATAACTGATATTTTTGTTCACTCTTTGGTCCATTAGTTATGAATGTGGTTATTATTTATTTTTATTTTTATCTGACATTAAAGCTTAGAACTTAAGATATATTAATTGTTATACCAGGGTTTTTACAAGGTTTGTATATTGGTTATAGTGAGTTCTATCCAGACTGGGGAATTCAGAGTTCATACAATACATGCATAGAAGTCCAGTAGAGGATACATATAACACCAAAATATAGTTTAAAGAACAGTTTTACTTATCTTAACTCTACGTACACTTATGATAGATAGTTACGCTTGCAATAAATGGATAAGTTTATACAACATGAACAATGTTGTCTTAGCACGATCGAGGTTCTAGATGGAGCTCAGGTAAACAAAATAGGTTTAGCTGACCTCTTCTACAATACAAAAAAAATACATATTCTTGAAACACTGAAGAGTCAGATAATACCCATGTACTGATTTAATATTTATATGTGATACTAATTAACACTTAATGGACAAGGTTTTACACTGAGTCGATATACTGGACTCTAACTTTATAAAGGCACCTTGCACACTGGTGAGAACTAGGTAGAGGCAATACTTTTGGACTCTATAACTCTAGATACCTCGTCACTGATATCGACTTGTTTCAGGTTTGTATTATAATTCCAGAATCAACACTTGGAGTAAAAGGGTTTGAGGTAGCAGCTTGCAGTCGTCTGAGTCTCCGTTGGGGCGTCTAGGTTGGCCTGTCGTGTGGATCAGTTGTTTGGGATACAGATGGATTAATGGGTATAGGGTCTTAAATGCGGCTCCGTAAATATTATAATATTTGGGCACCTCATCGGACGAACGCGAGTATATTAGCAGAGCGCTAGGGATACTCGACTATCCTGATTTTATATTAACCGGTGATGAAGTTCTGTTCAGGTACTCTTGACTTGGGGTCTTTAATATAATGCCTATGTCATGACAGATTGGCAATATATCGGGCTAACGCGAGTAAACAATATGGTCATGACCACTCTTGTTTTCCTCGACTACCACTGACCTTTATAAGAGGTTCAAAGAACTTGGGGCAGTGTTTAAACCTTTTAATTGCAAATAACATGTTACAGATAAATGCACTAAGGACTTCCTAATGCCGAGTGCCAGTTAAGGCATTATCGCAGACCCTTGAACTATCCAAATGACCTTGGTATGCCATGTATCCTTTGGTAGTTCTTAGTGCGGATTTAATTATAGAAGTCGTGATCTTAGACTTCTAATATTGTCTATAGACTTCTAACTGTCTTCGTGGTGCGATGCATAAGGTGTTGATTTTCGGTGTGAGCATCCTGGGTTCGAATCCACGGACTGCCACATGTGTTTGTAAATTTCATTAATCGATTTTAGGAGTATAGTTGGTTGTTGGAAGGAACATAATAATTAACACTCAAGCCGCGGGGCCCGACATATGTCGAGTGAGAGAACCATGGCCAAATCAGCGGGTCCCGACAATATCCGGGTGGGATGTTGAGCACATTATCGGCTCTGAGAGAGAGTCCATGCGTTGGGAGGGCGATAGGCGGGCTCTGACCGCTCGGCATGGACCTAGACCTGCCACTGAGGTAACCTCTGCAACATATCACACCCCAAGCCTCGGGAGAACAAAGAAAATCTGAGGATATTACCGTATTTTAGGGAATTTCCCCTCATGTTGCACGAACGTTGCAAGAGAACCCGTGGACGTACAAGGATGATTCAGGTGTCATTGGAAAGCTCTATTATCACCCTTTCACAGATACATAATTGTATTACTCTCTGGCTCTTGTTTATGCATGAAAAAGAGCATGGAATGAAGCTCGTTTAGGGAAATATGCCCGCCACACAGGTAGAAGTTACAAACATCCCCGTCCATAAGGGGTTAAAAGTGAAGCCTATTAAAGACTTATGTTAAAATATGGTATGCCACATGAATAACAAAGATCCCTCAATAGGGAAAATAACTCCTCAGACCTGTGGGATATTTGGTATGCCGGTTATCATCCAACTGAATGGGAGGGTAATTCAAGGACTTTTCAACTTGGTATGCCAGTTATTGAAAGCCCTAGAATTGCTTGCCTTATTCAGTTTTTGTCAGCATAATGATGACGTTGGCTGAGATGCCTCAGAGTTGGTGTTTCGGGGTCACAAGGTCACAAGTGCGGTCAGATGTGGATCTATAGGATTAAGAGGATCCTCTAGAAACTGGTGGGCAGGTATTTTGGCCGTTGGGTGGAAGTAGGGCGTAAGTGCTTGCTCTGTTGGTGGTGATGAGGGTCCTTCTTTCCTGGCTGAACACTATTTGTCTTTTTGGATGTTGCTGGGAGGTTGAAGACATTAATATTCTTCCCGGGTGTGGTTGGGCGCTCTGGTGCAATGGTCGCAATCTGGGCCTCTCTTCTGGTGGTGATCACGGGTGATGGAGTAATATTTGTGGAGATACATTGTCGTGTATTACTCGTTGAAAACTGGTGGTAGCTTGGTACACATGGTACCTTTCTGGGTGCGTATTTCATGGTTGATGTTCCCTCATTTTCTTCTGTCTTCTTGCCTTTGTTATTTCTTGTTCTTCTCGTTGTTTATTGATGCGGGGCAATTTCGGGATGCGTGGCATGGTAGATATTTGATTATGCATTGGTCTCTTCTGTGGTACTTCATTTTGTTCTCCTTTAGTTTCTCCTTTGCTCATTCCCGGAAGTCGTTCTCTTTGGCGGTAGCCATCTTGTCCTTCGGTTCCATCTTGAATGTTTCCTTGTTTCTCCTTTGCTGCTGTTATGTTTTCCAACTTCTTCTTATCCTCTGCTTTCTTGTTGTCCGGCTTCTTTCAGGGTGGCCTGGGTGATGTTATGCCTGGTGGTGGATTTTCATTAGTTTCTTTTGTCTGTCATCATCCTTCGTTGTTCTTTAGTTCCTCCTTTCTGGTGCTGATTTCCCACTCGTTTTGTTTCTTGCTCCCCTGGCGTATTCCTTTTCTTATGTAGGGGAGTATTCCTTAACACCTTAAGAGCGGCCTATGCGGTTTATTTATATGTACCGCCCAGCGGGGTGTTTTTAGCCAAAATAGGGCTGTTTACGTGATCATTTTCATGCCTAAATAAGACCCAGAACGTAAAACAAGTATCTATTCCTGAAAGGGCATAAACAGAGCTTTCGAATGACACCATAACGATCCTTTTATGATGGCTAGTTTTCTTGCAATAACCGTGCAACGCGAGTGCAAAAAGCATGTAATTAGCCACTATCCCGATACAATTCCTTATATAGCGAGTGAGAGAGGGAGGAGGGAGCTGGGATTCGTGTCAGTATGTTCGCCGCGGTGGTCTGGAGCAGTCATACGCTCGCTACTCTCCTGCCACCACTTGTCTCTCTCTCTCAGCAACATTACGTGCTGAAATTGCCACTCGACCTATGTCGAGCGCCGCCACATAGTCCAGCTTTATTTAACTCGACTTATGTTGCTCGCCGCTAATTAAGGGTTAATCTCGTTATTTTAATAATGATTAAGTGGAATCAGCAATAACAAACAAAAAAGTGAATGGGTCTTGTAACAATTCGAAGTATTGCTCAACAGATATTGTAATCTTAAATTATTTGGCCTCAAGACTCTAGAGGTATGGGAACTTCAAACCGTACAAGAGGCTGAATTTGATAGGTAGGTATTCAGTAGATATGTTATGGGTAGATTTCTTATAGAGATATTATTCCAGTTCTTAGCTAGTTTTATAGTATATGTTCAAGGGTTAACCAACCAAGCTTCATTAATGCCTATTCTAATAGGATTTCAAAACCAAGAAATAATGTAATTTTTATTATTTTTATTATTATTAAAGTAAAGTAAAGTTAAAGATTAATATAATTACAAGAAATTTGAATTACTAATTGAATTATTAGTTATAACTCTTACAAATAAAAACAAATAAATATAAATATATAAACAAATATTATAAACTAAAAACATGAAATTATGACATTGAAATATAGTCACGTGCTCAATCCCGGTTAATGAGGATTGTTAGCCTAGGCGTCACACTCTCTAGTTGGTAGGTTGAAGAGAAGGGAAGTAACAACCCGGCTGTACTCCAGAAACTAAGAAAAGAAACTCGCCCCATAGTGGTGTGGGGCGAGTTAACGATCATTGAAGAGTATATACAAAGGTTCATGGCACTGGTGTGGTGCTTTGAAGCTCCATGTAGAGGTAGATTTGGTTGGATGAGGCTTCAGGAAGGGTTGAGCAGGCTCGGAGTGTGGTGCTTTGAAGCTCCATGTAGAGGTAGAGTTGGTTGGATGAGGCTTCAGGAAGGGTTGAGCAGGCTCGGAGTTTCGAGGGACGTAACACCTCCCCCCTAAGTCCCTGAAAGGTGTTGAAGAGGACTGAAAGAAGAAGGAGGGAGAGACCCTGAGACTGTGGACGTACCCCTGGACAAAGTATCGGCAATTAGATTGTCCACACCTCTAATATGCCGAACAATGAGGTGGTACTCTTGTAGCTGCAGGGCCCACCGTAGAATCCTCTGATTATTGTTCCTCATTTTATGTATGAAAGTTAAAGGGTTGTGATCGGTGTAGATGAAAATGGGAGACTGCTGAGGCAGGTAACACTCAAACTTCTTGATTGAAGACATCAATGCAAGGCCTTCTTTTTCAACTGTAGAGTAACCCCGCTGGTGTTTCTTCAATTTGTCCGAGAAGTAGGAGACGGGATGTAGGACACCATCTGCAAGATTTTTCTGAAGAAGAACGGCCCCTACTCCTTGATCACTTGCATCAACCTGGAGATGGTAAGGTTTGGTGTAGTCAGGGGTTTGGAGCACAGGGTGCGAGGAGAGAAGGCGTTTGAGGGTGACGAAGGCTGCAGCACAGGCGGGACTCCAAACAAACCTAACTTTAGTACTAGTCAGGTCAGTTAATGGAGCAGAGATGGTGGCGAAGTTGCTGTAGAACCTCCTGTAAAAACCACACATCCCCAAAAACCGCATCAGGGACTTGCGGTCTGCTGGTTGGGGAAAGGTGGTGATGGCCACAATATTTGCATCCCTCGGGCGAGCGATACCCCGTCCCACCACATGGCCGAGGTAGGTGACAGTCCCTCGTCCAAAACACGACTTGGCTAGGTTGATTGTGAAGCCAGCATAGGCGAGACGAGACAGCAGTCCCTCCAGTCTGGCGAGATGGTCCATCCATGTACCTGAAGAAATCACAATGTCATCTAAGTAGGAATCAACACCCTCTAAATCTTGAATAGTATAGGAAATAATGCGTTGAAAAGTCGCAGGGGCATTGATCATTCCGAAAGGCATCACATTATACTGGAACAAACCATAAGGGGTTATGAATGCTGAAATAACCTTTGCTCTCTCGGTCATACCTATTTGATAGTATCCTTTTTGAAGGTCTATGGTGGATACATATTGACCGTTTCCTACTTTGTCAATTAGATCATCTATACGGGGAAGAGGATAAGCATCTGGCACAGTCACGTAATTTACCTTTCTATAATCTGTACAAAGTCTAGAAGTACCATCAGGCTTAGGGACTAGCAAGGAGGGTGATGCCCAGGGTGAGTGACTGGGTTCTATAAGGTCATGTTCCAGCATAAACTCAATTTCTTTCTTCATGATATCTTGCTTCTGAGGATTTAACCTATAAGCGGATTGTTTAATAGGTCTAACATCTGAGGAAAGTAGAACTACATCGTGAAGCTGGGAGTTGCAAAAACCAGGGATATCTGAGGTGACCGAAGGGAACTTCAAAAGTACCGACTGAAGGTCATTTCTATGAGAAGGTGATATTCCATGCAAGTACTCATCTAAATGCTGCAACACTTCACTATTTTTGGGATTGCCACAAGGGGAAGGAAGATTAACCTCCTCAATCACTTCAGCATCACTCTCCTTAGGCAACTCCTCAGACTTCTTTGCAGTATTTACAATTAGGCAAGGTGTATTCTCCTCTAGTAACCTTTCAACGTAAGGTTTGATTTGATTGACATTGACAAGCCGGCTATTTTTCCGACGATCCGTAGTTTTCACTACATAATTGAGATCAGACAACTTCTGAGTTATGATGTATGGTCCAGAATATTTACTTTTAAGAGGATGACCTGGAATGGGCAGAAAAAGGAGCACTTTTTCTCCAGAATTGAAAGTACGGTTTTCAGATTTGAGATCATAGCGAGTTTTCATTTTTGACTGATTTTTCTCCAAATTATCTAGGGCAAGAGTTCGTACTTTAGATATTTTAAGTTTCAAAGCATTTATGTACTCTGACACAGTGCGTGAGGGGTTATCAGAAACTGTATTGAACCACTGATCTCTCAGGACCTTCAAAGGGCCTCTGATCTGACGTCCATACAACAACTCAAAGGGGGAGTAACCTAGAGACTCCTGGGGGCATTCCCTGACAGCAAAAAGAAGAAAGTCAATGCTTTCATCCCACTCTTTCTCCGTCTCAAAACAGTACTTCTTTATCATACTCTTACAACTCTGATGGAAACGTTCAAGGCAACCCTGTGTCTGAGGTCTGTACGCTGTGGACAAATGTTTTTGCACGTCTAACTCTGTCATTACTTGACACATCAGCTCACTGGTAAAGTTAGATCCCTGGTCACTTTGGATATCTTTTGGAATGCCTTCTTTAGTGAAAAGATGCAATAAGTGAGAGGCAATGGTTTTGGCCTTAATGTTCTTCAAAGGGAAAGCTTCAGGGTATCAGGTAGCGGCACACATGACAGTCAAAAGATATTGGTTTCCTCTCTTTGTTTTGGGAAGGGGTCCTACACAATCTATGATTATTTTTTCAAAGGGCTCTGACGTGACAGGTATAGGCTTAAGAGGTGCTTTGGAGATTACTTCATTTGGCTTACCCACCAGTTGGCAAGTGTGACAAGAACGGACAAAGTTAGACGCATCTTTCTTCATTCCTGGCCAAACAAATTATTTAGTATTTTCCTGTAGGTGTTGTTTTGACCTAGGTGTCCTGCTAGTTTATCATGAGCTAGCTCCATGACAGAAGAACGGATGGATGAAGGGATGATGATTTGATGTGTAGTTGACCATGCATCTGTGTCAGGCTTATCAGGTGTGTGGAAGTTACGCATGAGAACTCCATCATGATAGTAAATGCTTGGATTCTTTCCATTTACAGAAGTGTAATCAGCAACATGTCTAAATTTTGCAAGAGTTTCATCAGATTCTTGAGCCTTAATGAGATTCTCTTTAGACATGATCTGAGTGAACAATGTCTCCTGACTTGATGTAGAGGGAGAGTCATGAGATACTAAGTATTGAGAACGAGTAACTGCACATACAGGGAATATATGAAGTGTCTCTTTATCCATCCTCTCTGTAGGACTGGTAAGTAAGGGAGCTTCTCTCAACTTCAAGGCAGGAATCAGCCCATCTCCAGCCAAGTCATTTCCCAGAAGGAAGGAAACTCCAGGCACAGGAAGGTCCTGCTCAAGGATGGCTACTTTAATCGTTCCCCGGAGTAACCCACTGTTAAGCACTATTTCAGCCATGTTAACTACTTTATTTGAATTCAAGAAATTAAGCTGGCTAACTTCCCCTGTATATCTAGTCTCAACTAAGGGCAAAGCTTTCTTTACTAATATGCTCTGGGCCGAGCCTGTATCCCTCAGAATTGTGACTGGATATCCCTGGAATGTTCAAGAGTGGAGACGGTTCCTGGAACCTTGAAAGCAGCGAAAAGATCAGATGACTCAATAGATTGAATGCATGTCACTGGTTTCCCAGTGGGTATGACAGATGGTGAACGAGAAGTGGCAATAGTGAGTTTGTAGGCAGATGAAGTGTTACAGCTAGGGTGTTGACATGGAAGGATGTTATGCCCTGTCCTTTTACAATATGTACAAAATTCCTCATTTCTTTTTTGATCTTTTGGTGTGGGATTTGAAGAACTTTGCAGCGAGCTGACTTCAGACACGGGGTAATTACTAGAGGGGAATCTAACAGTTGGTGTCCTAGACTTGTCTCGGTTTGGAATGCCCCTGTGAATTAAAGCATAAGAATCTGCCAACTTGGCACTCTTAGTGAGGTCACTTTCACCCTTCTCCTCAACGTACACCAGGATATTGAGTGGTAGTCTTCGCTTCCATTCTTCAAGGACCATCACGTAAACTAAGTCTGTGAATGTGGTGATACGGGAAGAGTCCAGCCACTTCTTAAACATTCGAAACTTTTCCATTGCAAACTCTAAGTATGTGTGCGTTTCAGGCTTGCAGTAGTTTCTAAACTGTATACGATAACTGTCAGGGGTTATAGAATATGCATCAAGAATGGCTTTCTTTACAAACTCATAATCATCAATGTTTTCAAGGTTAGAGAAAATAGTGGAAGCTTTTCCTACTAATTTAGGATGAAGTAGCCACGTCCACTCCTCCTTCGGCCATTTAAGGTGTGCAGCGGTCTTTTCAAAAGTCTGGAAAGAAGCTTCCGGATCTTTCTCATTGAAAGTTGGAACTAAAGAGATATTCTTAGCTAAGTTGAAAGCCTTCTTCAGTTTCTCTAGCTCTAGCTTTTCTGCCTCGAGTGTTTTGGTTTCTTCTAGATTTTGGATTTTTGCTATTTCTAACTGTCGGTTTGCATTCTCAAACTGTTCCTGCTTTTGTAGCTTAAGAAATTCTAACTGCCTATCTTTTTCCTTTTCCAGCAATTCTAACTGCCTATCTTTTTCCTTTTCCTGCAATTCTAACTGCCTATCTTTTTCCTTTTCCTGCTGAAGTATGGCTAACCGTTCCCTTTCAAAGGCTAGGCGCTCTCCTGACCATACATCCTGATTTGATCTATCAAGTCTCTCAGGTGTTTCACTTTGTGTATCCTCATCATCTTTCATAGATTATGCATAGAGAGACTAGCTGGAGTAAACTCATCTACGGCTTCAGACGGTAAGAATTCTCTAGAAACTAATTCTTCTATGATTATGTTTTTGATAATTTCTTTAGTATGTGAACTCTCAAAAGGTATGTCAAAGTGAAAAGCAATATACTTCCATTCATCCTTAGAAATCACTTGATTTAAGAGTTTGTCAAGAGAGGGCTCATTACAAAACGCTTTTAATCTAAACTTTTCAGTCATTTTGAAAGATTTAATTAGGGTTGCGAAGGCTACCGCTCAACTAAACATAAGAG
This sequence comes from Paralithodes platypus, assembly GCA_032716605.1. Classification (NCBI taxonomy): domain Eukaryota; kingdom Metazoa; phylum Arthropoda; class Malacostraca; order Decapoda; family Lithodidae; genus Paralithodes; species Paralithodes platypus. The sequence goes on from CM064482.1 coordinate 16,470,927, forward strand.
TGTGGCAAAAATAAGAAAAACTAAAATTTCAAAACCTACACATGAATTGGATATGAGCAGCACAGACTGGTACATACTAGATACTCAACAGTTGCTACGAAAACTATGGATCAGAGGCAAGGATATTGAGCAAGTATATACCAGTAATGATTTTCATACTCATGTTTCAGGTAAAGACACTAATCTCCTCCAATCAAAGATAATTAATGTGAAAACCGACAGACAAGAACGCAAGAAAGTAAACTCTGAACTATCCCGCATTTCTTAAACAAAAGTATAAAAGTGATACACGATCCCAAAACAATAGAATAAGAGGAGTGGCATGAGAGAGCTATATGCAGCAAGATCCTACTTCTACTTATTCAAATTATTAGAAGATGGTGATCATGTTCGGTCTATCCATAGTTTCGTATTCTTATGGACGACGAGTATGAAAGGTACATCCTACTCTGACATTAAATGGGGATTCAGGTGGATGACCGATGTGCGGTAGGTTAACTACAGTCACATGAGGATACTCGGATATTCCCGCTACCGTCTGTCAAGGTATTTAATATATTAACGGGTATGGATGAGTAGGAGGGATTTGATGAGTGTCACTTTGAAACTACAAATGGTGAATAAATGATAGTCTCTTAAATTTCTACAATAATGTAATATTACCCAGCTACGTAAACCAACATAAAAGAAGGAATTATTTAAGCAGCGTGAACAATAAAACAAAAAGGACTATAGCATAGTGATAAATTTCAATGTTCAAGTCTTAAGAAAAAAAAAATATATTACAATTATATCAATTAGACTTAATGAAACTTGATTAATTGATCAAATGAACAAGAGATCCCGGACAGGCTCCCGGGCACTTGTAACAATTCGAAGTATTGCTCAACAGATATTGTAATCTTAAATTATTTGGCCTCAAGACTCTAGAGGTATGGGAACTTCAAACCGTACAAGAGACTGAATTTGATAGGTAGGTATTCAGTAGATATGTTATGGGTAGATTTCTTATAGAGATATTATTCCAGTTCTTAGCTAGTTTTATAGTATATGTTCAAGGGTTAACCAACCAAGCTTCATTAATGCCTATTCTAATAGGATTTCAAAACCAAGAAATAATTTAATTATTATTATTATTATTATTATTAAAGTAAAGTAAAGTTAAAGATTAATATAATTACAAGAAATTTGAATTACTAATTGAATTATTAGTTATAACTCTTACAAATAAAAACAAATAAATATAAATATATAAACAAATATTATAAACTAAAAACATGAAATTATGACATTGAAATATAGTCACGTGCTCAATCCCGGTTAATGAGGATTGTTAGCCTAGGCGCCACACTCTCTAGTTGGTAGGTTGAAGAGAAGGTAAGTAACAACCCGACTGTACTCCAGGTATTCACAGAGACACCACCCCGAGCTAACACTGAAGTTAGTCTAAAAGTAAGATCACTCATAGACTCGGGAAAGGGCTGGTCACTAAGAAAAGAAACTGGCCCCCTAGTGGTGTGGGGTGAGTTAACGATCATTGAAGAGTATATACAAAGGTTCATGGCGCTGGTGTGGTGCTTTGAAGCTCCATGTAGAGGTAGATTTGGTTGGATAAGGCTTCAGGAAGGGTTGAGCAGGCTCGGAGTGTGGTGCTTTGAAGCTCCATGTAGAGGTAGAGTTGGTTGGATGAGGCTTCAGGAAGGGTTGAGCAGGCTCGGAGTTTCGAGGGACGTAACAGTATATCATTGTCATACACTGATTGCATTGTCTATGAATGGTAAACTACGATAAATATAAATTATGGATACCGGTAATATTTGTATGAGCTTCTATAGACATGAATAATCCATTAATTGCTCTTTCCATTCACATATGCATAGCCTACGTAAATTGCAGTTGGGATGTGTGTACATGCTTAGATTGATATGCAGGATTCGAAGTTGCATAATCAATCGTAGGCAGTGTCCACCATCCTTTAACTGCCTTGGTGGTGCAATGCATAAGGTGTTGATATTCGGTGTGAGCGTCCTGGATTCGAATCCATGGACTGCCACATGCGTTTGTAATATTTCATTAATCGATTTTAGGAGTAGAGTTGGTTGTTGGATAGAACATAATAATAAGATGGTCTATAGAAACACAACAGAACAAGAAAAACAACACATTTTCTCAATCGCATTTCACAAATTGTCACTACCATTTCCTAGTAATTTATGATAATTGATTAGGAAAATGTATTGGTCAAGTGTAAAGGAATTGATGATATAAATTCATAATTTATATACCGGTATTAACTTATGTATTGGCCAAAGTAAATATTATAACAAGGTTGTGATCTTGATATGAAGTCCACCAATTAATGAAGCACCCACATTTAAGGGGGAAGTGGTTGTTTTTTCTGGACCTCTTTCTCCCTCATGCTTAGGATATAAGTTTTGCAATTCCAAGACGTTTGTTCCATTAGTTAGGCAATTGTGAGATTTGTCGCCCCATTTCTTTGTCAATATTAAGACCTTTCGTGCCATTTAGATGTCGATTATTTCCGGGCGAGGGATAGCGAGCCTGTATTTTTAGAAGGAACCTGCCTTCGCCCGGGACATTTTTCTACCGAAAAATGTACAAAGTTATCTTTAGAGGGGGTCGATTTTTTTTGGTTTTCTTAAATCATGAAGGAGGCATAGCAAGGGAACTCAAAATAAATTCTTAAATACATATATAGACCAACAAACAAGCAGTGCCCCCTTAACCAATGCTTCTGCTCACACTATTAGTCAAACTTCTATATAGTGATATTTATCTGATGACATTAAATGTATATTGACCTTATAATTATTTTGTATCCCATTTGGGTGCAGTAGAGGCCGGCCGGGATGAGGGTATCTACATTGTTTACACTGACTGTATCTCTCTTTCTCGGTTCCTTCTTTCCGCCTCCTTGAGTTCTTATTACTTTCCAGTTTTACGCATCTGGTCATCCGTTTTCTTGGTCATTATCTCACGTTTCTGTTATCTTTTCTTCTTCTTTTTCCTTCTCATATCCCCTTTCTTTCCATTCATTGACCTTCAGATTTCCACCTCTTGATAGTTCTCGTCTCCTTTTCTCTCTATATTTTTCTCTTATACAAGATAATTATGTTTCCTTTCAATTTCATATCGTAATATTTTATATACCTTGCTGTCATATGTGACATATTATGTTTGTTATGCAAAACAATAATAACCAAACAAGTATGCTTTTGGATAGTAAGAGAACGAAAAAAAGAGTGTTTGAAAGTGAGGTGGAAGAGCAGAGAGGGAGAGACAGACCGAAAGTGTGATAGAAGGATTAAGTTGGGAGGTGAAAGTGGTGTTGGGTGGGAGGAGGGGCACCTACTGACAGAGGAACATGGAGGCGGTTCATTCGTGCCTATCCTCTCAGGGATCAAGACGTTTGACAATAGATAGACACATTGATAGCATGGCTGTCCCTTCCATAAAATGGAATCAAGACACATTTTAGTACTGACAAGAGCACAGGTCCTTAACTCCATCACCATTCCTTTCTTCCAAGCCACCCACAGAACCAAGGGGGAAATAACTCGGGTCTGTGCTAAAGTTGGTGTCAGAGTTTGGTGGTCATTGTGTGAGCCAGACTGCTGGAATATTGTGGAGGGAGTGTGGTGGTGGAGAGGTGGAGGGAAGGATAGGGAGGTAGTGGTGGAGGCAAGGATGGGGTGGTGGTGGGGGTGGAGGGAAGGATGGGGTGGTGGGGGTGGAGGGAAGGATGTGGAGATGGTGGTGGAGGGAAGGATGGGGTGGTAGTGATGGTGGAGGGAAGGATGGGGTTAGTGGTGGTGGTGGTGGTAGTGATGATGGAGGGAAGGATGGGGAGGTGGTGGTGGAGGGAAGGATGGGGTGGTAGTGATGATGGAGGGAAGGATGGGGTAGTGGTGGTGGAGAGAAGGATGGGGTGGTAGTGATGAGGGAGGGAAGGATGGGGTGGTGGTGGTGGAGAGAAGGATGGGGTGGTAGTGATGGTGGAGGGCAGGATGGGGTGTACGTGGTGGTGGAGGGAAGGATGGGGAGATGGTGGTGGAGGGAAGGATGGGATGGTGGTGGTGGTGGAGGGAAGGATGGGGTGGTAGTGATGATGGAAGGAAGGATGGGGTGGTGGTGGTGGTGGTGAAGGGAAGGATGGGGTGGTGGTGGTGGTGGTGAAGGGAAGGATGGGGTGATAGTGATGGGGTGGTGGTGGTGGAGAGAAGGATGAGGTGGTGGTGGTGGAGGGAAGGATGGGGAGATGGTGGTGGAAGGATGGGTGGTGGTGGTGGAGGGAAGGATGGGGTGGTAGTGATGATAGAGGGAAGGATGGGGTGGTGATGGTGGAGGGAAGGATGGGGTGGTGGTGGTGGAGGGAAAGAGGGGGTGGTAGTGATGATGGAGGGATGGATGGGTGGTGGTGTGGTGGTAAGGGAAGGATGGTGGTGGTGAAGGATGGGGTGGTGGTGATGATGGAGGGAAGGATGGGGTGGTGGTGGTAGAGGGAAGGTTGGGGAGGTGGTGATTGAGGGAAGGATGGGGGTGGTGGGTGTTGAGGGAAGGATGGGTGGTGGTAGTGGGGATGGATGGAGTGGTGGATGGGGTGGTGGTGGAGGTGGAGGGAAGGATGGTGGTGGTGGTGGTGGAGGGAAGGATGGGGAGATGGTGGTGGAGGGAAGGATGGGGAGGTGGTGGCGGAGGGAAGGATAGGGAGATGGTGGTTGAGGGAAGGATGGGGAGGTGATGGTGGAGGGAAGGAGGGGGTGGTGGTGGTTGAGGGAAGGATGGGGAGGTGGTGGTTGAGGGAAGGATGGGGAGGTGGTGGTTGAGGGAAGGATGGGGTAGTGGTGGTTGAGGGAAGGATTGGGAGATGGTGGTGGAGGGAAGGATGGGGAAGTGGTAGTGGAAGGGAACTAACTTTGCTATGTTCATAGCTGGCATTATTGAATTATCAATTGACAACCGGCTCACAAAATATTTGCAACTATTGAATAGGTGGTCAAGTATGCAGCTGGTACAGTCTTCCCCATAAGAAGTGTCACAGGGTACTCCCCCCATCCACCCTCCCAGGGAGGAAGGGATTATTTGATTATTCGGAATCCCCCACTCTTCAATTTCTTCCCTCCCTGGTGGTGGTTGAGGGAAGGATTGGGAGATGGTGGTGGGAAGGATGGGAAGTTGGTGGTGCAGGGAAGGAGGGGGTGGTAGTAGTGGAGGGAAGGCTAGGGAGATGATGGTGGAGGGAAGGATAGCGTGGTGGTGGTGGTGGTGAAGGGAAGGATGGGGTGGTAGTGGTGGAGGGAAGGATGAGGTGGTGGTGGTGGAGGGAAGGAGATGGTGGTGGTGGTGGAGGGAAGGAGGGGGAGTGGTGGTGGGGGGAAGGATGGGTGGTGGTGGTGGAGGGAAGGATGGGGTGGTAGTGATGATGGAGGGAAGGAGGGGGTGGTGGTAGAGGGAAGGATGGGCTGGTAGTGGTGGAGGGAAGGATGGGGTGGTGGTGGTGGAGGAAGGATGGGGTGGTGATGGTGGAGGGAAGGAGGGGGTGGTGATGGAGGGAAGGAAGGGGGGTGGTGGGGGAGGGAAGAATGGGGGGGGGTGGAGGTAAAGATGGGGTGGTGGTGGTGGAGGGAAGGATGGGGTGGTGGTGGAGGGAAGGATGGGGTGGTGGTGGAGGGCAGGATGGGGTGGTGGTGGAGGATGGAAGGATGGGGTAGTGGTGATGATGGAGGAAAGGATGGGGTGGTGGTGGTGGAGGGAAGGATGGGGTGCTAGTGGTGGTGGAGGGAAGGATGGGGTGGTGGTGGTGGAGGGAAGGATGGGGTGGTGGAGGGAAGGATGGGGTGCTGGTGGTGGTGGAGGGAAGGATGGGGTGGTGGTGGTGGAAGGAAGGATGGGGTGGTGGTGGTGGTGGAGGGAAGGATGGGGTGGTAGTGGTGGTGGAGGGAAGGATGGGGTGGTGGTAGAGGGAAGGATGGGGTGGTGGTGGTCGAGGGAATTAAGGATGGGGTGGTGGTGATGATGGAGGGAAGGATGGGGTGGTGGTGGTAGAGGGAAGGTTGGGGAGGTGGTGGTTGAGGGAAGGATGGGGTGGTAGTGATGATGGAGGGATGGATGGGGAGTTGGTGGTGGAGGGAAGGATGGGGTGGTGGAGGGAAGGATGGGGAGATGGTGGTGGAGGGAAGGATGGAGAGGTGGTCGCGGAGGGAAGGAGGGGGAGGTGGTGGTTGAGGGAAGGATGAGGAGGTGGTGGTTGAGGGAAGGATGGGGAGGTGGTTGTTGAGGGAAGGATGGGGAGGTGGTGGTTGAGGGAAGGATGGGGAGGTGGTGGTGGAGGGAAGGATGGGGTGGTGGTGGTTGAGGGAAGGATGGGCAGGTGGTGGTTGAGGGAAGGATGAGGAGGTGGTGGTTGAGGGAAGGATGGGGTGGTGGTGGTTGAGGGAAGGATGAGGTGGTGGTGGTGGAGGGAAGGATGAGGTGGTGGTGGTGGAGGGAAGGATGGGGAGATGGTGGTGAAGGGAAGGATGGGTGGTGGTGGTGGAGGGAAGGATTGGGTGGTAGTGATGATAGAGGGAAGGATGGGGTGGTGGTTGTGAAGGGAAGGATGGGGAGGTGGTGGTTGAGGGAAGGATGGGGAGATGGTGGTTGAGGGAAGGATGGGGAGGTGATGGTGGAGGGAAGGAGGGGGTGGTGGTGGATGAGGGAAGGATGGGGAGGTGGTGGTTGAGGGAAGGATGGGGAGGTGGTGGTTGAGGGAAGGATGGGGTAGTGGTGGTTGAGGGAAGGATTGGGAGATGGTGGTGGAGGGAAGGATGGGGAAGTGGTAGTGGAAGGGAACTAACTTTGCCATGTTCATAACTGGCATTATTGAATTATCAATTGACAACCGGCTCACAAAATATTTGCAACTATTGAATAGGTGGTCAAGTATGCAGCTGGTACAGTCTTCCCCATAAGAAGTGTCACAGGGTACTCCCCCCATCCACCCTCCCAGGGAGGAAGGGATTATTTGATTATTCGGAATCCCCCACTCTTCAATTTCTTCCCTCCCTGGTGGTGGTTGAGGGAAGGATTGGGAGATGGTGGTGGAGGGAAGGATGGGAAGTTGGTGGTGCAGGGAAGGAGGGGGTGGTAGTAGTGGAGGGAAGGCTAGGGAGATGATGGTGGAGGGAAGGATAGCGTGGTGGTGGTGGTGGTGAAGGGAAGGATGGGGTGGTAGTGGTGGAGGGAAGGATGAGGTGGTGGTGGTGGAGGGAAGGATGAGGTGGTGGTGGTGGAGGGAAGGATGGGGAGATGGTGGTGGAGGGAAGGATGGGTGGTGGTGGTGGAGGGAAGGATGGGGTGGTAGTGATGATAGAGGGAAGGATGGGGTGGTGGTTGTGAAGGGAAGGATGGGGTGGTGGTGGTGGAGGGAAGGATGGGGTGGTGGTGGTGGAGGGAAGGATGGGGTGGTGATGGTGGATGGAAGGATGGGGTGGTGATGGAGGGAAGGAAGGGGGGTGGTGGTGGAGGGAAGGATGGGGGGGGGGTGGAGGTAAAGATGGGGTGGTGGTGGTGGCGGGAAGGAGGGGGGTGGTGGTGGAGGGAAGGATGGGGTGGTGGTGGAGGGCAGGATGGGGTGGTGGTGGAGGATGGAAGGATGGGGTAGTGGTGATGATGGAGGAAGGAGAGGGTGGTGGTGGTGGGAGGAAGGATGGGTGCTGGTGGTGGAGGGAAGGATGGGGTGGTGGTGGTGGAAGGAAGGATGGAGTGGTGGTGGTGGTGGAGGGAAGGATGGGGTGGTAGTGGTGGTGGAGGGAGGATGGGGTGGTGGTAAAGGGAAGGATGGGGGTGGTGGTGGTCGAGGGAATTAAGGATGGGGTGGTGGTGATGATGGAGGGAAGATGGGTGGTGGTGGTAGAGGGAAGGTTGGGGGTGGTGGTTGAGGGAAGGATGGGGTGGTAGTGATGATGGAGGGATGGATGGGAGTGGTGGTGGAGGGAAGGATGGGGAGGAGGAGGGAAGGATGGGGAGATGGTGGTGGAGGGAAGGATGGGGAGGTGGTCGCGGAGGGAAGGAGGGGGAGGTGGTGTTTGAGGGAAGGATGAGGAGGTGGTGGTTGAGGGAAGGAGGGGGAGGTGGTTGTTGAGGGAAGGATGGGGAAGTGGTGGTTGAGGGAAGGATGGGGAGGTGGTGGTGGAGGGAAGAATGGGGTGGTGGTGGTTGAGGGAAGGATGGGCAGGTGGTGGTTGAGGGAAGGATGAGGAGGTGGTGGTTGAGGGAAGGATGGGGTGGTGGTGGTTGAGGGAAGGATGGGGTGGTGGTGGTTGAGGGAAGGATTGGGAGATGGTGGTGGAGGGAAGGATGGGGAAGTGGTAGTGGAAGGGAACTAACTTTGCTATGTTCATAGCTGGCATTATTGAATTATCAATTGACAACCGGCTCACAAAATATTTGCAACTATTGAATAGGTGGTCAAGTATGCAGCTGGTACAGTCTTCCCCATAAGAAGTGTCACAGGGTACTCCCCCCATCCACCCTCCCAGGGAGGAAGGGATTATTTGATTATTCGGAATCCCCCACTCTTCAATTTCTTCCCTCCCTGGTGGTGGTTGAGGGAAGGATTGGGAGATGGTGGTGGAGGGAAGGATGGGAAGTTGGTGGTGCAGGGAAGGATGGGGTGGTAGTAGTGGAGGGAAGGCTAGGGAGATGATGGTAGAGGGAAGGATAGCGTGGTGGTGAAGGGAAGGATGGGGTGGTAGTGGTGGAGGGAAGGATGAGGTGGTGGTGGTGGAGGGAAGGATGAGGTGGTGGTGGTGGAGGGAAGGAGGGGGAGATGGTGGTGGAGGGAAGGATGGGTGGTGGTGGTGGAGGGAAGGATGGGGTGGTAGTGATGATAGAGGGAAGGATGGGGTGGTGATGGTGGAGGGAAGGATGGGGTGGTGGTGGAGGAAGGATGGGGTGGTGGTGGAGGGAAGGAGGGGGTGGTGGTGGAGGGCAGGATGGGGTGGTGGGGGAGGAGGGAGGGATGGGGTAGTGGTGATGATGGAGGAAAGGAAGGGGTGGTGGTGGTGGAGGGAAGGATGGGGTGGTAGTGGTGGTGGGGGAAGGAGGGGGGGTGGTGGTGGTGGAGGGAAGGATGGGGTGGTGGTGGTGGAGGGAAAGAGGGGGTGGTAGTGATGATGGAGGGAAGGATGGGGTGGTGGTAGAGGGAAGGATGGGCTGGTAGTGGTGGAGGGAAGGATGGGGTGGTGGTGATGATGGAGGGAAGGATGGGGTGGTGGTGGTAGAGGGAAGGTTGGGGAGGTGGTGGTTGAGGGAAGGATGGGGTGGTAGTGATGATGGAGGGATGGCTGGGGAGGTGGTGGTGGAGGGAAGGATTGGGTGGTGGTGGTGGTGGAGGGAAGGATGGGGAGATGGTGGTGGAGGGAAGGATGGGGAGGTGGTCGCGGAGGGAAGGGGGGGGAGGGGGTGGTTGAGGGAAGGATGAGGAGGTGGTGTGAGGGAAGGATGAGGTGGTTGTTGAGTGAAGGATGGGGAGGTGGTGGTTGAGGGAAGGATGGGGAGGTGGTGGTGGAGGGAAGGATGGGGTGGTGGTGGTTGAGGGATGGATGGGCAGGTGGTGGTTGAGGGAAGGATGAAGAGGTGGTGGTTGAGGGAAGGATGGGGTGGTGGTGGTTGAGGGAAGGATTGGGAGATGGTGGTGGAGGGAAGGATGGGGAAGTGGTAGTGGAAGGGAACTAACTTTGCCATGTTCATAACTGGCATTATTGAATTATCAATTGACAACCGGCTCACAAAATATTTGCAACTAATGAATAGGTGGTCAAGTATGCAGCTGGTACAGTCTTCCCCATAAGAAGTGTCACAGGGTACTCCCCCCATCCACCCTCCCAGGGAGGAAGGGATTAATTGATTATTCGGAATCCCCCACTCTCCAATTTCTTCCCTCCCTGGTGGTGGTTGAGGGAAGGATTGGGAGATGGTGGTGGAGGGAAGGATGGGAAGTTGGTGGTGCAGGGAAGGATGGGGTGGTAGTAGTGGAGGGAAGGCTAGGGAGATGATGGTGGAGGGAAGGATAGCGTGGTGGTGGTGGTGGTGAAGGGAAGGATGAGGTGGTAGTGGTGGAGGGAAGAATCAGGTGGTGGTGGTGGAGGGAAGGATGAGGTGGTGGTGGTGGAGGGAAGGATGGGGAGATGGTGGTGGAGGGAAGGATGGGTGGTGGTGGTGGAGGGAAGGAGGGGGTGGTAGTGATGATAGAGGGAAGGATGGGGTAGTGGTGGTGAAGGAGAGGATGGGGTGTGGGTGGTGAAGGGAAGGATGGGGTAGTGGTGGTCGAGGGAATTAAGGATGGGGTGGTGGTGATGATGGAGGGAAAGATGGGGTGGTAGTGGTAGAGGAAAGGTTGGGGAGGTGGTGGTTGTGGGAAGGATGGGGAGATGGTGGTTGAGGGAAGGATGGGGTGGTAGTGATGATGGAGGGATGGATGGGGAGGTGGGTCACTTTCTTTATCGAGTATGGTGGTGTGTTTCTCTAACTCGTTGCGTGCAAGACCACTATCTCACCCCTAACCACCCCCACCTCACACGCAACGAGTTAGAAAAACACACCACCATACTCGATAAAGAAAGTGACCCAAGGAGATTACCTATACTCGAAGCATTATATATCCAAGCCTTACATCCCAACATCAACAACCAAACTTTGGACCTCCAGATCCTTCCTTCTGCCAAAAGGCACTTTCCTACAGGACCTAACGCCCCCCCCTCGCCCCCCTGTGCCCTTGACGCAGCCCCCCGCGCTACCTCCTTCAGCTTCGTCTTCTGCCGGCGCCACACGTACTACGCAACTTCGGCCACGCCCCTCGACACGCAGCCAATCAGCTTCGACCCCGCCAACCGACCACCACCTTCCCGCATCCAGTGCGCATGCGTGAAGCGATTCTCTCTTTCTCTCTCCTAGAATACCCCTCCACCAATAGCAGACTTTTGCCCCTGATTTTCGCCTCCTCTGATCCTCCACCCTCTATATATACAATTCCTGTTTACCTTTTATATCATTCTATCCTTACTTGATAATGCTGGTTGTCCAGTGAAACGCGTCATATATCCTATATCATCATGTACATTAATGTAACCCTTTACCACCATGAATTTTGCTCATCTCATTCATCTACTTCCTGCCACCCAGCGAAAACTCATCAGAAACCTGGACATTTTGAATAATAATATTTGCAACGCAGAAATTGCCATTTCTTTCAACCTCGAATGTATTAAAGAAAATATATATATATATACAAATTGCAATACATTACAAGTGACATGATGTGAAGTCAATGTCGGCAAGGCCTAATATATAATTTTACCTACATAGGCCTAATAGTGATATTACTATTCATTCAATTATTTAGTAACTCATGATATTTGCATAATGCATGTCTCATATGTGTGCATGATGACTCGTTATATTCACACATGCTATAAAATACACTTGATATGTGATAGATTTTGTCGCAGAGCTTCAAGTTTCATTAGGTTGTTTTCCTGCTTCAATTTCCGTACCGAGTCAATCTCGCAGTAGCAGATCACAAGACAGCACCAGTAAGCCGGTGCCACTTGGCAGGGTAAGACCATATAACCGTTGTTGTTGTTGTTGTTGTTTTGGGTTTACTTCTGAAGAAAGAAGACTTGACACAAATGTGATATATTCATAATCTGATTCCTTACTTTGCAAACTGTTATTCATATTTAATGCTAGAGCTCATTAATATTATTAGAGTTGAAATCGTTTCGGGTCCTATTCTGCTGTAAAATGTGTATAGTAATCATTGCCATTATAATTTAAAAAATCATCAAGCTTACCAATTTTTTTAAGGGGACAACCCATCCACCCAGCCAAAAATTTCATATTTTTTGTTTGTCTAAAATGTTTCTTTCAACATAGGAGAATAGCATAGGAGGGCATAAACAACCATATGACACCCCCCCCCCCCTCCCTAACACAAACACAACCAAAATGTCATGATTTATTTATTTATTTTTATTTATTTTTTTTGGGGGGGGTCTAAAATGCTTCTTTCAACAATGGAGAATGACATAAGAGGGCATAAACACCTATATGACATCACTATGACATCAATACCCCCACCCACCCTCCTCCCAAAAAACACTGACATACACCTATGATACTGTAATTATAAGAGGTTACATATAGAAACATCCTAGTTTATCCCAAATTAATGGCTAGTTTATGTTTTCTTCTACTACCTAAATCAGAAAACTTATTTTTTATGAGTAACTTTTTTCATGACACACCACTAAATAATTGAGATGTTATAATTATATATTTTACTTTCGTCTGCGATTTCCCACAATCATACATTGGCAACTTCCAAGTGTAACTTGCAGTGGTTGCATTGAGGCAGTTGGACAAAATTCAAAATAAAGCTATTAGATTAATCAATAACCCTGCAATCACACAGGACCTTCCTACATTATCCATACGAAGAAACGTTGCATCCCTTGCATTATTCTACAGATATTTTCACAGCAATTGTTCCGAGGAACTTGCTTCAATTGTGCCGCCTCTCCACATCTTTCCCCGTAGAACTAGGGCAGCTGAGAGCGCCCATGAATTTACACTTTCTCCTCCACAATGCAGGACTTCTGCTTATCAGAATTCATTTATCCCCAGAGCTCTTTGGAATTAACTTCCCTCGAATTGCTTTCCACAAACTTACAATCTACAAATGTTTAAATCCAGTTGTTACAAACATTTTATGAATGGAGGATGCCTTTAGGCACATGGACCTTTTTGTTTTATCTGTGTTTTTCCTTCCTCCGTTCATTGTCTCTTAAAAAAAAAATAAAAAAAAAACAAAAAAAAATATACTCCATTGTATTTTATTGGAGCTGCATGTAAACGCTCATGTTAACACATATTGGTTTTGCCTTCATCGTGTTTTTTTTTTTCTTCTTTGATAAAGTGAAAAACTTGAGTATCAGGGGAAATTTTATTAAACAAAATCGCGATCGTCGCGACGTCGCGCACGACGTACATTTTATGACCTCGATATCTGATGATGTATTGGACATTTTAAGAAAAACTAAATTACACGCTCTTCGTATGGTATTCGAGAATTTATATGTAACAGCAGGTGTCTCTAGGACAAATAATAAGACCGCAGGATGTTGTGACATCATCATATCATCATGACGTCGTGACGTCATGATGTCATAACGTACCACATTTTCATGCTCCCACAAAGTCGGCATTGATGATTTGATTATACCCTAAAAGTATCGAGATGAAAGATATAATATTTGTTTTTTTATTAATGTTTTTGTGTCGGAGGGTGTGTAGTCCCCTTAACCTCTCGGCTGCGCATGGGGGGTATGAGACACCTCTGCCTGTGCGCATGTATTTGAGCTGTTTCCATCACTAAAATATTTATTTGACTATAAATAGCATTAATACTTCTCCATATGCGCCTATTATAGGTTGATTATAAAGGTATTAACCTGTTACTACAATAAAACAAGTGGAAACAGCGTTTGGATGGTCAAAATCTGCGATACAGGCCGGGAGTTACATAATGTATGGCTGAGGCAACCTCCTTTCCCTCCACTTTTCCCCAAGTTTGGAGAGACACTGTCGATCGATACTCTCTCTCTCTCTCTTGCACTCGCTTGCTAACAGTGATGACAATGCCCTGCTTGCAACTCGCTAATGTTAGCACGAAAATATACCACAGAATAAGGGAATAACAGGGAAAATAGGTGATAACTAAAGGAGGGGAGGAAAGTGGGGAAGGAGGGGAGGTAGAGGAGTGATATTTGGCATGGCCCAGGGGCAAAAAAATAAATAAATAAAAAATAAATAAAAACAAAACAAATATTTGTTTTTCGGTGCTTAAATTGATTTGTTTTCCCTGACTCTTAAGAGTCTTCCCGCAGTCCGCCGGGGAACTCTTAAGAGTCTTCCCGCAGTTCCCGGGTTAAGGGGACTGTACACCCCCTGACACAATCAAATTAATAAAAACAAAAAATATTATACATTTCACCTCGAAACTTTCAGGGTATAATCAAATTCTGAATGCCGACTTTGTGGGAGCATGAGAATGTGGTACGTCATGACGTCATGATGTCATGATGTCATGATGATGTCACAACTTCCTGCAGTCTTATTATTTGTCTTAGAGACACCTGCTGTTACATGTAAATACTCTAATACCATACGAAGAGCGTGTAATTTAGTTTTTCTTAAAATTTCTAATACATCATGAGATATCGAGGTCATAAAATGTACGTCGTGAGCGACGTTGCGAAAATCGCGATTTTGTTTAATAAAATTACCCCTTATTCTCAAGTTTTTCACTTTATAAAAAAAAAAAAAAATTACACGATGAAGGCACAGCCAATATGTGTTAACATGAGCGTTTACAAGCAGCTCCAATACAATACATTGGAGTAGGTACACTTGGAAATTCCCAATATATGATTGTGGGAAATTGCAGACGAAAGTAAAATATATATAACATCTCAATTATTTGGTGGTGTGTCATGAAAAAATGGCTAAGTTACTCATAAAAACTAAGTTTTATGATTTAGGTATTAGATGAAAACGTAAACTATCCAGTAATTTAGGCTAAACTAGGATTGTTCTATACGTATCCTCTTATAATACGTATAATAGGTGTATGCCAGTGTCTTTGAGGGGAGGGAGGGGGGGGGGGGGGTATTGATGTCATAGTGATTTCATATAGGTGTTTATGCCCTCTTATGTTATTCTCCATTGTTGAAAGAAGCATTTTAGACCCCCCCCCCACAAAAAAAACATCATTACATTTTGGTTGTGTGTGTCTGGAGGGGGGTGGTGGGGGGGTGGGGGGGGGGGGGGGATGTCATATGGTTGTTTATGCCCTCCTAAGCTATTCTCCTATATTGAAAGAAGCATTTTAGACAACAAACACAAAATTAAATTTTGGACTTGGGGGATGTACAGTCCCCTTAAGTTATATGTAATGCAATACAATAATATTTTTAAAGATTGAATTTCAATAGAACATGGCTCAAAAATAACTGGAAAAGTGTCTTAGAAATTCCTAAATTTGTATTGTATGTTGGTTATTGTTGTAATAATTGGGACTAAAGTGGGTTGTATACCTTACTGGTGATGGTTTTGATTGTTTTAGTAGTGACAGTACACTGTATTTAATTTTTTGGGATATATCTTGAGTATTATCATATTAGCTGTTAAATTTCATAAGGTATTATATTCTTCTAAAATGTTTATTGAATGGCTAATAGCCGTTCATAATTCAATGTTCCCTTTGCTTTTCTTTTTTAATATTCCGGCCTTTCATTCCAGAAAATGGGTGGGAGGGGACATGGACGCGAACGAGGACGTGCTCCACCAAGCACCGCAGCAAATAGACCGGAGGTAATTTCAAGGCGATCCATGATGGTTGGCCTCCATATAGGTGGACAGTCAAAATCAGAAATTGCCCGTCTCCTGGGGGTTAGCAGGAGAACCGTTCAACGCTGGACACTGCGACATGAGGCCGAAGGACACGTCCTTCGCAGACCAAGAAGTGGAAGACCTAGGATAATTACAGCAGAGGACGACCAAAGACTTAGTGAGGCTGCCAGACAAAACCCTATAATGGATGCCACTACTTTGACGAGAGATCTTGCTTTGCCTTGCCACCCATCTACTACTAGACGCCATCTCAACGAAAGTGGTTTATGGTGTTACATCCCTGCTGTGAAAGAAATGCTGACTGAAGCTAACAAAGCTGCCCGCCTTCAATTTGCCTAAACTCACATCCACCATGATCTAAATTTCTGGAGGAATGTGATTTTCACAGATGAGAAGACTTTTTCTTCAGTTTCAGCACCAGGCCGTCAATGTTGGCGAACTCCAAACATTCGTTTCGAGGCACCCCACATATTTGAGCGAACAAGGAGTGAGACAGTTAGTGTGTCTCTGCATGGCTGGATGTGGTTTGGCAAGCTTGTAACCATTGACAGTTACCTTAACGCCCAAGAATATATTAACATCCTCGAGACCTCCTTTCTTCCGTCAGTTAGAGCCTACGCCATTCCTGAGCCAGAACCCATATGGTTTGTTTAGGATAAAGTCTCCCATTCACACCAGCGCATCCGTCAGGGAGTGGTTCTCTCGCCACCCTGAGATTAGACTGGTTGACTGGCTAGTAGAGGGTGCGATTGCAACCCCATTGAAAACCTATGGGGAATAATGGTGCAGGAATGGGGAGTGGAGGTAAAGATTAAAGCTGCCATGGAGAGGAAGGCTAATGAAGTATGGGAAGGTATACGGCGGGGCCCAAGTATCTGCAGCCGCCTTGTAGACTCCCTGCCATCCCGCTTGCAAGATGTGATCGATGCACAGGGAGGCTGGAGCAAGTACTAATCAAACCTGAGTATGCAACCTATTTGAGTGTTATCATGTATATATGTATATCCTTATCACATACCAGTACTCCACAACGTATGGATATAATTTGTAGCTTAATATGTTCGTGATGGCAAACTACTAAGTTAATAATAGTTGATTTACTTTCGTGTGTGTTTGTTTCCCCTGCATTATGCATAGTTTTGTGGCTATAATTATAGTGAATATATTTTCTCCAGTTCTACAAATTTACAGTTTGTAGCCTGTCTCCAAGATGATCATAGGGTATTTTTTTTAAATGTGCCTGATTGGAGAAATAGGTGATAATATGGAGAGACAAGAAAAATGCATACAAAGAATGAATAACCCCAAAATCAAATGAAATTAGTAATACAAATATTTTGAGAGGGAGAACAGTAGGCCTTTTCCTACCAAACATGTGCGAAGAGCTATCGCTGTTCTTAGCCTTTCTGGATCCCTTTGCTAAATCTGTGATGGATCCCCTCAACATAATAGCCCCACATCCACTACTAACCTTTGATTGTCATTTGGAGTAATGTTGTCTGTGTATAATCAAAATATATAATTCCATAGTAATTTAGATTGATTCCTACCCTAATCGCTGGATATTTATAATGTTGTATCTCCACTACTGCAGCATTTAAAGATGAAAAGTAAATTATAACCTTGCAATAAGTAGTCTTAAATAAACTAAGGACAATGCCGGATACGTTTCATCAATTAATGGGGGGGGGGAGACTATAACACAAGAGTTATGACTTAACATAATAGATATATTTAAGCAGGTCATGCATACTAAAGTGCACGATAGGCAGTAAAGCTTACTTAATGCAAATAACATAACCACACATACAAACCCAACAATAGTGTATATTAGATATGAAAAAATGGGAAGTCACCTAAGGCCAGGGTAATAGGTCGGACAAAAATACACTAGAAACATGATAGGGAAAACGAATTGGGGTGAAGTAAATTATGATAAATAGACAGGAGGCAAACTCATGAGATTGGATGAAGACGAGGAACGCACAAGACAAAGGACAAACATAATTACAGAAACTATCGTAAGGCAAACAAATGGACAGACAAGAATAAGGACTAGTAGTAAAAACAATATGAAGGCATTTACTTAAAAAAACTGAGGAAATCTTACATGAAAAGCGAAAAGCGGTACGGAGTGTTAAATTATAAATAATAATTAATATTGTAGGCATGTATAGAATGTAATAAACCCGGTAGAACAGCTAGAAGAAAGTCCATTAAATAAGAAAAATAACTAGAGGGGCACTCGGGAGAGCGCATACCTTCGCCACCGCTGGCGGAGGTATGCGCTCTATCAACCGCCCCTTGATGTAATAACTTCGTCATTGGCGCATATCCTATCTGCTCACCAAATCTCGAGAGCATTGGTTCATAACTTTGTGAGCCGCCTATGTTGGCGGAGGTATGCTCTCTACCGATCACCTTTTAAACTGAATCACTTCTTACTTGGTGCATATCCTATCCGGCCACCAAATATCGTGAACATCGGTTCATAACTTTTGAGTACTGGTTTACAGGCAGACAAACAGACAGACAAACAAAGGCAAAACAATACCTCCCGAACTTCGTTGGCGGAGGTAATAAATAAACAAACGTGCAGTGGTCATTATAGAATGAAAACTTAAGAGTGGGCAAATGGAAAAAGCATGATTGACTTAGTTGAAAAACAAAATCAAAATAGTTTGGATATAATTAAATTATGTAAGAGAAGGAAATTAAATAAGATGAAACGGATACCTTAAATTTTAACCTGTTTAATGTAATGATTTCACATGCTACTAAGTGGATATTTTGTATCTCATATGCTTTAAAATCTTGGAATTTGTAATTCCGGATCTACTGAATAATATGAGGAATCCTATATATTCGAAAGTAACTTCTATCACCAAAATTGTTTAATTATATTCTCCCATTTATATTATAACTTCAGCTTTACAAATGTCCGTTGTGCATTAATTCTAATTTATTGTTATGTATTCATCCTTTCTTATTCTTGGAATTCAATTATATTTAACCTTAACTAAGATATTATTTACATAACTGGGTAACAAATGACGCTTGCTGTTCGCATTTTTGTGTCGTGAATAAGTGCAATGCTATCTTTCTCCATAATCGTGCGAGATGGTGATCAGTAACTTGATAGATAATACCAAACACCTAACAATCAGGGAACGCACTTTGTCACATAACTGCATGCATATCGAAAGTAGCGAGGAAGCAAGACAATTTTGGGAACAAGTCAGTGAATCATAGATCGCACCAAATGAAAGGTTCGTATTATTTTAGTGTTATAAAGTTAATTACCTTACGGTAGATCATTAATTTGTCCTTGCTGCTATAGGCCTAATTCAAATATAGATGTCCTTTTCCTGATACATCACAAACGTTGCAGTTCTTAATAGGCATTCCGATCTTAAATCTATAATGGTCGTTGGCTACCAAATTGATGAAAAGATCAATGAAGCTCACACGAGAGAGAGAGAGAGAGAACTAGCTAATGTAGATTGTTTCCAGAGGTCAAAGATAGACGATGGTTCAAGTTGCTAAGGTAATAATAAAAACAAACAGTACAGAGACACAGGGGAAGGCCATGGCAGTATCCCCCCACCCCCCACCATATTCCACACAAACACACACGCGTATAAGCTGATGTTAAGAAATCCTCATATATTAGTTCTTAGGAAAGTTGTGTGTGTAGTTATTACTTGTTAATCATACTTGGATTATTATGACACATAAATATTAAACGAGCATAACGAATACGAGATGGTCTTCCTTCGTTGTAGAATTGTGAATGTTAATGCTCTCCAGTATGGGATAGGGGCATCATAGGTGACTAAACATTAATGTAATAATCACCTTACTCAAAGTATAAACAAGCATAATGTTAATGCTCTCCAGTATGGGATAGGGGCATCACAGGTGACTAAATATTAATGTAATAATCACCTTACTCAAAGTATAAACAAACATAATGTTAATGCTCTCCAGTATGGGATAGGGGCATCACAGGTGACTAAACATTAATGTAATAATGTTAATGCTCTCCAGTATGGGATAGGGGAATCACAGGTGACTAAACATGAATGTAATAATGTTAATGCTCTCCAGTATGTGATAGGGGCATCATAGGTGACTAAACATTAATGTAATAATGTTAATGCTCTCCAGTATGGGATAGGGGCATCATAGGTGACTAAAGATTAATGTAATAATGCTAATGCTCTCCAGTATGGGATAGGGGCATCATAGGTGACTAAACATTAATGTAATAATGTTAATGCTCTCCAGTATGGGATAGGGGCATCACAGGTGACTAAACATTAATATAATAATGTTAATGCTCTCCAGTATGGGATAGGGGCATCATAGGTGACTAAACATGAATGTAATAATGTTAATGCTCTCCAGTATGGGATAGGGGCATCACAGGTGACTAAACATTAATGTAATAATGTTAATGCTCTCCAGTATGGGATAGGGGCATCACAGGTGACTAAACATTAATGTAATAATGTTAATGCTCTCCAGTATGGGATAGGGGCATCACAGGTGACTAAACATTAATGTAATAATGTTAATGCTCTCCAGTATGGGATAGGGGCATCACAGGTGACTAAACATTAATGTAATAATGTTAATGCTCTCCAGTATGGGATAGGGGCATCACAGGTGACTAAACATTAATGTAATAATGTTAATGCTCTCCAGTATGGGATAGGGGCATCATAGGTGACTAAACATGAATGTAATAATGTTAATGCTCTCCAGTATGGGATAGGGGCATCATAGGTGACTAAACATTAATGTAATAATCATCTTACTCAAAGTATAAACAAGCATAAATACATAACACAAGAAAGACAAGGAAATCGAAATACTCCAGTTATGCACCAGTCACCATTAATAATTAACACATTAATTGTTTAATCTGGATATTGTAAGCGGTAATATACAAACAACCAAACATTACCCTTTTATCTGCAAGTAATAGACAAGGGATTATGTGGCCATATACACACACACACACACACACTCTCTCTCTCCGGGGGCGGGCGTAGCATGGTGGCTAGCGCGCTCAACTTGTGATCAGGGGGTCGCAGGTTCGAGTCCCGCCGCCGACACGTTACCTTGCGGGTAACGCAATATTAGTGACAGTGATACCCTAATAAACATACTTTATATAATTGGCCTCAAAATAACTATAAAAATATCAAATAAACATCACATTCTCAATATCAAACACTAAAATCGTCTAAGGGAGATAAACACTTTGGCGAGACGAGCGGCTAGGTGCGTCGTAGCCGTGGCCGGGGCGACGCATCCGAACGCGGGAAGAATTTGCCGCCGAAAAGCACTCGTCTTCCCGCGCTCACCATTATGCAACCAGAGGGGCTAGAGACCTCTACTCAACGCCATTCTACAGAGGAAGGTTTGTGGAACATTTTTCTTATTTATTCATAACATTACATGCCATATTCATTGAATTACAGAGCAGTTAACATAGCCCAAAGATCGTCAAAACACCCGGTACCGCAGCACAGTCGCGAGCTATAGTCCCCAGGGCTGGAGGGTTAAACAAATACAAAAATAGGTAGTAAGGAATAGATGATGAATATTTACTTGCATGCTTTAGAATCATGATCAATTGAATGACAGCATAACATATATTAAATAATATGTTCAGGAAATTAAAAGAGCATGGAAAGTTCCAGTAACTTATAATTGGGGAGGGAGAGACAGGTGTGTGTGTGTGTGCGTGTGTGTTGGAGGGGGTGGAGGGAGAGAGAAGGGGGGAATGCTGATGGAAGGGAACACGGGTGTGGGGAATCAGGGGGGATGGCGGAAGGGGAGGGGCGAGTTCAGGGTAACCAACAAAACACCGTTTTTTTCCTGGTAAAACAGGGGAAAGAGGAGATGACCACCTGAGCCGGAACATATGCACTTATCTGTACCCATACTAGGTTTTCAAATAGAAACACCAAGCTTACAAATAATATCTTCTTCATGATTACATAACACAGACATCTACAATCTAGGTTTACAATTAGTACTCCACCAGACATATCACCTACAAGCAGCCTGGAGAGACCCCTGACATTACCATCGATGGGGAGAGTAAATCGCCCACCAGGTCCCTGTCTTCTGTGTCCTTCATACCTCATAGCAGCGTGCGTCAGTAGCATCCAAGACCTCTGAAAGATGTTAGCACTCGGGACCGAGCTGTCTGACTATATTAATATCATTAGTCCCAATTAATCATATTATTTCAGCGCAGTGTCCTCCATACCCAGTAAAATTATGTTTGTCTTTAGGTTATATTAAAAGTGAGAGAGTTATTTACTCAAAGTGGTAACTTGCAAGTCGAACTTTAGTAAACATTGTATTCTTACCCTTAGAAAAATAAAACTTGGTTCACAAACTGTCCTATCAAATTTGGAAATTGTGTCTGCCTATGATATGAGATGCTGGAGTAGGTAATAGTTCATGCTTGTATGAATCATTGTTGGAACCAGTAATTGAGAACTTAAAGGATTTGACAAAGCCAT
The DNA here is from genome assembly GCA_032716605.1 of Paralithodes platypus. Classification (NCBI taxonomy): domain Eukaryota; kingdom Metazoa; phylum Arthropoda; class Malacostraca; order Decapoda; family Lithodidae; genus Paralithodes; species Paralithodes platypus. Next base: position 16,492,949 of record CM064482.1, read on the forward strand.
TTACTCTTGAGACTTGGATCAGAGACTTTCTAGTCATGTGAACAGTTGCTAATGGATTTGATACGGATTTCATGCGCCAACTCTTATTGGAAGCTTTACAGTTAACAGATGCACGGTATTTACTGTCTATATTTTCATTTTTAAATTTTCATCAACTGTACACTTCTGATGTAGTATTCCATAAATATTGTCATTCGAGAATGTATTACATTATACACACACACTCACACACACATAATATATATATATATATATACATAGCGAGAGAGAGAGAGAGAGAGTACATTTAATCACAGTTAAATCAGTTATTGTTGGAGTTCATATTATTGATGCATAGTTTGGATCAATTTGTTTGTACTTATCAACACATTGTCATTAATACATCGTCTTCTAGCCTACATGAATAATATTCTATACTTAATCACGCATTTTTGTTTATATTTGTATATCCTCAATTCTAAGGCATAACAACGCTGCTTTCTCAAGCTCATAAAATTAAAAACGTTGGAGAATAGTTCCACCTACACTTATGTTTTATTGAATGTCTTGCACAATAACATGCATTGCCAGCAAATTAGGTAAACAACAATATCTTAAATAACAACAAACACACACACACACACACACACAAACACACACTCAAATATATAACAATATATTTGACTCTAATACACATGCTGGGATCTGAGTCAATTTTGTTCGTTTAATGGTTTAATGAATACCGGTAAATTAATATGTGGCTTGTTAATTAAATGAAAACACAGTTTTATGGAGGAAGATAACCTTACATACATGGGTTATGTTAATTCAAAGTATGAATTGGTTGGAACAACCGACTATCCGATTAAATTGAAGAAATATCATCTAAGTTAAGTAACTATTTTTTTTTTATAATAACTAGCTAAGTTAATGAACTTAACTGACTGCATATACTGTATATATATATACCACCAGAGAATGAAACTGGAGTGGGGTGTGAGATGTGAATAATGCAGTAAATGGTGTGTTTTATATATGCATTGTGTGTGTGTGTGTGTGTGTGTGTGTGTGTGGGATAGCGGAGGCAGTGGAAAGGGTGAGTGATGCTAGGTGGGTGGTGTATGTTACGTGAGAGTGTAAGGCAGTGTGGGTGGTATGTGGGAGGTGTTGGAGCATGGTGTATATTACATGGAAGGAAATGTGTGGTGTGTATGGTGGGAGATCTCGCAGGGATGTATGCTATGTGATATGGTTTGCGCTGGGGAGGGCGAGATGTGCAGTACAGTATGTTGTGTTGACAGATTGTAATGTTCTCCCTGCACGTACAAAACTTAGCGGAAGTACTGTATATTGCATAACAAGTTAAACTAGAATATTACTCTTACATACCAAATAAGCTAACTACCTCCTGTGGTCAAATGTGTCAATAATGGTAATTTCTTTGATATATAATTCTGATTGTAGATATAACACAACAAATATCACTCAAAACTTATAATTATATAGTCATCGGGTATCAGGTAATATAGATCTATGATGCTATTGTTACGACTGACAGTAGAGGCTTCTAGTCCTTGGACTAACACAGATAATTAAATACTCAGCACCTCCGTAGCCTCAACTCGTAACACAACCTATCGCAACAGAACAGAGCTCATTCGCAACTTCCAGGCTCTCTGGGGACCAAAGGTGCAGACAATCCCCAAACTGGTTCCGTTATACAAACAATGCAAACACTGGAACCCCTAGTTGTGGTGAAAAGATTTCTTGAGCCACAACTATCATCAACACTCAGTACCGAATAGCAATACTGAGGAGGATCCTTTCTAAGCTGCACAAAGAAGATACAGTTCTGATTTAATCTATGTTAATACAATTACGGTAAATACATGCCAACAATGAATGCAAAAATAATGAAGCAAGTATCAAGCATAAACGAATGAATCAAGGATCAAACAAGCACCTATCAACCACCACCCACCTACGCTCATCCTAACAATCGTTGAGGCGTCTTAAGCCGACTTCAACTCAACGTGTTTTTATAATTGTGCCAGAGCTCGTGCTAAGCGGGGAAATAATACCCAAGTAGGCAACACAGCCTACCTGCAGCCCACTGTAACACAAATATAAAACGCTGCAGTCTATTTTGTCCAGCCTATCAGTTGGCCTGGGCTGAAGTAATTCTCCCTGTAACAGAAAGACTATTGAAGTCCTCCACCCACTACTTCGAACCAGGCATCCCCAATAGACTGGACCCCTAGCTAAAATAATTGCACATAGCAGAAATAATGATCGGCTGGTAATAAACACACGCCACTGCAGTAATAAAATACAATGATAAAAGCTATTATGCCAGCGAGGAATAATCTTCTTACCCCTCCACCAATACTGAAGTATACTGGCTCCCTTAACAAAGCCAAGGGTGCAGCTAAACACAGAAATGAAGAAACATATTATATGGAAAAACAAAAGTAAATATGCAGTCACAATACGAGGGACAAACAAACCACACACACCCCTTAGAATCCGTCTGATGTTGCGTTAATATGCCAATGAATAAATAAAGAATAATGCCAAAAATGAAATAATTAAATAAGCAAATAAACAATAAAGAGAAACCTGAGAGGTAGCTGTTACTCACTTAATAGTTGGAATCGGACAGACATTCCTACACCCGGAATATACTAAGGCCGGCACCAGATGGAGCTACTTGAGCCAGCCTGATGGTTATTTTATACAATGTTAATCCTTACTTAAATAATGCAACTACGACAAGTAGGACCACATAGGATTAACACTCAAGCCGCGGGGCCCGACATATGTCGAGTGAGAGAATCATGGCCACCCATGCGGGGCCCGTAATATGTCGCAAGGGATGTTGAGCACATTATCGGCTCTGAGAGAGAGACCACGCGTTGGGAGGACGATAGGTGGGCTCTGACCGCTCGGCACGGACCCAGTGCCGCGACTGTCACTACCTCCGCACCATTCCATACCCACGGCCTCGCGAGACAAGTAAAAAACTCGGGAAATTACCATATTTTAGGGTTTTTCCCATCGTGTTGCGCGATCACTACAGGATAACCCGTGGTCGTACAAGGTTGATTGAGGTGTCATTGGAAAGCTCTATTATGGCCCTTTCACGGACACTTAATTGTAGTACGCTCTGGATCTTGTTATGCATGAAAAAGAGCATGGAATGAAGCTCGTTTAGGGTAAATATGCCCGCCTGCCAGGTAGTTGAAATTACAAACATCCCCGTTGGACAGGGGTTAAACAACTAAATACAACATGCTTATACAACGCATAGTATAATATGCGTACTGTATCAATATACCGGAAAAGCCCATTAATAATAAAAGGGTTACATAATTTCGCCACTGTTTAGAGAATGGGAAAATCAAAGAGACCACGTCATTGAATGAAATAATATGAATTTGAAACATACGATAATATACGGATAAATATCGCTCACTGCTTCAGGCTGTGTGGTTGATCATTGCTTCACGCAGTATTGAAATTACCAAAAGACGGTATGATATAATCGCCATGTGAATATATGACCAATGCAACATAGTAAGTTATGAACATAAATTAATTAAATTAAACTTACGATGATGGACCATCGTAACACTATATTAAATGTAAGTGATAGTGGTTGGTATCCCCCCCATCACCATGGTGGTCGTCCTCCAACCTTCCTCGTCCTTGACCCCACCCTTCTCCTGTTTCACCCACCTTCATCATCTCATTAACCCTCTCACGACCATATGACGCAGAGGTTGCCAGATTAGCAATACTAAATAAAGTTCTCTCACTCTTATAATTACCTCTCCAAAATTAGTTTTCTGCCCACAGCTAACTCAAAGACAACTGCAGAGGTTGAAGTAACTAAACTAAAGGTTTCTAAATACCCCTGATGGTAACAAAGGCTTTAAAGTATCCCTAATAGGCTCAAAATTGCGTCAAGAACGTGACAGGGTTAACAACTTGAGTATTATTATTGTTTGAAGACTGTTTTTTTAAATATAATTAAAACCAGCCCCAGGTACAGGATCCAGGACGGCCAGCTGTTGTTGTGGCGCCCAGCTTGTCATCTGCTCGACCTGTTGTTTTTATGCTGGTTTGTTTTATTTGTCTTTTATAATATCAATAACATTTATTTTAAATATTAATGTAGCATAGTTTTATCCTATTGTGTTGTTATTGCTTTGTATTTTTAGATATCACCCGGTAGTTACCAAAGAATAATAATACAGGGGACTGAATAATACCCTTGTGCCTGTGATTGCCCCAAACATGAAAATGTACAGTTGGTCAAAGTTCCAGCTGACCCACCCTCGCTCTGGGGCTCGCAGAATTATCTGGCAATACTGGTGTAGGAAGGAGGTGTGTCTTACAAAGATTGGGATTGGTAGATCTGATTTCGGCTATATAATTGTTAGAACATAATTATACTAAACAAGGGAAAGTAAGCCTATCTCAAATACAAATGCATACATCGCTATGTATGAACCCGAACATTCACCCAAAGTTCGTGGATTTGCTTAAATATTCAAGTTATTATATCCACTGATTGGCAACTACACCAGTACTGCCAGCTAATTCTGCGAGCCCCAGAGCGAGGGTGAATCAGCTGGAACATTGACCAACTGTACACCCCACACATAACAACATACATATTGACAATAGGCCTACATTATTGTCCTATTGTGCAGCATAGACAGTAGTGAACACAATGGCTGTAAACACATTCTCATATCAAACTCACTACTACCAGACACATACTTTTACAGAAACACATACACATATTATCTCCTGGGTAACCTAGGCACTACCCCGGGGTTAAGTAATATATTTAACCCTCTCCGTCATATATGACGCGGTCGAGTCATATGGCGGTTTGACCAAAAGTATCATATGACGCGATCGCATCATATGAACTTAGTGAAATAGCTCAATAATCAGTTTATGACGCGATTTGCGTCATATTGAGCTCAGTAAGTTAGATCATAATCTGTCGGTTGGTTGCAACCACAAATTCCTCCGACTCCTAACGGTCCCTCAGTGTGAGAAAGAGTGTTGTGGGGGAAATACCGGGCGCTCGGGCAACCCCTAACTTACGGAACTAAATATGACGGAGAGAGTTAATATTAATAATAGGCCTAAGTTTCGTGGCCTAATGTTGCTCCTCCTCATGTGCGGTGACACGAGGACTTTGCTCAACCCCGGCCCTCATGCTCCCAAGTACCCGTGCCGGGTTTGCCGACGTGCGGTTAAGTACGGGCAGCGGGCCATCCAGTGCGACCGCTGCTGTGAGGCCTCCATACACCGGGGATGGTATCACGTTGGTTGTGTTGGAGGCTTCACGGCTGTGTTCGACAGTATAGTTGAGAAAAGTCTCTCGTGGATCTGCTGGGACTGTTGGGCCCCAAATTATAGTTCCTCTCTCTCCTTATCCTTACACCCTTATCCCACATCCAACAGATTCTCTCTCCTTGATTCTACCCCTCCTTCAATATCCTTGCACCATCACCACACTATTTCAACCAAAGATAGAAACCGTAGACTAACAGCTAGGGAAGACCCTGACAATTCCTCCCCTTACCACGACAGACCGCATGACGTAACTCCCGCACGCCATTCCACACCATACCGACCTAATCATAGACCCAAATCACTGTCCATGACCCCAATATCCTTACCTAATTCCTCAACCATTCTTAGTCCTACAGCTACCACCACCACCACCCAAAGCTCTCTCGGCCTAGCTAAAAGAGAGCCACCCACCCTCAGAACCCTCATAATTAATTTTAGAAGTATCTTAGACAAAAGAGCCGCCTTCCACCACACTCTTATCACCTATGACCCAGACATTGTTATAGGGACAGAGACATGGCTCAAAACTGACATTAGAGACAGTGAAGTCTTCCTGACAGACAGACCCTATAGTATGACATTACACAGAAAAGACAGAGAAACTGGAGACCATGGCGGAGTTTTGATAGCGACGAAGCCAGGACTAGTTGTAACCCCAGCCGATCAACAAAACGCGGACGCCGAAATGTTATGGGTAAAGACGCAGATACAGGGCTGCAGGTCACTTTATATAGGATCTTTTTACCGGCCTCCTAGCTCTAACGTAGAATATTTGCAGCGCCTTGACGATTCTTTATCTAGAATAGATCCCTCCAAAAATATATGGTTGGCTGGAGACTTTAACCTCCCAGACATTGATTGGACAAGCAATGCAACACTCAACAACCCCACCTATGAAAGCAATATAATACTACCAAATACTGACAGAAGATCCCTACACGAAAATTTCATTGACATAATCAACACTCACTCACTCTCACAAACAGTACTCGAACCAACACGCACACAATCTAGCATAATGAGAAATAACCCAAACAATAGACACGGGGTCACATCCAACATCTTAGACCTATTTCTCACAAACATCACCTCTTTGATAACACAGACATGGGTAGTACCTGGCTTGAGCGATCATGACATGGTACTAGTTGACGCAAACATAAAACCTACCATACAGAAACAATTACCCAGAAACATTTACCTATAAAACAGAGCTGACATGGGTGCCATCTCCCGGGACTTAGCTGAATATAGAGACTCTGCGACTGTATTCAAGACACAATAGACAAGCACATCCCCAAGAAACCGTAACGTGTAACCAGTCACCCAACTGGTTCAATAGACATCTGCACAGACTACACAGACACAAGGTAAAAGCATACAAAACAGCCAAACGTTACAACGACACAGAACACTGGGAATACTACAAGAATTCACAGAAAACACTACAAAGAGAAATGAAACAAGCAGAAACTAAGCACACTGCCACTTTTCTCACAGACAACAAACAAAACCACAACATTGTTTACAGCTTCTTCAAAGCACGCAAACAAGACTCGACTTTTATAACAGCATTATTATATAACGATTCTCTGGTCACACACCTACAGGATAAATCACATGCACTTAATTTGCAGTTCCAGTCAGTTTTTACACAAAAACAAGCAAACTTGCAGGAACTGTCACCATCACCACACCCGACTATACCGCCACTGACTATACACATCCGTGGAATCAAGAAACTTTTATCTGAGGTAGACGTTGACAAGACTGGACCAGACAATATACCCTGCAGGATACTTAGGGCGAATGCTGCCATCCTAGCTCCTATCCTGCAGGTTATATTCTCACAGACTACAGACACCAGATAACTTCCCCACGATTGGCTTTTGGCGAACGTGACCCCCATTTTTTAATCTGGAAACAGAACCCTCCCAGTTAACTACAGGCCTGTTTCTCTAACCTCAGTTCCTTGCAACATTTTAGAACACAACCTCCATAGACATATAATGGACCATTTTAACAACCAAAATATACTGACTGACTCACATCACGGCTTTCGGCCCAAACGCTCGTGCGAGACTCAATTACTTGTAACGACTCATGACATATCCCAGTTCCTAAATGACCCTAAAATCAAACTAGTAAACGCCATAGTCCTAGACTTCGCCAAAGCCTTCGAAAAAGTCCTCCACCGGAGACTGTTAGCTAAACTGGATTACTTTGGAATCCGAGGACCACTTATTTACTGGATTAAGACATTCCTATCCAATCAAGAACAACGTGTTGTTCTTGATGGCTCCCACTCATCTTCTGTTCCTGTAACTTCGGGGGTACCCCAAGGCACCGTCCTTGCCCCCTTCTCTTTCTCTCATACATTAATGACCTTCCATCATCTTTATTAACTTCTACTACTAGACTTTTTGCAGACGATAGCTTAGTATACCGACCAATAGTTGATAGGGACAAATACCACAACATATGTTTTACCCGCTCCAAGAAACCTGTCCCCTTTGCCTATAAACTCCATAATACCAACCTTGATATAGTCCATTCACATAAGTATTTGGGAGTCCACCTCTCAGCAGACATGAGGTGGAACACACATGTGAGTAGCGTCAGGGCAAAAGCCAACAAAGCCCAGGGGTTCTTGCACAGGAACCTAAGGAGGTGCAACGCAGACATACATTTTTTAGCTTTTAAAACACTAGTTCGACCACACATTGAATACTGCGACACCGTCTGGGATCCACACACTCACAACAACATTAATAAATTAGAAGTCATACAAAATAAGACGGCAAAATGGATCAGACGTGATTACAGACACACTACATGGGTCACTTTGCTCAAACAAGACGTTAAATTAGACACACTTGCAACAAGAAGACAAATAAACAGACAACAAATGCTATACAAAATCACAAACAATCTAATAGACATAGGCAAAGACACATATTTACACCCTACAAACATACGATCCACAAGAGGCAGCCGCAACCGAAAATTCCACACATACCAGGCAAGCACCGACATATTTGGATACTAATTTTTCCCCCGCAGCATCCAAGAGTGGAATCACCTTCCATCTCATATAGTTAACAGTCCCACTCTTGATAGTTAACAGTCCCACTCTTGATAGTTTTAAAGCTTGGATCACTAAACATTCTTCTCCTCATCCTCATCCTTCCCATTAGCCCCTTGACTCTCCGCACAACCCCCGCATATCCGTGTGCACCCTCTGCGGGTCCACAAGCTAAAGCTAAAGCTAAGAACACCACCCCAGTCCTCTCAGTTATGTGTTACTGTTTGCGGTGACCGGAACGTTTGAGTGATCCGGTGCAACATTAACTACTGTGTTATAATATGTAGTCATATTTTGTTTACCAATAAGTCCGAAGTATGTGGTGGAAGAGAGTAACTTGGCCATAGCTTAGGACAAAACAAAACTAATAAGAAAGACATTTCAGATTTAGTGAAGTAGACTGAAATTTGATTAATGAAGAACGATACTTGTCTATGACTTGAGAAAACTATTATTCAATTATCCAAAATTAATCAGCAGAGCTTGGTGGACAAGTTATTAATGATAACAGTGCCGCATTCCCTTGGAGTGTAGAATAGACTTATTTGTTTGGATTGACAAATATACTATGTCGAATAATTCCTTCAATGTTAATATAAAGCGTTCATGCATTCTGGTGGCTGGCTAACACTAGACAATTTTATAATGCTCAATATAGACTTACCACAGAGAAGCTGTTATAGCAGTGTATTCTGGCTCTCCCAAAGCGACATACCATAAAGTATATCACACCTCAACGATCAACAAATGTCACGATGGATGAATAATATGATGGTGTCTGAGCGAGGTTTTGGTGAGTGGTACTGATAATTGACATGACTAATGCTTTGGATAATGGAGAACAACCTCTGTGTGTGTTTGTTGGAAATATTGTGTTGTGTATGATTTCGTGTATGGAGAGTAAGGGTGGGGGGGAATCACCGCGAAATGCCTTCAGGAGAGGGGGAGGGGCAGTGGTTGTATGCTGGTATTTGTTTGTTTGAATATAAGGTTAATTATTCTAAGAGTAAAGTTACAAGTTTTATATTTATATTTTTGAGTTTGACTTTAATTTTATACCACGATGTTTTGTATATATTTACAGACAAATATGGAATCTATATGCTCTAAAGATCATAGGAAAATGTGTTTTAACCCACGGCAAAACATAATCAAACATTATGGTACTGACATTCTTTTTGATAACAAGGTTGCCAATACTCTCCTATAGACGGCACCGATTTGTAGGTGAGGGTTAGTCTATCCCACGTACTAGGTACAGTCTACGACAGAACTGTTGTCCATGGCCTGAGGCAATGTGTTAGTTCACTTATCTTTTAATAGATGGCCCTTTAATCGCTTCTAATACAATGGGGCAATCGCTTCAAATACAATGGGGCGGGGTTAATATAGAGGTTGGAAGGAGGAGGAGTTAAACATGTACTTACTCTAGTTGTACTTACTCTAGTTGTATTGCGGGAGTGAGCATGCTCGTTATTTCCCGCCTCCTATATGTGTAGGTGTTATATGTATCGTTGGAATGGCTGTGGATGTGTTTGTAGTCTGTATTTTTAGCCAATTGGCGACATCGGAAACGAAGGCTTAAGGTGGATCTGTATGGTACCATTCTCACTATAGACGGTACCGTCTCGCCCGAAGGCTTAGGTAGCCATCAGCTTTGGTGAACCATATGATACCCATCTGGCCTTGTACCATTTTTGCCAACCCCAGATTGGACGTCACAACGTCGTCCACTTATTCCAGGTACCTATTTACAGCTAGGTGAACTGAGGCTAACACATGAAAGGAGACAAGCCCAATTTGTCTCCGCCCGGCCGGGGGATTGAACCCCCGACCCCTCGTGTCTGAGACGAGAGCGCTACCTACTAGGCTACGGGCTGTGTGTGTGTGTGTTTGAGAACACCACACAGAATAAGTTTATGTTAACATAACACACAGGCTATATTATAAGATTAGCCCATGCCGGATCACAAATCAGTAACACACATCAGGTGTTGCGTTATTTATGGAATTTAATATACAGACAATCAAGTTTATATTCTTCGCACTTCCCATTCCCCCCTCCTCCCCTTCTCTCTGCTCCCTTCCCCTATCTCTCCCCCCCCCCTTCTCTCTCCTAACCGAATATATAATTTTCCTCATCATCGTGTTCAAAGCTGTCCGTAAAAATTACTTTGATTTTTTAATAATACTGTTCTTTTTACCTTTACTGATTCTCATTTAATAACTCGTATTATATTCGTTACCTTATACAATTTGTTATAGAAAATAAAATAGATATGCTCCGTTGCAACACCACTCAAAGTTGCCAACCTTGATGTCCTGGTTAGTGTGAACAATCGTATAAATAAATAAGTAATTGAAACGGGATGTTAAAATCCACGCATCAAGACAAGTTGGATCACATTGTTATCTAGCTTGGACCAAATTATAACCAAGTTATAACCATATCATAACAACAAGATAATATCGGCTTAGTTAGAGAAAACACTTTAGATGAGCCGAAATGTGTTTCTTTGTAATAAAAACAAATTTCAATATTAGAGTTAATATTTGTTTCCCATACCACTGTGGTTGACTAATTCATAATCTACCTTAACATGTAATATGACACACTATGATTATTGCATTATACTTTTATCAGTGGATTCTTAATTACTAGCTTAATTACTGTGGCTTCCCATTATCAGTAAACAGTTCGGCCCTACCTATTGTAATGATTTACTATAAAGTAAGTCATCGAATTGAACAATTAACGATACTCCAAGCAATCTGGTTATGTTGTTTTAAAGTTGATATAAATTGTTTAGGCTTTTATATTTTTACTTATAATTGTTTAAATTATCCTCCAAACATAATTAAACGTATACTATAGCTCTGTGTATGTTACATTGAATTGTACTTAATATTTATTAGTTCACCATCATTATGTTACGGTGAACATTGGAAACACTCTCGTATTATATAATATATATAAAGGGTTCTTAGAGGTAAACAAAACATTTACAATTTATATTTATTCAATCAATATGATCTCCACCCACAAGCTGCATCAACTACCTCCTGTATTATCGTTGGAACAGATTTAAACAATGTCCAACCTATATTAGGGCCGCGACGGAAAATCCCCCCCCCCCCCCCCCCCCCTTACTCCTCCCGCCCTTTGCTCTCCTAACCTGGCCAACACATTCTCTATGGGATTCATGTTCCCCCCCCCCCCCTTTGTGGACCAGCTAAACCCTGGATTGGGTCAGGTCAGGTGAAGGTATTGAGGGAAAAGCTTTTACAACGGCACTTCGTAGCTACTTTATACTTTTACTATTTTCTGAAGAATGTAGAGAGGAAAGAGATAGGAAACTGTTGTAGTGGCTTTGTTGTGTGTGTTATTAGTCTGTATACGTCGTAAGGATCAGGATGGCCATGGCACGCACTGAAGACAGCAGCATTTCCCCAATAATGCTACTACCTTTACTAGTTTGCCTGGACCAGTGTGTGTGTGTGTGTGCGTTTTATGTTATCATATGTGAGTGTTTTGTGCCCATTGCGCTGTATGTGATCATGTGTGTGATGTGCGTTTTATGTTATCGGGTGCATGCGTGTGTGTGTGTATTTTGTATCCTGTGTGAGTGTGAGTATGGGTGTGGGTGGGTAATTGGTGCTTGCATGTGATGGACAGAGGAGGGAGGTTGAAGCTCCGTCTCCCCAAACATTACAAATTGTGGAGGTCATAAGTATATGTATTATCCAACTTATTCCGTAAGCCAACACAAATAACTTAAATTCTAAGTGTTATTGTTACACTTAATATATACAGTATATAAACAAATATAGACGTGTTCTTCAAATCCTAAGTGTAATTGTTACACTTAATATATATATATAAACAAATATAGACGTGTTCTTTGGGAATCGTAGCTTAAGTAGGAATAGGATAACTAGCGAGGCAGCGAGTAACAGGTGTTGTTCGCTGCCTCGCTAGTTATCCTATTCCTAATCAATATATGTTTGTTGCTTTTGTCATCCCTAACATTTATTATATATAAGTAAATTCAAAACAATCGTATAGTATTAATCTGCGTATTATAGAGGGTATCATTTACGTCCTTGAGAGAGAGAGAGAGAGAGAGAGAGAGAGAGAGAGAGAGAGAGAGAGAGAGAGAGAGAGAGAGAGAGAGAGAGAGAGAGAGAAAAATGGGAGAGAGGGGAGAGGAAGCGGGTGAAGAAGGAGAGTAGGGGTGAAAGGGAGAGGGGGAGGAGGGGAGAATCGGAAGTGTGAAGGATAGACAGTTGATTATCTGTATATTAAATTCCATAAATAACGCAACCAATGATGTGTGTTACTTATTTGTGATCCTGCATGGGCTAATCTTATAATATAGCCTGTGTGTTATGTTAAAATAAACTTATTATGTGTGCTGTTCTCGAACACAAACACATACACACACACGTTTGACTCCTCCTTCCAACCTCTATATTAACCCGGCCACTTTTATTAGAAGCGATTTAAGGGCCATCTATTAAAAGGTAAGTGAACTAACACATTGCCTCAGGCCATGACAGCAGTTCTGTCGTAGACTGTACTAGGGACATCTAGGGGTTAGTTTTGTATCCCACATACTAGGTTAGGTTAGGTTAGGTTCTTTGGTTAAGTTAATGACAAGGGATCAGGTGGTAGATATGGAATATACTAGGTACAGTACTATGAACACTTACTACCTGGTAGGTAAGGGTTAGTATTGTATCCCACGTACTGGGTAGGCTACTATGGACGAATACTAGGTGTTATGTAAGGGTTGGTAATGTATCACACACCAACTCGTCACCAACTCACGTCCCGTCCACTCACCAACTCTCTGCAATCTCTCTCTCTCCGCCGCAATGTTGCATCTCTCTCGCTATTCTATCGCTACTATAATTATCAGTGTTCCTCAGAGCTATCCCAGTGCATACCACCTCCTTTACGTAGGGCACGTGGTACCCGTCTTGCAACTCAATCCCACCCCTACTCTGTGCAACTCTCCAACCCAAGAGTGAAACGTTACTCTCAAACTTTCTTCTACTCAACAGCTGAGCTCTGGAACTCTCTCCCAGAATCAGTCTTTCCCTCTTCCTATGACTTAAATTGCTTCAAACTCCGTGTGTCCAGGCATTTTGGCTCGAACGTCCCTTGATTTTGGCCCTGTCACTCTTTCAACTATGGGGGAGGCACTCGCTATAGGCAGTTATGCCTTTTGCCTCCCTCAATCACATAGAAAAAAAAAAAAAAAAAAATCCCACGTACTGGGTACTATGAACACATACTTGGTGTTAGGTGATGGTTAGTCTTGTATCCCATCTACTAGGTCTATTTTTGTTTAACTATGAACAATTTAAAAACCCTCCCCACTATCGGTGGGCGTGTCTTAACATCAATTGATAATGGGGAAAACAGGGCTTCCCGAGATTTCTAATTAATTACAAACACTCTATAATGATGCAAATTAATACAAAATATATACAACAACACGGAAAAATCGTGGTATTAAAATAAATATGTTTCTATTGTTATTATGCTTTACATTATTATACATACATATACTTTAATGTGTACTTGGTCTTTACCTGTTGCAGGGAAAATCTCACTTACGTGCAATCGTGATGTTAACAACTATATATATTCAATGTTACTCTTTTTCTTCAGAAACAGTGGTTTTATATATCAAGGACCATCATTAGTATTTCCCATTATTCAACAACGGCTAAGAATGTAAACACGTGATAAAGGCTTTTAACAAAAATAAACTTGGCTCAAGTGTTCCTGCTTAAGCCCTTACCTGCCAGCTAGTGCCATATGTGGCACTAGTACTGTACCTAGTAGAGTCGTCAGGATTATTTGTTTCATTTCCCCTTGACTAGGCGTTAGTAGCACTGCACGGTAGAGAGGGATCCCCTCTACCCCCTTTCCTTGTTGGTTCCATACACCCACCTAAACCCTCCCATTTTATCTCTGACCCCAGAACTACACCCAACCTCACTTCTCTTGCTCTCATCCAGCTACTTCTGGACCTCACAAATTGCATGTATTCTGAACAAATACTGAATGAATGCAATGTATCATAGGTAGAGTTAAGTATGAGCTTTACTAAATTTGAAAGCAAGAGAGAGAGAGAGATAATGTTCGACGAAAACCTTACATAATTATGATTCGAGTGATTCATACTGATACATTTAGGCCTACCATTGAAACCTGAAAGCTTCATACCGATTCACTGATGTTTTAATACTGTTGAACTATCATACTCTAATAAAGCTACCAAACTAACCCACGCGAAGTTGTATTTCCTTTTCATCATTGTATAATGGCTCAGGCTCGGCTACGTAACAAGGTTGAGACAACGAGGACCGTCTGTGTCTCTCCCATCAATAAACACACACAATAAACCATAACATTATTTAATACTAATATAACTACTCATTAGCACCGTATACAGAGAACTAAACATTTGCTTAATGATTTTCACCACAAATCTCACTGCTTCCAGACAATTCAAGACTCATAAAGTGTAAACAACCAATTTGCCAATACATGCTATGAATTATTGCCGAGAATGAGCCCCGTGAGTCGGCCATGTGACTGCATCATGTAAATTCAACACTCTTAACATAGCTATCTACCCAATCATTAGGCCATATTGCTTTCCTAATTGGCCATAATGTAAAACTACTCTATATAAACGGGACACGAACTACCCTCGGGCAAGGTACTGTAGTTTCTGAAAAGAGGCTCCAGCTTTGAAGATATTACTTGACTTAAACAGGCTAAATAATCCTGAAGGGTTGATAACCAATATATATGCCCTATTTTTACTAACTACCCCCGGGCACTCTTACGCTCATCTATCCCTTAGGAAGGGTCTTATTTAAAAAAAAAAAAAATCCCTCAAAACTTACGTTCACTTATACATTAGGGAAGGACTTATTCATTGTGTTACCTTACCCTTAAAACCTTGCCATAAGGTTACTCTATTTTATCAGGTATCTTGTGTTGTAACCAAGTTAAGGGGGGCGTCAGCTTTGGCTATGTAGCAATATGGGTTGAAACATAGCAAATTGTGTTAATTACTCCCTGAGTAATGGCAAGACGTAGGGTATCGACTCCACATAATACTATTGAAAGTTTCACGCCTATTCAAGCTTAATCTCTTGTGATAACTTTATCTTGTGATAATTTGAATTCACACCTGTTAAGAATAATTACTTAATAACTATATAACGCCCATTTATTATATCCCAGACTAACTACAAGAGTTATAATATTGAACTGATCTATAATTATTCTACTACAATACCACTCTGGGTAAAGGTTACTTTTTGGACCGACAGTGATTTCAGCAAGTATTTTTTATTTGTTTTGCGTTTTTCTTTCAGATACAGTGTTCTCATAATACTGAAGAGGAGCTGAAATGAGTATGTACCCATTATCCAACAGTCTAAAAATACGCCCCCCACTAGTGGGGAGGGCTATGAGTATCAGGGAAAATGAGGTGTTAATCCTTTGGCTGCGGGCTGTTTTGGGCTATTTAGGGCCTATTCAGGCACTCCTGAATGATAAATCAAGCATCTGCATTAAATGAAGTGTATTCTGCCGAAAACTAGGCGAAAATAGCTTCAAAATGGCACCAGAACGGACCGTATAGGTGGTCTGGTTCACCCGCAGTGATCCCAGTGAAACGCGGGAACCCCTCTATTATGTAACACTCGCTCGCTTGGCTGCACTTATGAGAGAGAGAGAGAGACACGCGCGAGACACAGCCTAGCTCAGTGAGCTGCTGGGTGCTCTGAGGGTCAGAGGTGGGTCCCTCACTCTCCCACCCACTGTCACTCGATTTTTACGTTTTTTACAGGCTTTTAAAGCCTGGACATTGCTGTAACTTGCCAAAACATTCCAGAATGTCACCCGCAGCCAAAGGGTTTTAAAGAGGATATAAGATGAAAAATAAGCTGTATTTGGCTATAACCGTTTTCCGTGGGATACAGAATAAGTTGAGGGGGGGCAACCCCCCCCTCACCCCCCCAGAATTTATTGAAATCCTCATCTATGTAGACAGCAGGGGGCAAAATCATAATTTTCCTTAACTGACCCTTTTATTGGATAATGGGTAAATACTCACTTCCGAAGGTCCTTGGATAATAGGTAAACACTCACTTCCGGAAGCCCTCAATATATAAATCCACTGGATATGAACGAAAATCACGTGCACGCACAACACATCGAAAGACGTATGAGTCATCCAGCTGAAGACGCCATTGTGGGTACACTAGTCACTAGTCAGCCATCCTCACCTTCTCCAATATATTGCATTATGGGATGTGTGCATTTGCGCCTGACAGGTGATTGGCTAAATGGGTGTGACGTCATCCAGGGAATTCCATTGCTATTGGTTGATTATTTCACATCACTTTCAAGTCAGTACACAGTGTCCAGACATACGACTGTAGGGAAGATGGTGGCCGGCCCGTTTATAGGGAGACTATTATTATCGTATTATATAAATCCCTTATTATACATTTCAGCTCATAATGACATATATATCAATGATCTATATGCTCTACCGGACCTATTAGGCCTAAAAAGATCGATGGGACTACTGTCGGTCCAAAAGATAACCTTTTCCCCACTCTGTATAACAGTTCCTGTATAACCTTTTCCCCACTCTGTATAACAGTTCCTGTATAACCTTTTCCCCACTCTGTATAACAGTTCGTGTATAACCTTTTCCCCACTCTGTATAACAGTTCGTGTATAACCTTTTCCCCACTCTGTATAACAGTTCCTGTATAACCTTTTCCCCACTCTGTATAACAGTTCCTGTATAACCTTTTCCCCACTCTGTATAACAGTTCGTGTATAACCTTTTCCCCACTCTGTATAACAGTTCCTGTATAACCTTTTCCCCACTCTGTATAACAGTTCCTGTATAACCTTTTCCCCACTCTGTATAACAGTTCCTGTATAACCTTTTCCCCACTCTGTATAACAGTTCCTGTATAACCTTTTCCCCACTCTGTATAACAGTTCGTGTATAACCTTTTCCCCACTCTGTATAACAGTTCCTGTATAACCTTTTCCCCACTCTGTATAACAGTTCCTGTATAACCTTTTCCCCACTCTGTATAACAGTTCGTGTATAACCTTTTCCCCACTCTGTATAACAGTTCGTGTATAACCTTTTCCCCACTCTGTATAACAGTTCCTGTATAACCTTTTCCCCACTCTGTATAACAGTTCGTGTATAACCTTTTCCCCACTCTGTATAACAGTTCCTGTATAACCTTTTCCCCACTCTGTATAACAGTTCGTGTATAACCTTTTCCCCACTCTGTATAACAGTTCCTGTATAACCTTTTCCCCACTCTGTATAACAGTTCGTGTATAACCTTTTCCCCACTCTGTATAACAGTTCCTGTATAACCTTTTCCCCACTCTGTATAACAGTTCGTGTATAACCTTTTCCCCACTCTGTATAACAGTTCCTGTATAACCTTTTCCCCACTCTGTATAACAGTTCCTGTATAACCTTTTCCCCACTCTGTATAACAGTTCCTGTATAACCTTTTCCCCACTCTGTATAACAGTTCCTGTATAACCTTTTCCCCACTCTGTATAACAGTTCGTGTATAACCTTTTCCCCACTCTGTATAACAGTTCGTGTATAACCTTTTCCCCACTCTGTATAACAGTTCCTGTATAACCTTTTCCCCACTCTGTATAACAGTTCCTGTATAACCTTTTCCCCACTCTGTATAACAGTTCGTGTATAACCTTTTCCCCACTCTGTATAACAGTTCGTGTATAACCTTTTCCCCACTCTGTATAACAGTTCCTGTATAACCTTTTCCCCACTCTGTATAACAGTTCGTGTATAACCTTTTCCCCACTCTGTATAACAGTTCCTGTATAACCTTTTCCCCACTCTGTATAACAGTTCGTGTATAACCTTTTCCCCACTCTGTATAACAGTTCCTGTATAACCTTTTCCCCACTCTGTATAACAGTTCGTGTATAACCTTTTCCCCACTCTGTATAACAGTTCCTGTATAACCTTTTCCCCACTCTGTATAACAGTTCGTGTATAACCTTTTCCCCACTCTGTATAACAGTTCCTGTATAACCTTTTCCCCACTCTGTATAACAGTTCGTGTATAACCTTTTCCCCACTCTGTATAACAGTTCGTGTATAACCTTTTCCCCACTCTGTATAACAGTTCGTGTATAACCTTTTCCCCACTCTGTATAACAGTTCCTGTATAACCTTTTCCCCCCTGTATAACAGTTCCTGTATAACCTTTTCCCACTCTGTATAACAGTTCCTGTATATAACCTTTTCCCCACTCTGTATAACAGTTCGTGTATAACCTTTTCCCCACTCTGTATAACAGTTCCTGTATAACCTTTTCCCCACTCTGTATAACAGTTCCTGTATAACCTTTTCCCCACTCTGTATAACAGTTCGTGTATAACCAAATCATCTCATTATACCTTTATTATATAATTATATAAGTGTGTATTTCTACCCCTCATACCTGGTATATCCATATCACTATACAGTAACGTTAACCCTACTAGTAACGGTAGTAATTATAAGATTCTGGTTATAAGTTTCGTTTATTTCATATTTTTAATGTGCAGGAGATGGTGGTCGAGAGATGTGTGTGAAATACTCCATTCCTTCATCAGGTGTTCAGAATAAATGTAATCGGTGAGGTGCCAGAAGTAACTCCTAGCTGGGTAAGAGCGAGAGAAGGGAGGCTGGGTGTAGTAGTTCTGGGGTCGGAGAGAAAATGGGAGGGTTTAGGTGGGGGTATGGAACCAACAAGGTAAGGGGGTAGAGGGGATCCCTCTCAGCCGTGCAGTGCTACTAACAGGGAAAATGAAACGAATTAATCCTGACGACTGTACGTGGGATATAAGACTAACCCTTACCTAACGATGGTGTCAAACAAGAGCCAATTCAATACCAGTCCACAAATATGCACAGCTAATTGAATGCCTTGCAGTGTTTTATAATGTCTTTTGAAGTTATACAATACAATATATAATAAGGTTTGATGCCAATTGTCCTGTATTTCTTTTTATATTCACTCCAGTATAAGCAATATTGTCCTTGTTTGACACCCTGTAAATTAATACAGTAACCTAACAGGTAATAAGTGCCCCTAATACCAAAAAATGGCATTATAGAAGACATTAACCTAACTTAACCTTACCTAGCCTAACCTAGACCTAGTACATTGGGTACAAGGCAAACCCTTACCTATCAGTTAGAATGTGTCCCTGGTACCTAGTACTTACACGATGGTTGTGTTATGACAGACCTCCGACGAGCTATGTAAAAGGACGACTGAGAGGTGATTTGCCTGTAAAGTTGTTTTCAGATTACCTAATATTTACGTACAATTGCTATACCGTACAAATTGTGGGGTCTGTAAGTCTGTGATATAATGCATTGCTATATATAGTATGTCAGTACCGCCGAAAATGCATATGGCGTTGAAAATGCATGATATGGCTTATAACAAAATTAGAAGAAACAACTTGGTAATTATAGGGAAAAGGTTCCACCCATATTTTTCATTTTTTGTCCTCCAGATTTTGAGAAATAAGTGTTTTCATGGTTTTATTTATAATTCCAACGTGGGATACAAGATGGGTTGATCCCCCCATAACATAATGAAATAACCATCTATGTTGCAAGCAAGGGGTAAATATATAATATACTCCATACTAAAGAAAACAGCTAGAAGACATCCAATGGAGTTCTGAAAGTGATTCTCCCACAGTGGATTATACATGAGTACAGTATAAGGATTCCATTGACCAGCAATGTCCCTAATAAATTATTTATCATAAGGCGGCGAGCCTTTTCCAAATAATTATCTACAACTCTACAGGCTCCTCACCCTCTTCTTTTTTGTTACATGCATAACATGCATTTTATAACGCATCTTGATTAACATTAATTTGCCCAATCTGAGCCCATATTGATAATTTATATAAGGCTCTTTGAATCTGGTTAGTGTCCGAAAAAGAATTTACTTTATATTCAAATTATTTTTTCAGTAAATATTGAACTCCTGCATGAGAGCTCATTTTCAATGTTGTTAATATAATCAGGAATAGAACAGGTCCGAGGACCGATCCTTGTGGTACGGTACATGACTTGTGACATTAATCCAACTTGAAGCAGTAACATATATTAATTAAATTCAATATCTGGGAGCCACAACACCATTGTCTCGTTGTCTGATCATGCAACCTTGGACATCACTCGCACACCACTTATTGACCTTATTACTCACTTGTCGTTGCTACTCAGTGCATATGGGAATATTCATACAATGCCAAAAGCGAGGGCATTTTTCTTTTGTTTTTATGGTGTGTCGGTGGGCTTTGCAGTATTATAATGGAACCAAGTACAGCACAAACCAAGTACAGCACAAACCAAGTAGAGCACAAACCAAGTACAGCACAAACCAAGTACAGCACAAACCAAGTACAGCACAAACCAAGTACAGCACAAACCAAGTACAGCACAAACCAAGTAGAGCACAAACCAAGTACAGCACAAACCAAGTACAGCACAAACCAAGTACAGCACAAACCAAGTACAGCACAAACCAAGTACAGCACAAACCAAGTACAGCACAAACCAAGTACAGCACAAACCAAGTACAGCACAAATTAAATCCCTACTCTCAACTTTGTCAATTCTAGAAACATCATAATCTACTTTATCTTTGCTCACTAATTAAAAGCCAGTGTTCTCTCTCTCCTTTTCTGTCCTCACTCTTATCTCCAACACCAACAAGATTCTGATCACCATCATTCTGAAACTCAATTACAGCCACCGTGTTCACTCATGATTAACTCTTTCTCTCTCACTCTCACACATATGTGAAAAGAATTGAAATTAATATAGATATATGACAAATATAGAGATACAGTCAAACATCCAACCCAAGGCAAAATAGAGAGACGGATTGACTTCATCAGGCCACAGCCACCCGCCATAATCAGTGTTCTGTTATAACTGTGGCAAACCGGCTATCTCATAATACCTGGTGTAGAGTGTTTGCCCTTAGAAGACTAAGTAGTATAGTATGGTACGAATGAAATAGTCAAAATCATGGGGTTGATAAATTCGGGAATTCAATTTTGTAGTCAGTAGTATAGTAGACAAAATCAGTTAGCTTAAATTGAGGAAGTCACATTTTGTAGTCAGATATCGAATAGACAAAATCCATTAACTACGTCAAAAAGTACTGAAACATATTTAGCATGAGATAAAGTGAGGTTAAGCTCTGGGAGGCACGGGATGCTCAACCCCCACTCTGACAGGATCATATTCAGTAGATGCAGTGTGTGGTAAATGCATTGACATCATCATTATTATCCGAGATGTTCTTCATAAATGTACTCATATCATCTCTAGCAGTTCTAAGATGGTGGTTCTTGAAAAATGTCACTTATTATATCTAAATATCTAATTGGTAGTTTGTCTTTTTAAGAGGTATATTTCATATCCTTCTTTCAACAATTTTCTAATAAGGATCTTACAAGCCTCTAAAAAGTATTCATATTTCTAACAAACTCTATTATAGTGTATTATTTTGGGAGTAAAAACACCATAGCTTTGTCTTTTGGGGATATTTCCGCAAAGAAAGGGAAAGTTAACTATATAAAATTGGAAATGTGTTCGTTTTTCATAAATTTGTGTTACACATTTCTTATCAATTACTTCAATTTGTATATCGAGGAATAAAGCTTTCTTATCGGAATATTTTTGTTTTTATTTAAGATAAGCTCCTCAGGGAGATGCCTGTGTTAATTTTATCAAATATATCGCCACTGTTGAATAATATGATATCATCAATATATCTTGAACACTTGCTTATTTGTTTCCTTGTTCCGTATTTAGTGAGTGTTATCTTGCATATAAAAGAACTCCGTAATAATGAAGAAATAGATTGGTAAAATCTGGCCCTGGGTCTGTTTCCATTGATAAGCGTATATTTTGCTTAAATATGAAATCACCACATTTGAGAAACGTGTTTTCTGTGAAGAATGTTATGCTATTCATAAGGGAGGTTTTGTTTAATGATGTATATTTTTTAGACAATGCATTACCCCAAAAAGCTTTATAATTGTTTATTGCAATGTATTTCATGTTCGAATTTGCAAAACATTTATTCACTATATTTTTCCAGGGCTAGTATAAGTTTATCATGAGGAATGTTTGTATATAAAGTACTAAAATCATAAGTTACAAATTTGTTAGCTTGTTGTTTATCGTTTATTTGCTTGATCATGTCTAGTACTGGTTTATTATTTTCAATTAGCCACCATCACACACACACGCACACACACTCACTCACTCTCTCTCTCGTCCTTAAACAAAGCATCATTACTTCAACATTGGGTGTAAATATGTATAAAGTTAATGTTATTTTGGTGTTCCTGTATATAAACACTTCCAAAACAATCACGTTGGTGAATTTCTGGTAACAATATATCATGACATTAATTGAGGACGTTTTTTCCAGTTAAGACGTCATTTGTGCCCTCATTTCTCTGTTTCTATTGCCTTATTCTGAGTTGATGATATAATACCATTTGTGTTTAATATGATGTGGATAACTTGCTATCTTTCGCTCATATAATTAGTTTAATGTACAGTGACACCCCACATTATATGCATTGCATATTTAAGACCTACTGTACTGCTTAATATGTCAACTCATTGTGACCAATCAAAGACAAATTGTTGTAGTATTATACCACATCTATTTGTAACGACTATCTGTTGAGGTACAGTTGGTATCATTAATTTGTATCCACTTCATAATGTATGGACAAATTGTGGAATGAGTTAATGGCGAATGTGGCTTATTATGTACTAACCAATTCATAAGATCAATAGTTAACGTTCTTCCAACAAATAATGTTTGTAAGTCAATCATACTTTTTTTAATTTCACACATAAATTCATTGAATGGATACCTCGCATTTCACTGTGAAGTTGCCTGTCGTTAAGTTTCTCTTTATATATCATATTGTACAATATATATATTATAATCGTTATACCGCACTAATACATTTCACATATATTTATTTAACAATGTACACTCGGATGCCATAGTCATTAGCCCACTCATAAAAATTCATGGACTTTACATATTTCTAAAAATATTATAAAAGTATATGTCTAAACACAAGTGTATGAATATAATGTTCTATTCATCAACTACTAAGATCAGATTTTTTTTTTTTTTTAAAGCATATTTCATCTAAAAATCAATCCAGATAGTTATGTTTGCATACAGAAAGTGATGGGGGGTGGGGGAGGTTCCATGAATTTGCATTAATAGCTGATACTCCTGCATAATTATAGTTGGTTATTATCACTCGGGGTGAGAATATAAATATCCAATGGTCAAATATTTGCTGTCATAACACCAGCAAAGATTTATTCGTATTTATATAGGTATAGTTCCGAGTACATGGAACAGAGACACCGTCACAGTCCGTCTACTCAGTCACGGAGAGCCTTTGGTGTGTCGTTTCTGGCTGGAGAGTTATGATGGGGGAAGAACTGGAGTGGAAGTAGGCGATGGTGGGAGGGTGATGGTTTGCGGAGTGGGGGTACAAGTGTTAGCGAGGTAGGAAAGGAGGGAGTCATTGGGGGCCGTCAAAGTTAATGTGGAAACAGGAAGGTATTGGAATTTGTTGATAAGTGGCAAATAACTGATTAACTACGTAATTTAATAAGAATTATTTATGTTGTGTTAGTGTGTGTCCATTATTATAAAATCGCCACACATTTGTGTTGATATTAATATTGCAGTGATATATAACTATGTAATTTATTACTATATTTTCAGCTGATGGTAAATTGTCATGTCCTCATCTTTAATACTCAACTATTACGAAGATTTTTTAGCGAAATAGGTTGGTATTTTTGAGGATTTGGCATAAATAAGACATAGATATGTAGAAGTTTCATATTTTGTCCATTAAGTTTCTGGGAATCAGTTGCTAAGGGAGTCAATTTACCGTCAGCTTAAAACAAAAACAAACGACTATAGGATAAATTACACCCACATATAACATAATATGTGTATTTTAATGCCATAACATTATTGGGCTTATTTGAACCTTTTACGGGTGTGTATTTATCTATGTTTGTATTTTGCTTGATAAATAAGTATGCTATAGTATACCCATCCATAATGTATGCTATAGTATACCCATCCATAATAAGTATGCTATAGTATACCCATCCATAATGTATGCTATAGTATACCCATCCATAATGTATGCTATAGTATACCCATCCATAATAAGTATCGTATAAATACGATAGACTATGACTCTTTTGTGATCTTGTATGTCTCTGTGACGTCACGATCTCTCCTACAGCACGATGTAGGACGAGTAGATCGTATATTATAAGATTGTAAATAAGTTAAGTTATAAAAGGCCTAATATGCTATTAAGCAATATTGCCATGGTCTTATGTAGTATATATGAATTTATCGTATATATTAATATAATTTATCGTATAGAGCAACCTAAATGCGGTACGATAATTTGGGCTCCTGGCGGTTTGCCAAGGCAGCAAGGTGTGCTTTTGAGGTACGTCAGAGCCTTCACGAACACCAACCAGTTAACATCTAATTTTCCGCCCTCAGTTGATCGTGCTTTTGTGCCTCTAATCACAATACACATACAGCAATACACACAGCTACACCATCACGACGCTCTCATCGACATCATGACTGACTGATAGATAAGCATAATATTCATGTCCATTCCCATGTAATCATTTATTCTTTCTTTAACTTGACTCATGTCTCGGGACCGAAGTCTCGTTCCCCATTGTCCACCACCATATTGGGTAAAACGTTCTCCCTTGCCTCATTGCCACGTGGAACTATTGGTGAGTTAATTCCTGGCTAATATTAACCCTTATAACCTTACCCTATAATTATATACATTTATTATGTGAGACCTTTGGATATAAATTAGCTTGTTTCAGATTGAATTCAATTTAGATATAGAGTATTCATTTAGATTGATTTTATTTGATTCATTATAGCTTAGTAATATTTAACTTCCATTGATAGTTTACCACAATAAGTATGCTATAGTATACCCATCCATAATAAGTATGCTATAGTATACCCATCCATAATGTATGCTATAGTATACCCATCCATAATAAGTATGCTATAGTATACCCATCCATAATGTATGCTATAGTATACCCATCCATAATAAGTATGCTATAGTATACCCATCCATAATAAGTATGCTATAGTATACCCATCCATAATAAGTATGCTATAGTATACCCATCCATAATAAGTATGCTATAGTATACCCATCCATAATAAGTATGCTATAGTATACCCATCCATAATAAGTATGCTATAGTATACCCATCCATAATAAGTATGCTATAGTATACCCATCCATAATAAGTATGCTATAGTATACCCATCCATAATAAGTATGTTATAGTATACCCATCCATAATAAGTATGTTATAGTATACCCATCCATAATAAGTATGCTATAGTATACCCATCCATAATAAGTATGCTATAGTATACCCATCCATAATGTATTGTCATTTGTCATGATATATCATTCAAGTTCCAACAGTAGTGGCAACACTGGTCAATTCGCAATGGAAACAAGTCAACAATTCCAATAACTGGTAGCTGTTCTAATTAACTGCGGAAATATATGCAACCTGATATATGCTCTGACATGTCTTCATTAAAAGTAAACATATTACCTGATAAACAGGCGTGTTTCTTGGAAATCGAAGTCTTACACTGGTCTATTTACCGTTGTTCTTCATCAAATCCACGCTATGTGAGGTCCTTAATCTCAACTGAATTCCGAACTAATGCTGTAAAGACTGAGTGCATTTATTATGAACTGTATAACGGCTAAATGGTTATGTAATTTTGCAGCTATACTTTGATGTTATTGCATATATATTCAATAATCGTATTTGGTGGTTTATTACAGGAGGCAAAGGCTGTACTATTAATAACCAGTGATCGAGTCTCCCATGGCTGCGATATGTTTTGAATTTATTTTATTATTTGTGTTTGTTTTAGTTATTACACAAAATGAAATGAAAATGTGTGTGCATATGGGCCTTATTGTGTTAAGTTCACATTAACTACGTTTTGCTTGTCTTGAGTTATTATATGCAATACTACTGTAGTTTAGGATATATGTTAGGATATGGAAATCAAGGCTAGGATATAATAAGTTAAGTTATGAAAGGATGAAATTACGTTAACATAGTTATGCTAGTTAAATTAGAGTAGTTAGTGTAATAACATTAGATCCTAGAATAGTGTAAGCCTACTGTAACCAAGAAACATATATGTTTGTGAACTCGGCACACTTTAACCTATTTTATACATGATAGGCTACCATAGATTCGCTTAAAATTATCCGAATTAACAAAACAAAATAAGCCGTCTGAGGGGCTGACATTTTAAGCTGGACTCTTTATTAGCGATTGCGAAACATTAAGGATACAGAGAAAAAGCTAGTCAGGCCAAAATTGGAGTAAATACAGCCTAGGGGCGATTTAAGAGTTAATGCAATATTAGTAGAAGACGACTGTCATGCGCTAAGCCAGTGTGGTAGGGAGATGATGATTCCATGCCCAAGGTCAAAGGACGACAGAAAGTAAGTCCCTTTAGGTTAGGAGAAAGAGGAGGACCTGGTAATCACGGACTGCATAGGTGTTTTATTTGATTAATGCAAAATAATTTCCTTATTTTTGTTGTCTTAATTTTTGTGTATATATATTTAGTTATGTATTTATCTTCTTAGCTAATTTTTAGTTCATACTTCCCGACTGATTTTGCATCAAGTATTGAACTCTATTAATTTAAATTAAGTTTAATGGAGAAGTATGATAATAGGTAAACTCTTATGAGTGTTAATTTTAATGTATACAAAACTCTAGGTTAATACTGAGATGTTGTATGTTTGTAATTTTAGATCCTGATGATGACTTCTAGATGAGGAGTCAAAATGTTGAAAACAATAATTTTGGAGATGTTGGTGATAACCCAGGTCCTCCTCTTTCACCGTGAACATATTACGTGTATATCATAGTAAGATAAGCTTAGCTTATACTAATATTTATTTAAAACAATATTCATAAATATATATAGTATAGATCATAGTATTCTCAACATATTGAAACATCGGCCATCATGATGGGATAATTATATTGAAGTCGTCCATGAATTGACTTATTAAGGAGAGGAGAAGGTGCACAAGCAGCTTATGTCAGATCGCCAGACACAATACTGTAGTACAGCAGGATGAACAATACTGTAGTACAGCAGGATGAACAATACTGTAGTACAGCAGGATGAACAATACTGTAGTACAGCAGGATGAACAATACTGTAGTACAGCAGGATGAACAATACTGTAGTACAGCAGGATGAACAATACTGTAGTACAGCAGGATGAACAATACTGTAGTACAGCAGGATGAACAATACTGTAGTACAGCAGGATGAACAATACTGTAGTACAGCAGGATGAACAATACTGTAGTACAGCAGGATGAACAATACTGTAGTACAGCAGGATGAACAATACTGTAGTACAGCAGGATGAACAATAAAAGGCATAACAATATTAGTTTAAGTTAGCAAGTGTAGTCAAATGTCCTCCCATTATTAATAATAAGGTGCGTTACAGATATAACAGCTTTAGCTTAGCATATTGTACAACATGGAATGTTTTAATTATGTTTAATACCCAAATCATTCATTATAGGTTAAGTGGGTTGGCATCTTCTCCCCTTCTTTCCACCAGTATACTTGTGTCTGCTACCTTACCTCTCCTAGCACAGCCACCCTCTTCCAAAGTTAGTTAGTGTGTATAAACTTTGCCCTCCTCTGCCTCCTTTCCTATCACTTCTATCTCCCACCCATCAAACCATTACTACCTCCCCCCACCACCACCATCGCCTCCATCCTTTCCCTTCTTCCCCCTCGTAACTCTTCAACCCGAAAGGATACACCGAGGATTCTCTGTGACTAAGGAGACGGGCTGATGGGCGTCTCTGTGTCATGTGCTTGAAACTGTACATCAACCACACATACATTATTATCCAAACGAAATGATGAGGACTTAATTCTAGTAAAGATAGCAGAAACCCATATAATAACAAATTATAAGAAAAGTGAGAGAGAGAGAGGGGGGGGGGGGGGGGACGGAGTGAACGTTTTGTTTTTTGAGCATCCTGACGCAACAAATCATCAAACATTTAGAATACAAACATCACAGAATTATATGTTCCAAATTGAACGCACAATTATAATTACCGTGTTAAGAAAATAATTAAAGAAATCCTGCAACATCTATCTTGGCTCAACCTTTCCCAAAATTCGGTAATACAGGCTCTGATAATTAATCACACACAAACCCATTAAGATGATGGGTGGGAGTTGAGCTTTTGTTCCAGGCTGAAACAAGTGAAATATTAGAAAAGTGGGAATGAAAAATGCGTTTGAAGTCCAAGACAAAGATAAGCTTCTTAGTGCTGATGGTGGTGGCTGGTGGGAAACTGTATGCAGAGATTTTGGGATGATAAATGATGAGAGTGGATTGTTGTTTACATCCAGGTAATATGATTCAAAGGTAGTAATAATAATAATAAATACATAGGTACATTTACCCAAATACGTTATGCTCCTCTCCGTGGTTTTATATATTATAATGTATATAATGCGCACAACTGAATTACGAGTGTATTTGTTTTAAAGTAGTGATTAACTCATCTGATTAGTTAACTGATATTATAAGAAACCAGACTCGCAAATGATTCATACTATTTTTCATACATAAGATCACGACGAGGAAAAACGTACGTGGACAACTGTACAACTAATAATATGTAGCATAGAAACATGAAAATATGCAATATACAATTACAATAACATCAATCAGTCAATAAGTAGGGGCACCCCCTACGTAGCGGTGCCGCATAGATAAACATTCACCCTCTGGTTCCAATCTTAGTAATCTCTTTGGGCGAGGTCCCAAGCCGTAACTTGATCCTCCCTGTGTAGTTTACAACATAGACCCATATTCCTAGATTCCATCATTATCGGTGTTAATTATTGTATTTGTGCCAAATCCCTGGCCAGTCAATATGGTATACTAGTCTACGTAATTGTAATGAGAGTACAGTCACAATATTACGGTAGGTCTCATTACAATATTATTTATCCTTTCAAAGCGGGGGACGGACGTGTCTTGAATTGTATTGTAGCCATATGCTGACAATGTTATGCAGCTTAGGAAGGGCATATGGCAGCGAAAAAGGTTCACTGAGATGCTATGTAAACTTTGAATTGCTAGGGGTGATTTAACATCGTCTAATATTAGCCTAAAATTAATAAAATATCACCCGTACTGAAAGGGTTAAATCAACTATCCTGTGATATTGAATGGCTAGGAACACGGTCAGTTTAGGAATATGTGTCATAATCATTGGACTTACATCAGCTTCTGAGTCATGTGGTCTTCCTTGTCATCTGCTTTCCATAGGTGTAACTGGACATTCGTTTTGTTGAATTTGTGTGTTTTTTTTTTCTTTTTCTATGTGATTGAGGGAGGCAAAAGGCATAACTGCCTATAGCGAGTGCCTCCCCATAGTTGAAAGAGTGACAAGGCCAAAATCAAGGAACGTTCGAGCCAAAACGACTGGACACACAGAGTTTGAAGCAATTTAAGTCATAGGAAGAGGGAAAGACTGATTCTGGGAGAGAGTTCCAGAGCTCAGCTGTTGAGTAGAAGAAAGTTTGAGAGTAACGTTTCACTCTTGGGTTGGAGAGTTGCACAGAGTAGGGGTGGGATTGAGTTGCAAGATGGGTACACTCACACGTACTAGAAGTTGCTCAGGGGTGGGGCCTTCCTTCCCCTACTCCACCCTGGGCAGGTGGAAGGGGGGAGTCGGGTCCCAGTCTACCCCCACCGTCCACCCCCACACTATCCCCAACTCCCCCACCTTCCTTCTCTAGCTTGCAGTTAGTGATTAGCGACGATTTTTCCGATTCATTGCAAATTATTGTTAAACCATCATTGCAAATGCTTACAATGGCCAACATTTAACATTTATTAGGAATTTATTAATACAATATACTGTATAATTATATAATCAAAATTAGTTTCTATTACACAACGTGAGTTACAAGAATCTTGGCTGTAGTGATCTGCTTCTCTCTCTCTCTCTCTCTCTCTCGCTTACACTGCAGACTGCATCACCGTTGATTCATTTAAACTGCGGCTAGACAAATATCTCGCATCAAACCCGCGACTTACTGCGTTTGTAATTGAATAACTTTATTTTATCCCCCCCTCAGTTACTAACCCATCTGTCCTCTACTAACTTCCTAATCCTGCCACGGACATTACTTCCAGGGCAGTAATTCCCTTTTCAATGTTCCCTTACCCACTCTAAACCACGGTTTGGACACTTGATCCTCAGTGTTTTGGAGGACAAGCAACCTAGAAGGGTCACTAGATATGTTGTTGCTTGATTTCCTTTGTACTCCTTTGTACATGCAGACTACGAGATCAGTTCATTTAGGTTTTTAAAATATGTAATGGGTTTGACTATGTGGATCATAACAAACTGTTAAGCCTCAATATGAATACAATACGCAACCATGACTGGCAGTTAGAATTGAAAAGGTTCAGCACTAGTATTTGTGGAAACTGTTTCCCATTTAAGATCTGTTCTACCTGGAACAAACTTTCCTCAGAAGTTTTAAACATGTTCTCAGTTGAACAGTTCAAGAAGACAGTAGTCAGTAGATAGTATTTTGCACTCTCTCTAAGGTGTGTAGTGCACTGCACAATGTCTCTCCTTCCACTTCGAATATTTCCCCGAAATTGACCGCAAGGTCTTTGATATACTAACTATTCCTTGTAACTCATTGTAGCTCTGTCATAGCACACACTTTCTACAACCAAGATATAACGGGTCTGAATGGGTTATATTTCTCTTTATTAGTGTGTGAGATCAATGTTGCCTGCACTCGATATACATAGAGGAGAGTTGATGTGGTTTGTAGAGGTGAGAGACTGGGATCACAGATAGAGTCAAAGAAAGGGGACGTGAGAAGGCGAGCCCTGCTACTCGAGGGCTTGATACTAAATCTTACTAAAAATAAACACCGACTTTGATGGTAAGTTGTATCGAGTACTACATTTAATTTATTAAACAAAAAGTGCATAGGGCACATATATAATTAAATAGACAGTTTATAGTATGTATGGTATTGAATAAATGGGAAAAACTGATTGAAATTATGAACGAAGCAATCAATAACAGTCGCAACACTATTCCAGCCCATATTTGCCTTTAGTCCTTTCCTTTTATTATATAAAAGCCGGACTGTGTAAGTAATTTCAGAAACTAGGAGTAGATTGTAGAGGGCAAGTTGATGTGTATTGCAATAATGGTGAACATACTATCCTGAATACTGTACGAGATTGGATTTAATTACGGTATTATTATATTCAAATCACATTAAATCTTGATCGTAGAAATTAGTGCAATGAGAGAGAAAAAACACACGCAGAGTTAGTTAGTTAAATATAGGACTTCAGAGGCTATCAACCCTATTGGATTATTAAGCCAGCACACTGTAAGTCAAGAATAACATCAGGACTGGAGCCTCTCTACGAGAACTCCAGTCCCATCTTACACGCAGAGACAGAGAGAGAGAAGCACAAGCCACAACAGCCAAGATTCGTGTAACCCACGTTATGTATAGAAACTCATTTTGAGAATACAATTATGCAGTATATTGTATTAAGAAATTCCTAATAAATATTAAATATCGGCCATTGTAAGCATGTGCAATGATGGTTTAACAATTATTTGCAATACATGATAACAATCGTCGATAATCCCTAACTGCCAGCTAATGATGCACACTCCACCTAGAGCCACATACAAGATTTTGTAAAAATTGGAATGGAAACTTTTATTCCTCATCAAAAGTACAGTAAAAGATCTAATTCACCTAAATGGTTTGACCATAATTGTGCTAGAGTAACTGAACAAAAAGCAATAGCCTACAATGCATACACAAGATCAAAAACACATGAAGCCTTTAATTACTTTAGAAACATCAGAAATCATGCCAAAACTGTATTAAACCTAACTAAATCAAACTTTCTCCACAAGCAGGCAAATAAACTTCTAAATAATCCAAATGATAACAAAATATTTTTGTCTACTCTTAACTCATTTAAATCCAACTTCACTACTGCTTCATCCATTCCACCATTAAAATCTCCGACTGGCAATATTGTAAGTGACCCACGAGGTAAAGCTAACCTTCTTGCGGATATTTTCTCCACCAACTCAACCTTAGATGAAATAAATCAAGATGTCCCTGTACTTAATTTTAATTCGCCTGAAATTCCCTCACTTAAGATCCACACCAGACATGTCAAAACTATTTTGCAGAATCTCTCAGTAGATAAGGCTCCTGGTCCAGATGAAATTCCTCCAATAGTACTTAAGAATTGCTCCTTGGTGCTCGCTCCTGTATTGGCAAAATTGTTCCGTCTGTGTACTCATACCTCATGCTTCCCAGTACCCTGGAAAGAAGCAAACATCCATCCAGTTCCTAAAAAAGGTGCCTCTTCAGATCCATCAAACTACAGACCAATAGCTATAACTTCCACTCTTGGTAAAGTCTTTGAAATTATATTAAATAATCACATAATTAAGCATCTGGAGAATAATAAATTAATCAGTGATAGGCAATATGGTTTTAGACGATGTCGATCAACTGCAGACATGCTTTGCCTTCTTACGCATCAAATCAACCAAGCTACAGACCAACATGGTGAAACACATACAATAGCACTGGATATATCAAAGGCATTTGATAGAGTCTGGCATCAATCCTTATTGTCGAAGATGCCACACTACGGCCTTGCATCATTAGTTCCACTAATTTCTTCTTATCTTCATAACAGAAAAATATGTGTAATGGTAGATGGCCTTTATTCTCAATTTCACTCAATAAATGCTGGTGTTCCCCAGGGATCAGTTTTGGCCGCAATTCTGTTCCTCATTCATATCAATGATCTCGTATCTACCACTCATAATCCAATACATTCCTACGCAGATGACTCAACACTCCACAGTTCCTTCACATTTTCCAATTCTTTCACCCAACCCGATCTTATAAATTCAAAAATAAACACTGCAATTTCTCTGAACCAGGACCTTTCTAGAATTAATGGATGGGGACAAAAGAATCTAGTTTCCTTTAATGCACAGAAAACCAAGTACATTCAATTTTCTAACCGACAGAATCTCACTGACTCCCATATATTTTTTAATGATGTAAATATTCCCACTTCCCCTAGTATTGACATTCTCGGTGTAACATTAACTACTAACTTGAGCTGGACACATTATGTTAGAAGCATTGCTAAGAATGCCTCTAAAAAACTGGGACTCCTGTACAGAGTTCGAGAATTCTTCACTGACGAGCAGTTGGCCGTGATATATAAAAGTCATGTGCGTTCTCAGATGGATTACTGTTCACCTCTGTGGGGTGGAAGTGGAGTGGTTGCATTGAGGCAGTTGGACAAAATTCAAAATAAAGCTATTAGATTAATCAATAACCCTGCAATCACACAGGACCTTCCTACATTATCCATACGAAGAAACGTTTCATCCCTTGCATTATTCTACAGATATTTTCACAGCAATTGTTCCGAGGAACTTGCTTCAATTGTGCCGCCTCTCCACATCTTTCCCCGTAGAACTAGGGCAGCTGAGAGCGCCCATAAATTTACACTTTCTCCTCCACAATGCAGAACTTCTGCTTACCAGAATTCATTTATCCCCAGAGCTACTACTCTTTGGAATTCACTTCCCTCGAATTGCTTTCCACAAACTTACAATCTACAAATGTTTAAATCCAGTTGTTACAAACATTTTATGAATGGAGGATGCCTTTAGGCACATGGACCTATTTGTTTTATCTGTGTTTTTCCTTCCTCCGTTCATTGTCTCTTAAAAAAAAAAAAAAAAAAAAAAAAAAAAAGGAAGGTGGGGGAGTTGGGGATAGTTTGGGGATGGAAGGTGGTGGTAGACTTGGACCCGACTCCCCCCTTCCACCTGCCCAGGGTGGAGTAGGGGAAGGAAGGCCCCACCCCTGAGCAACTTTTAGTACGCGTGAGTGTACCACATGCCCTACGTAAAGGAGGTGGTATGCACTGGGATAGCTCTGAGGAACACTGATTATTATAGTAGCAATAGAATAGCGAGAGAGATGCAACATTGCGGCGGAGAGAGAGAGATTGCAGAGAGTTGGTGAGTGGACGGGAGTTAATGATACGAAAGGCCTTCCTTTCAACTTTGTCTAGGAGAGCGGTGTGAGAGGAACCTCCCCACACATGTGAACAATACTCAATACATGGGCACACTATGCCCCTGTACAGAGCAAGAAGCTGTGCAGAGGAAAAGAACCCCCTAAGGCGGTTGAGCACACCCAGCTTCTGGGAGGCTGCCTTAGCAAGACTGGTAATATGGTCCTTCCAAATGAGAGCAGAAGAAAAAGAGACACCAAGAATATTGAAAGAAGATGAAGGGTTGATTTTTGTATTGTTGAAGAATAAGGGATAGTCCGCTGGGAGATCCTGACGGGTAGATAGATGGAGAAATTGGGTTTTGGAAGCATTAAAGTTAACAAGGTTTTCTCTGCCCCAATTGGAAATAGTATTTAGATCAGAATTTAAGAGTTCTATGGCTTCATTACGTTTGTCATTGAGGGATTGCTGGCTGGGGCGTTCTGAAAAACTAATGGAGTAGTGTAAGGTTGAGTTCTCTGCGTATGAATGGATGGGAATTAAGGTACAGTTAAGGAGATCATTTATAAAAATTAGAAAGAGAATAGGAGATAGGACAGAGCCCTGAGGAACACCAAAGTTTATAAAACAAAAACGAGGAGGGAGAGAAAGAGAAAACAGTGAGGTGGGCTCAATGTTTACGTTACGGCTTAGCCTAATTGAGCCCACCTCCCTGTTTTCTCTTTCTCTCCCTCCTCGTTTTTTTTTCTTTCTCTCCCTCTCTCTTTCCCTATAATCCGTTCGGCCCCGTTCAGCCTACTGTTTTGAGACGTTTACCCCCATCCAGGTTTCAATATTTTCCTGGTGAGCGGTAGCGAGCCAACATATATATATTTTTGTTTTTGGGTCATTTTTCTGGTCCCCTTTCTTGCTCATGGTTAACCCCATTAGTTTTCATATTTGGGGGATGGTGGGGGGGAGGTAGAAGGGTAATTGACTGTGTTACAAATATGAAGCCGATTGGTGAGGTAGTTTCGCCACCACGGATTTTCCTTTTTTTCCATTTCTTCATACGCTGGAAGTGGGTGGTGGGAGGGAGGTGAGGGTGTGGTGGGGGGACGACAGAAGGGTAGCGGACTTGTCACACAAATATGGAACCGATTGGTTCAGTCGTTTCGCCGCCACATATTTTCCTTTCTTTTCTTTGTGAGGCGACCGATAGTCCGCGAGTGGGTGGTGGGAGGGGGTTGTGTTGGTGGTGACAAGAAGCCAGAAGGGTAAGGTACATGTGGTAGAAATATGAAAGCCATAGGTGCAGTCGTTTCTCTGCTACGATTTTTTTTCGGCGAGTCAGTATATATACGGACCTGGCACTGGGCATGACAAGACCCTAGTCCGTATATATACGGACCTGGCACTCTCGGGGTTGTAAGATGTTTACCCCCATCCAGGTTTCAATACGCCGAACCATCGCTTGAATCACCGAAGACGTCGCAGAACATACGGCGAGTTTTCTTTCATCCTCGCATGATTTCGCAAGATATTTTTGAAAATGTGACATGCCTCGCAGAGGGCATCGACGAAACATCACTCACTTCGCCGATAACTTCGCCGACATCGGCGACATCTTCGCTGAGTATAATTTGTCATCTGTTTGTAACGGTCAAAATCGTGAACGTCGCACGTATTCTTGCGAATTTGACAAAACTAAGTCATCAGCGACGAAAATCGTGACTTGTCTCACCAGTGGGAAAGGGGCATTAGGAAGCCATACTGGCGATCTGAGAGCAGATTATGAGAAGAGAAATGCTTAAGAAATTTGGAAGCAAGAATAGTTTCAAAAGCTTTAGAAAGACAAGAGATGAGAGCAATTGGACGATAGTTGGAGGGTTGAGAGTGGTCACCCTTCTTTGGGACAGGTTGAATGTGAGCAAACTTCCAGCATGA
Source organism: Paralithodes platypus (assembly GCA_032716605.1). NCBI lineage: Eukaryota > Metazoa > Arthropoda > Malacostraca > Decapoda > Lithodidae > Paralithodes > Paralithodes platypus. Next base: position 16,529,770 of record CM064482.1, read on the forward strand.
AGGGAAGATGTTAAAAGATAGACAGAGACGAAAGAGTTTGCCTAGGCAGGGAGTCAGCACGGAAGCACAGTTTTTGAGAACAACAGGAGGAACACCGTCCGGACCGTACGTCTTATTAGTGTTAAGCCCAGAGAGGGTAGAAAGTACATCTTTAGAAGAGATTAGGATATTAGGCATAAGTAAGAGAGAGGAGGGCGGAGAGGGAGGAATAGCACCGGAATCATCCAAGGTGGAGTTTCTAGCAAAAGTTTGAGCAAAGAGTTTAGTTTTGTCAGAGGAAGAAGTGATGGTTGTGCCATCAGAGTGGGAAAGGGGAGGGAAAGATGAGGAAGATAAATTGTTGGAGAGGTTTTTGGCTAGATGCCAGAAAGCTTGGGAAGAGCTAGAGTTGGATAGTTCAGTGCATTTATTATTGATGTGTGTGTGTGTGTGTGTGTGTTTATGATTGTGTGCTTGTACGTGTGTGTGTGAGTGTGTGTGTTTCGAGAGTGTGAAAATCTGTTTGTGTATAGGCTATGAGTTTGTGTGTGTCCGTGTGCATTGTTCTGTGTTTGTATATAATGTTTATTTGCGTATGCATGTTTATGTGTGTGTGTGTTTGTGGTGTCGCTGTGGGACAGACCAATTACCCACCAGCCTCAGGGAACAGGACAAACGACTGGCTGAAATTCTGTTTCTTGCAAAATGGTCTTGCCGGTAATGTGGTCTCTCTCTTTCTCTCTCTCTCTCTCTCTCTCTCTTTCGTCTCAGCTCTTCCCTTCCCTTTCATCTTAATCTGGATAGGAAGTATTCCAGATAATATTATGTAGCTGTCTTCCCAGACCTAATAATGTTCCCAATACCTAAACATTTCCAATCCCTTCTCAGTCCTCTTCCCAATACCTAACTTTGAACAAGCAAAGTATTAAGGATCAGTAGGTTCGTTGTTGCTTGATGTCCTTTGTATTATTTTATATTTTTGTGTTGCATCCTTTCCACCCCATATATTTGAACTTCTATAGATTACTCTAGCTCAGTTGTGTTAAAGCCACGTGTTATTTGGAAATGTATGATATTGAGAAAGATATTGTCTTACCATCCCTTCCAGTTCCATGTAGTTGTTTAACACTGGTACAAGATGAGTGTATACTATTCCTTTCAGCCCAACCATATATATATATTATATATATATAGAGAGAGAGAGAGAAAGAGAGAGAGAGAGAGGAGAAAGAGTGTATGTATATATGTTTGTTTGTTTCTCTTCCTCTAGCTCCTAAACCGTAGGGACTATAATGATTTGATTTGGATAGGGTACTCATCAGGTCCTAGAATAGATTTGAGATTTTCTAAAAGGTAAAAAAAGTCGGCACTATGGGGATGTGTGACCCCCTAGAGTTTTGTTTTCTATTTCAGTCTTCTGTGTAACCTGTCCTGGGTGTGGATATCTCGGATACTATTAAAGTATATCGTGTTGTATTCTTACCCCCATACCTTAACCCACTGGACCCCAGCGCCACAGCAATTGCATCGGCAATGTATGTAACGCTAAACCACAGTGCTGCAGCACCACCACTTTCGACCTTATTTACTCTTGTCCTATGGTAGCTTGAGGATTCAGATTTGTATGGTATGTTCCTTAGGATGTTGCCGGACAGTGGCAATATTTGGCAACTCCCAAGTCCAGTCGCGGTGGGGACGCATGGGAGTAGGGGGAAGACAGTTTTCTCGTTGACTTCGCGAGTGATAGGCTACATCATGTCTGGCCTACCTCGTCACGTCGCGATGTTGGAACAACTGCCCACTGCTCCCCCATGACTCCCCACCAAGTGGGAAAGAGGAGGAGGAGGATGACGCAGACCCCATGACAGTCCTCGAAATTCCACCAGGCCATCGTAAGGGTCAGAAGAGACGAGCTGAGTATGAGAGTGTCAAGTTGCTACACAATAAGTGCGGCGTGGTCCTCCCTCACTCCTGCCTTCACCACCACCTCCCACTGTCTCCCCACTAAAAATACATTTGAAAACCCATATTTTTAAGTCAAAAGTGCCTAAACCAATGTATAAAACTCATATTCTAACTATAAAACATACGATAAAGTATAAAATCATAAGCAGAGTGTGTGAGAGAGGCACAGAATGAGAGTGAAAGTGAAGGGGCGTGGGGTCAGTCAGCTGGCTGTGTGTATGTGCGTACGTTCTCCTGTTGTCTTGGGCCCAGAAGACTGCCCGTCGCTATGGTAACCAGGACGCGCGTGGGCCTTGCCACTCGTCGTCATTTATGAAACTTGAATCTATGCACTTATCACTGTAACTTCACTTACAATGACATTATGTGATACATGTTGCTAATTATAATATTATGAACTATGAAGGCACACATGATGCTCGGGTGGTGTATATAAACGTCACTCGAAAACTGGAAGCATCATGCATCAGTCATTCTGCCTCACCCAGCTGTGGTGTGCCAGCGCGGTAGGTTTGAAGAGGCGCCCAGCACCAGCTGATGGCTGAAGTCCCCTTAGGACCCCCAAATGAGGTGAGTGTTTTTTTTTTTTTTTTCCCTTCATTTCTTACCTGTTCAAGCTGTTTTAGGGAAAGCAAAAAAAAATTCGGCCGGGCCTGTAGTGTGCATCTATTATAATTATATTAGCTAGTTCCCAGTGGGTTAATTGATGGCTAACTTACTAATACCAAATTTATCTGTAAAATAACACCTTATATTTTCAACCTTTTATAATAATGTTTCGAGTCAATAAATGCCTTTACTCGTGTAGGCCCTATTTAGTAACAATTTCATGCTCTCTGCTTTTCTGACATAATTCATTCCACTTTAAGCAGTTCTTTCTCCTTTAATATACAATTGTAGCACCCGTTAACCTTCTCTCTTCTCTCTCTCTCTCTCTTGCTCTCTCTCTCTCTCTCTCCTTCACACACACATAGTAACGTTCCTCAACTTAGTGGCCGTGTTGGCTTTCATTCCACTTATCAGATTGTGAGAGAG